>JANVCC010000022.1:41190895-41292368 GCA_025345505.1 Todiramphus chloris collaris
GAAGAGAAGAGAAGAGAAGAGAAGAGAAGAGAAGAGAAGAGAAGAGAAGAGAAGAGAAGAGAAGAGAAGAGAAGAGAAGAGAAGAGAAGAGGGAAGAGAAGAGGAAGAGGGAAAGGTTAATAAATCTTCTGTTATAAAAAAGGAGTTTGGTTGGAAGAAGCCCAGTGATGTGAGAATTACTAATTACGTGCTTTTCAGCAAATAATCCCTCCCTTAGGAGAGCCAGCGCTGCTACGTGAGGATTAGCCAACAAAATGCCATATTGACAACATCCAACTATTCATCAGCCAAGTTCTCCCCATTTCTCCCTGCAGATCAGCCATGAGAACCAGGCCAAGAGATGAGGAATGAGCTCAGGCTCTTCCTGGGGCTCTCCTCCCTGCCTCCAACCGGCCCCAGAAGTGGGTGGATCCTGTCCAAGGGGAGCCAGGGCCACCAGACTGACCTGTCCACCAGTGATGCAGCACCACTGAGCCCTGTGCCAGCAAACTGAAATAATTGCACCTCTGAGAGCTTCATGCAACTGCCAAGATAGGTGGAAATACCAGTAAATATCCACCCAATAGCAGCACTCAGGCATTTTAAATATTTTAGCAGGGAACGTGAAGTGGGTTTCCTCTTGTTGCCCACTTTCTTTCCACTGTGCCGGCATCCTGGTGATCCCTGTCCCCTTGAAGAAATTGTTCCTCAACTCCAACCCAAACCTCCCCTGGGACAACTTGAGGTCGTTTCCTCTTGTCCCATCTCTTGTTCCTTGGGAGCAGAGCCCGACCCCCCTGGCTCCAGCCTCCTGTCAGGAGCTGTCAGAGCCAGAAGGTCTCCCCTCAGCCTCCTTTGCTCCAGGCTCAACAAGCCCAGGGCCCTCAGCTGCTCCTCCCCAGACTCCTGCTCCAGCCCCTTCCCCAGCTCCATCGCCCTTCTCTGGCCACGCTCCAGCCCCTCACTGTCCTGCTGGGAATGAGGGGCCCAAAACTGAACCTAGGAATCAAGGGGCGGCCTCTGCCGTGCCCAGTCAAGAGGGATGACCCCTGCCCTGGTCCTGCTGGCCACACCAGCACTGATACCAGCCAGGATGTGGTCATTACAAGCGGTGTGCACAATGAGCAGGTACCAAATTGCACATCCTCAGCCTGGACAAGGTTTGCTATCTTGCTGAGGTTCAGTACCAGGGCTGTTCTTGCACCACAAGCCACTGCGCTGTCTTTAGAAACTCTGCTCTCCTGGGGATCTCCCGGGATTTTCTGGGATGAGTTCTAGTTGAACTGCCCCAGCTACCACAAGCGATTGTGCAACCACCACCCAGTTGTGCAATAAAAGACAAACAAGAAAAAGAATTGCAAGAGTTAAGCGCTCGCTGGAAGTGGCCCCAGTTGCCGAATTTGTTTTCCAGGGATCAAATGGTGCTGAAGAGAAACATCTGACCACATCACAGCCCACAACTGAAAACACTTCCGATTCACCCTGTGCTCACTTCAGCAAGCAACTGGAGAGCTGGTGGGGCTGATCATTTTACCAAGGCCAACATCAAACCCTGCTCCTGCAGCTGTGGGTGTCACCTCAGCCCTGGCTCTTAGAGGAAAGCTCTGGTCCTTCCTCTTGCTCTGGGGTTTCAACCACAACTGTCCGAAGATAGCAAGACATGCTTCATGTGGACAAACAAAACTGGCAGTTCTGGCCTAAAGGAAAAGGTAAAACTTGCAGCAGTAAGAGGAAAAGTTCAGTGGCTTTAGACAGACCTACCATCTTTCTCCTTAGTGTTAAGAGAAAAACATAGGATAAATCAAGACCTCTCCACCTTTCGTACCTTAGAGCAAAAGGAAGGAGGACTGAGCTGTTGGCACTGGAGGAGGGTAGTGGTCAACTGGTGATCAATGTTGTTCAATTGACAAATGGACCTTTTGTCACCTTTCTGTAGGACTCTAAGGATGGTTCAAGGGTGTCTTTAACAGTACCCTCCTAACCCCCACCAACTGACCTGCGACCACACCAGGCTTGGGTGTGACACGGGAGCGACACAAAACCAAACTGCACACATTAAACGGGTCAAAAATTCATTACAAACTCGGATGGATCTCAGAAGTATATCTGGACTCACCAGGAAGACTCATTTCTAGCAAGGCCTCAAAGAGGTTATTTTTGTCCTGACCTACTCCACAAACTTACCATGACACAGAAAACAGCGGGGCAGAGGCTTGAATAGAAACAGCAGGACCTACAAAACCCAGGAGAACGTTCGTAGATCATGCAGAACATTCAAGGTCATATTGCTCTGCCAAGTGCGAGTATAAACCAGTCGTGCCACAGACATTCCAGGAAGACCACTGAGGTGTAGGCACCTGGGGCCCAGAAGGGTTATGGTGAAACTTAGTCTGAACATGAAAGCACCACTAGTAGAAGGCTTTGCAGCCCAGCTGCTCCTCCAGCATTTGCAGTTTCTGTACAGATGCTGAAAACCAGAAAGGATGGGGGCGGACGGGACAGACGGACAAGGACAGGACAGTGGTCCCCAGGGTCTCATGAGCTGCTGGAAGGGCACTGCAGCAGAGTGACACTGCAGATCCAGCCCAGCACCCTCCCACCAATTTGAGCTACCTTCTAGCACAGCAAGGCCTTCACTCACGTAATTACATCTTACTTAGGGAAGAAAACATGGATTCTCTTTAGAAACGGAAAAGGAAGGTCACAAGTATTAAGAGATGAGGGACTTCTACATGACTAGAAATGTAGCGACCACACATGCTTCATTAGACCCCAAAATGACAAACCCTGGAAGCTCCCTCGCCTTGACTTCCCAAGTTTCAGGGAGAAAATCTTGTGAAGCAGTGAGGACTACCTTGGCCACACATGGCTTCATGTCTTCAGTGTCCAAATGGGAGCCTGATGCACCTCACCTGTTGGGACAACTTTTCCAAGTGGAGCCACAGCAACCACAATGTCCCAGTAGTGACAGAAAGCAGGGACATTCCTTGGTTAGGAAAGTTTGGTTTTGCTGAACTCACAGCAGGAACAAAGTAATAGACAAGACCTTCTAAAAAGCCACATCTGATGCTTTAGAAGCAAAGCAACCCAGACTTAGAATCATCAAATGATTTGGGTGGGAAGGGGCCTTCCAAGGTCACCTAGTCTAACCCCCCTGCAGGGAGCAGGGCCATCTGCACCTAGAGCAGGGTGCTCAGAGCCCCGGGCAACCTCCAATCTGCTTTTTTAGTTTCAAACCACCACCCCTTGTCCTGTCCCAACAGGCCCTGCTCAAAAGATTATCCCCCATCTTTCTGACAGGCACAAACTTCACTCATGTTCCTGTCTCCTCTGCCTGTGTGAGCTCTGCAGCTCAGCAGAACCACGTTGAAAACACCCAAATATTAATGAACTAACACACAAAGGCCATTTCCACTACAAATCAAGTACTTTGTTTTTTTTTTTCCTTTTTTAAATCTAAAAAAAAAAAAAACAAAAAAAAAAAAAAGGCATTTTAATAAATACTGCAGAAACATTAACCAAACGTACAAAGTGACTTCAACAATTAAAATAAAAAAAAGTAATGAATGTCCTGTTTTATAACAGTTATAACTTAGTAAATTTTTTTTTCCACAATATTTAAATACAGAAAGCACTTACCAGCTATTTTGTAACACTGCCCTAAGCGCACTGTCGCATCGGTCGAAAGCTTATTAACGGTGGTCAAAATGTCTTTTTTTGGGTGGGAAATAAATCAGAATGGGTGTTGGGGTTTTTTTTTTGTTTTGTTTGATTATTCGGGTTTGTTTGGTTTGTTGTTTTGGGTTTTTTTTCCTGCTGAAACAAAGTGCCTGGAACATACAGAACTGAGTTTTAATTACAGGAACCCTTTTTAGCTTCGCAGCTTTTGACGCTTCCAAAATGAAGCGTTACACCCTGGGGGTACAGAACACACCAAGCGACAGCTACACTGCTTACAGCTCAGGGCATCCTTCGTTCCAGAGCAGCCCAAGTCGGTCGGGGAAGCAGTTGTGAACCATTTAAAAAGCTGGTTTACTGAACTTTTAACCGTAGGGTTCAGGCAGCCACATGGAAATTTGACTGAAGCGGTTCCCCGCCCTTTTGTCCCCGCGGTCAGGATACGTTTGTATTGATCTGAAGGACTAAGGGTGGTATCCAGTTTCCACCAGGGAGCCCTTTAAGGCGTCAAACAGTTCTTCAGAACCCCATTTCCTCACCATGAGCCTGCAGCGAGACACAGCTGCCCCCATCCCCACCCCCCTAAAACAAAACAGAAGAGCATCACAAAAAGATAACCTGGCTCTGCTGGCTCATTTGCAGATCCTTGGGGTTTGGGTTTGTTTTGTTTTCTTGGGTTTTTTTTTTTTTTCCTAAGATAATTGCAGTGAACCATATCACAGACTAGGACTCCTCCGTAGCTACGTTCACAGAGAGACAGATCCCGGGATCCACCCATCTCTCTCCCAACTCCCAGGGGTCTGGGGCTTCCCCACATGGGCAGTAAGGCTTAATGAATTAGCACGGTTGGTACAACAAAGGATCGTTTGTCATCATAGCTCTTAGCACCTTCCACTTGAACCTACAGCGACATACCCAATACAGTACAACCAGAACCGGAGAGCGTTTCAACCTGAAATTACAATCAAATTGGAACAGCAAGTCCAAGAGTCCTGCAACGGGCAGGTAGGTTGCCCCCCCAAACACCCCAATTTGATCCGTTTTAACTTCCACGGTGCAAAGGCAACTCTAAGACCGGGAAATCTCAAGCGGTTGTCTTCAAACGTTGACTGCGACGCCACCTGGGGAAGGCAAAACTCCAGACTCCTCACAGACAAGCGTTTTCCTCTGGGTGACGCACAGGCCTCGGTGTACTCTTCCATTTTAACGATGAGCTACTAAGAAATTAAGATCATATCCTTTGGAAAACCAACTATAAGGTCACAGGGGGTAGTTCCTTAATGAGGAGGGCATATTAATAATGTCTTCTTTAAAACGAACCAAAAGAAAACCCCAAAATGTTAAAAGTATTATTTTAATGAAATCAAAGTGGTAGCATCCAGGAGTAGAGTGTTAATAAAAGGAACAAACACTGTCCATGACATCTCTGAGGCGTTACTTTCACGTTCACCCTCTTGTCTCTCAGCACATTCAAACATTTTCCCTTGTTGGTTTGGTTTTTTTTCCCTTGGGTTTGTTTTTTTTTTTGGCATTTTCTTTAACGTTTCATTTCCTGATGCCACCTTGTTTAGAGCCGTTGCTTCTCACTGCTTCAGTTCCTAAAGTACAGTCTCAGACGAGAGGTGAAGTTCTCCATTAAAGCACTTGGCAGAAGCCCTCTATTAAATACCACGCGGCTGTGTACTTCATCGAGCCTCCACCCCTGCCGGATGCTCTCCTCCCCTCCTTTCTCCAGGCAATCAAGGTCCTTCACATCACCGTGCAACTCTTTGCTTTGTCCTTTCGCAAGTCCGTCGCCACTGTGGAGAGTTCTGGCCTGCCGGGCATGTGTGAAATTCGCTTTGTTGCCCTCTGCGATTTGTTTCGTTTAACATTTTTGTTTGTTTTGTTCACACACGCCAAGGTGGCGACGTGAAAAATGTCTCTGACGCTGTTCTCCGACTGCAAGGCTGAGCATTCGATGTACGTCGCTGCTCCAATCTGTTTGGCCATATTTGCACCCTAAGGGGGGAAAAAAAACCAAACCAAACAAACAAAAAAAGAAAAAAAAAAGGGGGAAAAAGAGAGAACACACACTCAATACCAAGTTTCCACAGAGAGCCAAAGCAAACCGTGCAATTATTTTCCAGCGCTGTTTTCCATACGCTGTGTTTTGTGAAAACCAAAGCTAAAGCTCCGGGCACTACAAGCCAGCAGCTAATTCTGCAAAATAAACAAAGAGCTTTGGTTCCAAGCTACGTTAAACAAGCATCCAAACGTTATCTCCCGTGCCGATATATCCAATGTGGATGAGAGAAGATGAGCTCAGTGACCTGCAAACAACTGCAGAAAGCCAGAAGGGTGTTAGTGGGACCTGCTGAGCAATTTCACCCTTACACCTTGACTTGTACCAGTGAATCACGTGGGAAAGGTCTGGACCTGGCAGTTTCCAGATTGAAGCTTGAAAGAGAAAAACGTCTTTGAGCTGCCTGAAGGGCTCATGCCCTGGAGCTGAGCCCGTGTCACATCTCCACAAAGGGGGCAAAGTTTGTAGGGAAACGTGGCTTGAAAGGGTTCTTGGGTCAGGGGATAGTTAAATCAACTTGTAGCTAAGGAACGGGACAAAAAAATAGAAGAAAGGATATTTGTGGTTGGTTTATACGAGCCCTTTTTTGATTTTAAGTGCATTGTAAGTCTAAACAGGGGTATTTGTTCCAGCAGCGCAAGGAAAACACCACGCAGCTCTGGTAGATGACAATCCTGTTGTGGATTTGGCTGCTGGAGGACAATGAGGCATTGTGTGGGAAAAGTGGAGTTGTTTCAATGGAATTTCACTTTGGAAGGGTGAATCTTTTTTAGCAAGTTACAAAATCCACCCACATCCTTGATCTGAGGCTCCTCACATATTCCTGGGCCTGTGACACAAGCACAAGTCAGTCCAAGCTCTCCTCTTTGCCCCAGTGTCAGGCTGATGGAACTCATCTACGTGGACCCGTGTTGTCAGCGTGGACTGTTTACGCTGCAGTGATGCAGCCTCTTCTTATCAAGTGGGAGGGGCTGATAAAGGACTATTAGTTTAGAGGACAAGCCCTCCCTGCTGTTAAAACATCTCAGCTCCTGCTAACCAAGCCCAGCCTACACCTTAGAGCCTCAGAAATGTTTGCTTAGGTGTAGCTGACTGGAAGCTGGCTGGTATACTGGAGACAGGGTGTCACCATCAACTGGCTTTCTCCTCCCAGTGCCTCCTTGTGAAGAGGAATGTGGAAAAGCCCCACTAAGCCCTCTGAGCTCGTGACAACTTGGCAAGGGAATTTAAAAATAATCTCTATCTTGACCCCAGAGGATCCTTCCCTAGAACTAGAGCAGGAGAGCATTGGGTTGCTTAATGCCACCAGGGATTTGGCAACCACAAGACATAAAACCAGTGCTCCGTCGAAGCTTCCCATCGATGAAACGATGGGAGTTTGCTGGACTATGGACCTCCCTGTAACATGTACAAATTGGAACCCTTTGGAAAGGGTTTAGCCCTTTGTCTTCAGCTGACTCCTGTTCCTAAGAGATGTGAACCTTCAACTCCAGGGGACAAATCCACCTGTCAGGAGATTGTGATCTCTATCTATGGAAAGGGGTGAGATTTGGTGATTTTACTGAAGTACCCTTAAAAAATATCATACATGAGCTTGTGTATGTACCATGTGCCAGGTGTTTCCTTTTAGGTCTGAATTTTCTTTGAATATTAAAGAAAAATACAGTCAATTAGAGCTCCAAAGTGGAACAACATGGATATACACACATGCAACAGTGGCAGCTCCAACCAAGATAACTTCTGCAAGAAGCAGAATTTAGGAGACTTCTGAAGTATTTTACAGGAAGGTAAGAACCTGGCATTTTAGTTTTGCATAGAACTGCCTGAGATGGAAGGATGTTTACTGAATGAAGTGTAGGATAACACCCCAACCAGCATAAGCCACCACAGAACAACACCCCAAGTCATATTTTAAACAATGTACTTGGTTTATTGTGTTTTTGCCTTTTCCAATTGAAACCTGCTGTAGGAGGCTGCATTATTAGTAATCATCAAGTATTAGAAGTTGTCAGTTTGGGAAACCTGAAGTTTTTGGAGAAAACACCAAAATCTGTTTGACAGCGTAAGATACACTCAAGTTACTTCTGGAGGTACCATTCACACCCTTACACCCTGGAGGGTGTATCTCAAACCTTTGCTGTGATTCAGCTGCAACACACAATACACACGTGTGAGTAATAAGGGGAAGTTTACCTTAGAGCCCTGTTCTTCCCTTGTTCTCTGCCTCTTGCTCTCTCATGGCCTGATTCCTTTCCCTTTCACCTCGGTTTCTCTAGCCCCAGATGCTTGGATCCAAACTTCTCCCTTCCCCAGCAGCAGAGCTGCCAAGAATTCAGATGCTTTCTGGATTTGCTGCCACCTTCCGAGGGATCTACTAGGTGTTTTTCACAGATGTTTTCAGGAAGTAGGATTTTTAAGGGGTCAGACTATATGCGATGCTTGTCATGGTGCTAAAGTCATGGGATCCCAACACAGTGGGGTTTGGAAGGGAGGTCTGGAGATCATCTGGTGCAACACCCCAGCTTCCAGAGCAGGGGGCCCAGCATCACAATGTCCAGGCAGGTTGGGAATCTCTCCAGACAAGGAGACTCCACAGCCTCTCTGGGAAGCCTGGCACAGGCTCCAAAACCCTCACACCAAAGAACTTTCTCCTCCTGCTCAGATGGAACCTCCTGGCTTCCAGTTTGTGCCCGTTACTCCTTGTCCTGTGGCTGGGAACCACTGACAAGAGTCTGTCCCCATCCTCTTGCCCCCCGGGGCCCTTTAGCTCTTGCTCAGCATTGCTCAGCTCCCCTCTCAGGCTGCTCTTCTCCAGCTGCACAGCCCCAGGGCTCTCAGCCTTTCCCCACCACAGAGATGCTCCAGGCGCCTCATCATCTTCCCAGCCTCCGCTGGACTCTGTCCAGTAGCTCCTTGCCTCTCTTGTACTGGGGAGCTCAGCACAGGACACAATACTTTGCGATAGCAAAGAGTCTTATCACCCAGCCCTAGGCACAAGGAAGGACGTGGCACATACCTGATCGTAGGACACGGGTGTCTGCCTGTGATTGGAAAGTTCCACCAGTGTGCTTACATCCGTGCGCAGATCCGACTTGCAGCCGACCAAAAGCATTTTGGTGTTGGGACAGAACTCCTGGATTTCACCTTTCCACTGCAAAATTGGAGGCTGTGATTACACTCAAGTAGTTAAATGTTTAAGTCCAAAGAAGCAGTAGATATAAGGTGTAGTTTAATAAGTCATGACATTTTGTGTGGAAATATTCTTACATAATAGCATCTACCTTCGAGCTAATTTCTAAAGGCATTAGTTCCAGCAGAAGCTAGTCAAGGATGAAATCTTACAATCTCATACACACATTAATTAATCAAGGGGGACTGAATCGAGATCTTTTATCTACACAAGCAAAGGTTTGCAGACCTGTTGCTCCTCACAAGCAGTAAACAGCCAGCCACAGCCCTTTGCAGATCAGTGAAACCTGGCGTCACCACATTCAATGGTTCCTCAAGATGGAGCTACAGAGGCAGGTCTTGTACGACCACAGAATAAGCATTGCTCTATACCGGTTCACAGCTACAACTACTCAAATCTGTCAAGGGGTCAACCATCGTGAACCAGCAATAAGCCCTTCACACAGAACTCATGATGGGATGGTGGGTTTCTTTCCCCCTACATGGTTGTTTTGAGAACACAAGAAAGGCAAAAAATTCGCATCATCATCTGAACAGATCATACAACCCCTAGAACTCAAGGATATCACTTAGGTTTAAAACCATATTAAGAAAAATCTCTTACAGAATTAAGCAGTAGAGTGACCAACATTCTCAGGGAGGAAAAAAAAAGACAGTTCTAGATGCCTGTTGGCACAGTTAGTAGCTGAAAGAACAGTCTGAAGTATTTTCCATAGACTATTCAGAGCATTGTGTGCCACTTTATTCCCAGCGACACAAGAATCACTGGCCCCAGCTACAGAAAAAAAAAAAGAGGAATTTCAGGTCATTAAGCCTTAAAGACAACACTGCAAAGTTGAGTCACGTCCAGTGACCATGGAGAGGACCAGGACCACCTTGCAAACACAGAGCTCGATTATCAAAATTCAATGTTTTAACTCAGGGAAAGTCTGGCACCGGGTCTCAGATCACCGAGCTTGTGAAAACTGCTGAAGTTTGGTGCAGGATTGCATTTCACTGCTAAGAGGCTTTGGGTGCCTTCCAGAGGTATTTGTCACTGGCTGCTTCTAACTTCAGCCTGAGAAATTATGTAAAGCCATGGCAAAAAGTCCAAACACTTGGCAGGGACGTTTTAACCATCTCTGCTACATGGCAAAGTTTCTCAGTCCTGTCTGTTATATGAATATAAAGCAAGAGACAAGTTCTTGCTGCACCCAGCCCCGCACCTCACACCACCCTCAACAATTCACTGCTGTCTAAGGGCTGAGGAATGAGAATTTACTTCACCCCTGAGCATCCATTGTCTTTTGTTTTCAATTAACATCCGCAGAGCAGTCCTGTCATCTCTCATTTAAAAGAAACAAACAGGAGGTTTCAGCATAGGAAACAAGCACCTTCAGAGATGAAATCTCTTCAGAGATTTAAAGGCGAGCAACTCAAAGTTCCCCGCTCAAAACGTTTCTCTAACACTTGCCTTTTTTAGCACACTGTCAAGAGTTTCTGGCCGACTGATGTCAAAGCAAATCAGGACAGCATCAGAGTCTGGGTAGGAGAGCGGGCGGACGTTGTCATAATAAGGAGACCCTGCAGGGGAACAAACAGCATTTTTATTTGTTTAATATTTTTCACTTTCAAGCTTCTTCAGAAGGGTTTTCAGCAAAGCTCTTTACCAGCACCCATCTACCATCTCTTCTTCAACAGCAGCTCCTTCCAATTGCTCATTTCCCCACTTTCCTTTTGTTTCTCACCTACATAATCAAGAGCTCCCCCAAGTAATTAAAAGCAGTGGCACCCCAGGGATCCATCTCCCACCAAAAGCTCATGATGCCCCCAATAACAAGGAAAGGGAAACCGGGTCAGCCCAAGTTTAAGTCCCAGCATTAACCCGCAGGGATTTGACTTGGAGAATAAATCCCTAACCTCCAAAAAGCTTCTTCAAAGCAGATCTGTCACATTTTCATGGGAAAAAAAAACCTCGGGAAGATTTGAAATAAATCAGTTTTGAGTCTTCTAATGTTAAATTTCAAACAAATAGTTCCAAGTGCAAAAAAGCATCTTTACTTGTCAGGGATAATGGTGATTTTTTAGAAGAAACTCTTGCTGGAAATGAAAGCATTTGTTGGGGAACTCTAGCAGGAAAGAGTCCCAGTCCTGTAGGCAGGCACGTGAGTTATCTGTCACCAAAAGCCTCTGCAATCTGTAAACATCCATGCAATAAATGTTTATGTTCAGCCCATAAAACAAATTTTTATCAAGATCAAAGCTAATCTAGTGATCTGGCAGAACAGAAACAGGTCTGGTATTGCACACTGTGCATGATTTACTTGCAGAGCTGTTCAGGGATACGCTGTTTTCTTTCAGAATTATCACGATGTGCAGAGTTACAAATACATCTCCAGTCAGAAAGCTCTATTTCTATCATCTGGTGAAGCTGGTAACAGGTTTGGGGGAAGAAATCTGGCTTTTTTCCTAGGACCTGGTGACTTTTTTTCAAGTCACCTTTAGGCTTAGTCTTAAATGCTGAAGCTTCAATTACTGAGGAGAATGCATTCCTGATTTAGAAGGGTACTTAAAACAGTTAAGTGGGCGTTAAGATGCATGCCTTCAACTTAAAAAAACCTGCATTTTCTTAGACATATAATCACATTTCAGTCTTTTTCTTTCCCAAACTTAAACCACAGCCTAGAATATAGGCAACAAGAACACAGCTTGCAAGACTTTGGGGGTTATCAGCTAATTATATCACCCATTTCCCAACTATCTAGAACTAATTGGCTGTAAGGTCTCCGAGGCCACACAGACTATTAACCGGATTAGAGAAATTCCTCAAGTTTTTAACTGACAGACAGCTCACGCTGTTGCACAAAGCAGAGCAGGGGAAATGGTGTGAACGTATCGCAGATGACTTCAGTTGGACAGCTTATACGGGTAAGAAGGAGTCAAGAATCCCCGGAATGTTGTTTTTGAAATGAAGAGTAACACATGGGGAATGAAGCATTACCAAACTAGGTAGCAGAAGGTAATTTGTTGAACGAGACTTATTTTATTCAAATGCTCATCTTCATCCACGATGTCAATCTAACAAAGAAGCAGCTGTCAAAAACAGCTCGTCAAAAAAACCAGCTAGCTGTCGTCGCTGGTAAATGACACGTTTGAAAGAAATCTTAAGTGAGCTGAGCTGACCGGTAGTTAACTACTCATTTGAGCAGTGACTATCAATAAGGACTTTTCTACTAGTAATTATTCCACAGCTATATCCAGCACTGCTATTAGTGCCTCCAGCTTGCAGCCCCGGGGTCAAGTTATTTATCCCAGGGCCAAGTTATTTCCCCTAGAGCCAAGTTACTTGCCCTGGAACCCCAGGGCCAAGTTATTTGCCCTGAATAGACAAACTGCAGAGCATGGTGCTGGTAACTAGCCATTAACTAGTCACCCTGCACTGCTCTGCAGCATTGAACTGGCCAAAGCCCAGACTGGTGAGAGGCACTGCCTGGCTAGCACATCTCCCCACAAGTAAGGGCAGGATTGAAGAGCATTATTGCTTGGCCAAATGGTTGCTGGCTAGAAAGCAGTCTCCATAAAGCCTCACCCAGAAACTAATTCCTTCGACACATACCTATCTTCTCACTCAGCAGTCTTCAGGGATACAACACACCATATATGTCCATCAGCATGTATTTATGTATACATACAGTCCCCACCTCCAGCCCAGAGCCTCCTTTCTACTGTGTCAGCTGTAGCTGGGTTTGGTTTTGAGGGTTGTTTTGTTGTTTGGGTTTTTTTTTTCCTTCTTAGGTTTTCCTTCTGAAGCTCTCATATTAAAGATGCTGAGCTAGAATCAGCACAGCCCTTCTGCTCGGGTGCAAGCCAGGGGGTATATCCAACACCTTCTCTCTGGGGGTAGTGTGTGGCAGAACAAACGGGAACCACTTAAACTACTCGGGTTGCAGCATCGACAAAGGAAATTTCCCCATCTCATTCAACAGCAATAACCAAACCTTTATGACCGCGCAAATAAAGAGGGGCTCCATCCCTCGCTGCGCGAGCCTATTCAATCTGGCATTTCATCAGTTGGCCCAGAGAAGCCCTCAGAAGGCAGGAATCTCAGGAATGAGGCTCAAGTCTGAACAGACAACTTGAGCACTGCCCAGCAAAGCTGCTCAGCTCCCTTTTTTTTATTCTTTCCCTCCCCCCTCAAGTGAAGTCTGCAGATTTGAAGCTGTGCCAACCCTAGAAAACAGAAGGAGAACGTGGAGCTACAGCTATGGCATTTGTGGGGGGGAAAACAATAAAAAAGCCTATTTGTGTTTGTGGTTCTGTTCCTACCAAATAACACATTTTTGTCAAGGGCAACATGGATGATTTCTTGTTTTTCTTAAGGAATTGCTGCTAATGCTGCTGTTCAGCTTACTCTGTGGTAGAAGTATATTCTAGTTGCAATCCCCCTTTTTTAATCTGGCAATTTAAATAATTTAAGCCAAAATAACTGAAATGTTAAGAACGATCTACTTTGAAAACCTTATGTTTCATGCTAAGTATAAGAAGATCAGCTTTTAAACTGAAACAAAGCCCCTCACCAGAAACATGGTTGGTTTTGGTCTACAGAAGGTACCAAAGTTTAGGCTTAAATGTTGCTAGCTTAATAAACAACAGAATTACATCATTAAAAGTGTACTGATTTTGTGATGTCTTAGTACTACTTAGTACTAAGTACATTTAATATTACTCTGAGATGCTAGATCACGCAGAGCTGAAGGCCTACCTGTCTGCAAGACTCAAAGCCACCACCAGTTCCAACCATGAGGTTCAGCCCCATGTAACAGCTGAACCTGGGCAGCTCCTGCTCACCAGGCTGCTCAGCCTCCGCCTGCCCTTGGGCCTGAAGGGAAGAGGTGCTCAGTAACAGGCAAAGCTTTACTATTTACACACCACCAAGCAGCCATCAGGCATTAGTCTTTGTAGCCTTTTGGACTCCAGTCAACTGAAAGAACAACAGATGAACAGCAGCATTCTCACTCCCTCAGCCCTGGGCTCACTAATTATCAGCTACATAGAAAACACATCAAATGCTGCAGTGGCCACTCTTAAGTAGCTGATTCACTGCTGATGGTTTTCCACCCTCCAAATTCACCTTTTGGAGAAAAGGCAGGTGATTCTCTATACTGAAGATCACAGAACACATCATCTCCCAAGCACATGAATACCACGATACTCACAGTATTTCGAGTGGTTACATTTCTGCACCACAAATAAAAAGTAGGGGATGAAGGGCTGGAGAAAGCCCTGTGGAAAAGGACTTGGGGGTGCTGGGGGGAGAAGCTGGAGCTGAGCCGGCCCCGTGCGCTGGCACCCAGAGCCACTGGCACCCTGGGCTGCACCCCAGCAGCGTGGGCAGCAGGGGAGGGGGGGGATCCTGCCCCTCTGCTCCCAGGGCTCTGGGGAGAGAGAGAGACCCCCCTGCAGTGCTGGGGCCAGCTCGGGAGTGCTCAGCACAGCAGAGACAGGGACCTGGTGGAGTGGGGCCAGAGGACCCCAGCGATGCTGGGAGGGCTGGAACCCCTCTGCTGGGAGCTGGGAGCCAGGCTGGGAGAGCTGGGGGGGTTCAGCCTGCAGAAGAAAAACCTCCAGAAAGACCTTCTTGGGGCCTTTCAGCACTTGAAGGGGCCGGTCATAAAGATGGGGAGGGACTTCTGAGCAGGGCCTGTTGGGACAGGACAAGGGGAGATGAATTTAAGCTAAAAGAGGGAGAGTTAGACTGCAGAGAAGGAAGAAACTTTTGATGCTGAGGGTGGTGAGAGCCTGGCCCAGACTTCCCAGAGAGGTGGTCGCTGCCCCATCCCTGGCACCATTGCAGGGGAGGTTGGCCAGGGCTCTGAGCACCCTGCTCTAGTTGCAGATGGCCCTGCTCAGTGCAGGGGTGTTGGACAAGATGACCTTGAAAGGTCCTTTCCAACCCAAACCATTCCAGAATACTATGAAAACAGGACCTTGTTAGGTGACTTGGCATTCCCAGTTATCAATTCTAGTTATTTCCTCTCTAAAGGGGAAAACCATAACCCACTATAAAGAACAGTTAGTTACTGCTGCTCTGCCGTGAAATAAAAAAAAATAATACTAGAAAAATCATATGGCTCAATACTTCCAAGTGAACTGGAAGGCAAAGACAGAAATTTGACATTTCCTCTACAATGGTTATTGCCAGAGAACTTGGGATAAACAGCAACTTCAACTCCTGTGTGTTTCAGTTGTCTTGGGAAAGATTTCAGCGCAAAACTTTATAATTAACATTCTGTTTCTATATGGACACTGAATACACTGCACACGTTCAAATCCCAGTCAAGCTAACTTGATTTAAAGCTCTAAGGACCTTCTGGATTCCATTATATGCTAATCCCCAGCAGTGAGTAAGTTTTTCTGGCCCTGTTGAGAATTATTTTACTGGAGTATCCAGTACAGTTTTCACAGTTCAATTATTATGATATATATATAAAAACCTAACTAAAATGTTTAGGGTGACATAGGTATGTATATCTAATTAAGGGTATGGGATTTCTAAGCCACAGCTGCTATTGTACTAGCAAGAAATACAACTATCAAAGGAGTCACTTACTGGAAAGAGCCAAAAATGCACATTAGACCATCCCTACAGTAGACAAAAACATCTAATATAGAAGCACACTCTTCACAGCGTCCAGGACACTGGAAGGTGAAGCTTTAACCTGAAGAAACTTCTACTACCCAGCATATCAAAACAAGCAGAGAGCTCCTGAATGGCTCCGGACTGCCATACTATGTTACCACAGGGTGGAATAATTTATGGCATAGTTAGATTGCAACCAGACATTCCTGCTTTGAAAGAAGGGTTGGTAGTCCAAAAACCAATTGAAATTCAAGTTGGCAAGTGCCTTCCTTAATGCTGTGGCTAATTTAAATCCTTATAATGACTTGCAGAACTAGACAGTACCAGAAAAATATTTGAATAGTGAGTCTGCCCATTCCACTCTTACAAGTAAGAGTGTTTTGTCCTATATTTCTATAGGCACATCCCAAGATACAACAACAAAAAAAACCTGTCACAATAAACTTACACCTGGCTTTGAAATATTCTATCAATTCTGTGACTCTCTAGATTAGGTACAAGAGTCCTCTAGTAGAAAAACACATTGTTGTTATTTTATAAAGGATCGTAGACCAGAACCACAACAGCAGAGCCTATTCTCACACAAGACTATTTTAACCAATACCTACAGCTTCCCAATGAGCAAAACCAAATATTCCAAGTGGCAGCACCTTCCAAAGGACTCAATACCAAAAAAATGACACTAGTTCAAGTTAGCAACTAATAGTCAAGGCTACTTTTTTTTTTCCTGCAAGCTCCCAGTTAGAAAATAGTTAAAGATGGTAAAAAGATGGGTACTAAATACTGGTCAAGGCATCTGGGAAGTACCAAACTCAGCTAGACTCCTTTCCTCCCTTCTCCAAGTACCTCAAATGACATGAGCCATTGCCTCCCACACAGACTGCAGTGGACATTACCTTCCCTTAGTATTTGGCAGGGTATTAATCAGTGGTATTTTTAAGTTAACTAGCTCTAGTCCTGCTTTAAAAATGTCATTAAGACATTTCTTCTAATTCAGCAGAGGACTAGGACAAAGACTTGTAAAAATAAACTACCTCAAATTTAAGACAATGCTAAACCCACTACCTTATCTTCTGATGGCTCTTATCTGGGGACACTATTTTGCATCGGGTTAAGGGGTTTGGGTTCTTTCCTGCAGTAGTTTATGGACAGACAATTCTTCACCCACAGAGTCCTGCAACCAGCAGATCCACTGTTCAGTAATACTTTGTAAGACCAAGCACTGGATCTTTCCAACATTTCCTCTTCAGTTTCAGATTGCAGCCAAATTAGCTGCCTGATCTTAAGCTTCTGACTCAGTCACATTTTCTCTTAGTTTCAGACAAGCCCAAGACGATGACACTCACATACAAAGGCTGGCAGGTGTTTCTTTCACTGCTTTTGTCTTTTGAAGTACTACAGAATATTTCATTACACGGGTGTCTCCAGCTTTTGACATATAGATTCCAAACCTGCCCACGTTAAGTAACCTAACTTGCCTGTTGGATTTTAATAGCTAAAGATAAAATTTTCCAAAATAACTATTAATTTTTAATAAGCTCTTACTCCGTAGAGTTTCTTACAGCCAGCTTAGTAATCAGGATGAAAGCTCAAACCAGACACACTTGAGAAGTCTGCAAGTCTCGTTTGGCATGAGATGAAGAAAAAAAAATATCAGTTCAGAGCTATGCTGATACCAGTTGTGGGCACTGAGAATGCCTTTTCCCAGTAAGCGTGTTGCAAGAATTCGGAATGATTTCCTCAACAGCAAGAGGAAAGCCAACTCACTGCCTAAATTCCTTTTTTTTTTTTTAAACAGGATTAACATTTTAATTTCTGGTAAAAGGGCTGCTGTCATTTTTAGAAGGAAATGTTGGGTCCAAACTCAGCATTAACAAGCTATCTGTGCAACTTGCCTGAAGAAAAAAAAAGGGCTTGTGTACACTGCCAAATTCCTCCAGCTTTTTTTTTTTTCCAGTGAATTCTGCAAAATTATGTTGCTCCACACTTGTGTTTAAGGTTCACGGTGTCATTCACCCCTGACCACCTCTCCCAGCACATGGCAAAGACTCACTGGCTGTCCACACTCCTCTCCAGCACTGCGATGGCAAGTTCAGGGGTGCATCCTCACCCCAGGCTTAATCCAATTACCAACGACAGCAGATCTAGAGGAGCTCCTGGACTAACAGGAGATCTAAGACACCAAGAAACTTAGTATTTTGGGTATGTGAGGCAGTGTTTCTGAAATACAGCCACTGAAGGTACAACTGGAAGAATGAGGAGGGCCTTAAGCACTGATCTCATCACGTAAGGATCAGAGAATCATTTAGGTCGTAAAAGACCTTTAAGATCATCAAGTCCAACCATTTACCCAGAACTGCCAGGTCACCACTAAACCATGTCCCTCAGCACCACATTTACATGACTTTTCAACACAACCAGGGATGGTGATTCAATCACTTCCCTAGGCATCCTCTTACAGTGCTTGATCAGGATGGTTCCCCCTGCACCCTCAGAGGGCAAGAGACGCCTAACCCCTTATCTTCCCTGGCTGTAAAGACTGTAAAACACACAAAAACCCCCTACTGTATTCTGTGAAAAACCAAAAGGATTAAAGAAGCCACAAGGAGCTCAAAAACGATCTGATATAATTTACTCTTAACATATATAAATACATTTTCACTTCCCCCCCCCCCCCGGTAAAGCAGGATATCAGAAGAGCAGAGGAGCAAAGGTACCCCTGGAGCTCCCCAGATAAGCTCCTTCCAGTCAAGGCAGGTGAGAACACATACCCCCTGCCCTGCCTGCCCCTGCAATGCTGACAAATCGCTTCATGGAGGCTGGTCCCCACCCTTCTCCCTCCCCGTAAGTCAAGTAAATCGCGAAAAGTGTACCTCAGATTTTAAATAGACACACAGATTTCAAAGAAGCAGCTGGTTACCATCTCTCAAAGCTGCTGGAGGAGCGGGAACATCCTCCCCCCCCACCACACGGCTGTGAGGGGCTGAGGGGCCGGTTTTCCCGCTTCTTCCTCTCCCCGTCCCGGCTCCTCACAGAATTACCCCCCTCACCTCCCCGACCCAGGTCTCATCGCCCCGGGGCAGCGCTCACCGGAGGTGTCCCAGAGGCTGAGCTCGATGCGCTGCGTGTCGATCTCGAAGCTGGCCGTGTAGTTCTCGAAGACGGTAGGGACGTAGCTCTGCCGGGAGAGAGCGCAGGGTCAGCCCGTGCCCGCCACCAGCCGCCCCGGCCTCAACCCGCCCCGGGGCCCGCTCCCCGCCCGCCCCAGACCCACCTCGGGGAAGCAGTCTTTGGCGAAGACGTGGAGCAGCGCGGTTTTCCCGCATTGGCTGTCCCCGACCACCACGATCTTGCACTTCACGTTCTGGTTGGGATCCATCACCGCCTTGCTCGATAACTTCTGGCTCGCTCTTCTTTCCTTCATTGATCTCGGCTTAGTCCTTCGGCCGACCACCACAAAAGGAGGGGAAAAAAAAAAAAAAAACCACCAAACCAACCAAAAACGCCAAAGGAAACGCACCCAGTTACTTCCAAAAAAATAAAATGAATTAAAAAAAAAAAAAAAAGAACCCCAACCAAACCCCACAGGTGGAAGTGGCAGAGCCGCGGGACCCACCAGCCCCTGCCGCCGGCCCGCCGGTCCCGCGCAGACTGCTTTGTCCCCCCGCCGCCCGCCCTTATTTATACCCTCGCACCCGCCAATCACCGCCCGCCGCCGGGGCGGGGCCCCGCCCCCCTGGCCGCGCTCTGCCGGCGGGCGGCTGGAGCAGCGCGCCCCCTAGGGGAGCCTCGCATCCCCTCAGCCCTGAGGCGGGAACGGGGCGGGGGGGGGGGGGGTCTCGATTCCCGCCCTTTCGGGGTCCGTTCCCCCCCCCCCGGCCTCCCGCCTGGCCGCCCTCACAGCCCTTCCCGCTCCACCGGGCACAGGCCCATGTGCTGAGAGCTGGGGTGAGCCCGTGCTGGGGGCAGAACGGGGCCAGAGGCCTGGTGCAGGGCCGGAGGCCTCAACAGTGATGGTTTTTGTGCTGTTTTGGGGTTTTTTTGGCGTGTTTTAATACATATTCTGTAAATCTTAGTGCGACAAAAGGGAACCTACCAGGCATCATAGCTTCCAGAGGAGGGGTGAGGTGGCTGTTGTGCCCCTCGGGGTCCCTCAGGGAAGGTCGCTCAGGGAGGGTCCCTCAAGGAGGTTCCTTTAGGGAGGGACCCTTGGTGAGGGTCCCCTCAGGGAGTATCCATCAGGGAAGGTTGCTCAGTGAGGGTCCCTCAAGGACGTTCCTTCAGGAGGTTCCCTTAGGGGGGACCCCTTGGTAAGGGTCCCGTTGGTGAGGGTCCCTCAAGGAGGTTCCTTCAGGAGGTTCTCTTAAGGGGGACCCCTTGGTGAGGGTCCCGTTGGTGAGGGTCCCGTTGGTGAGGGTCCCTCAGGGAGTATCCCTTGGTGAGGGTCCCTCAAGGACGTTCCTTCAGGAGGTTCCCTTAGGGGGGACCCCTTGGTAAGGGTCCCGTTGGTGAGGGTCCCTCAGGGAGTATCCCTTGGTGAGGGTCTCTCAAGGACATTCCTTCAGGAGGTTCCCTTAGGGGGGACCCCTTGGTAAGGGTCCCGTTGGTGAGGGTCCCTCAGGGAGTATCCCTCGGTGAGGGTCCCTCAAGGAGGTTCCTTCAGGAGGTTCTCTTAAGGGGGACCCCTTGGTGAGGGTCCTCTTGGTGGGGGTCCCTCAGAGAATATCCCTTGGTGAGGGTCCCTCAAGGAGGTTCCTTCAGGAGGTTCTCTTAGGGAGGACCCCTTGGTAAGGGTCCTCTTAGTGAGGGTCTCCTCAGGAAGGGTCCCTCATGGAGGTACCCCTCTCCCATGCCACAGGCCGGACTGGGGAAAGCTGCTCAGCTTCAGCCTTAACTGCCCCGCAGAAGTGGCTCAGCTGGGTGGTGGTAGCGACAGTGGGCAAAGGGGGTTTTCCCTCCAAATGTGGTCATGAGGAGCACGTCGGGGCCTCAGAAAACCCCCCACCATTAAAACGTTCTCCTTTCTTTTAGCTTCCTGAGTACAGAACCAAGTGAGGCTGGATAATGGCTTAAGTTCACCAGCGGCCTGAATGCTGCTCGGATTGAAACGGCGATTCCGTAGCAGCGCAGCGGTAAATCTGTCCTGAAGAGAGAGAACAAGGGATGGTTTGTGAGCATCAAGTGCTCCTCTCCTCTCCCATATGTCTCAGCACAACAGGCAGACAGATGCCCTAGGGAAGGGGCTGCCAAGCAGGCAGGAGGGCTGGAGCAGAGCCTGCCTCCCCACCTTGCTCAGACCTTGCTGCCAGCTGCTCCAGGCCAAGGTGGCCTTCACAAAGGTGGGGTGTTTTGATCCCTTCAGTGAGTCATACAGGTCACGAGCCAGCTCCGTGACACTTCTGGGCTGAAACAGGAGTAATTAATTCATCTATACATCATCCCGAAACGGAAAGCGCTGCTACCTTGTGCATGTTTGATCAGAGGGAGATACTCCAGTGACGTAGACGAAAGAATCCCAAGCATGATATTTCAAAATTCAGTGCTAATATTATTGATTTTCTTCCGATGTGTCACATCTATATCTGGCCCAATTACTCATCTCTAAGGAATTTTCCAAAGAATTTAAGTCTTGATTTCTACTTGGAAATCATGAGCAAAACACTGAAATTTTCAGTGTGCGCATTATTTGTAAGGCCTTACTGAAACAGTTGGGGCAGACAGCTTTCCACCTTGCTTTCTTTTTTGAAGTAAAAGCTCTTTTCAGCTACTTTTCAGTCTCCATCCATCCTTGCTGTCCACCAACACAGCTTCAGGTCTTTGGACACATGATGGAATGAGAGAACAGTGAGGAAACTTCGTGCTCACAGCAAGTTGGTTTTCTCTCTTCATCAACTGTGTATATTTGAACAGGAGATGTGCCTGGAAAAGTACGTAAAGTCATAGAACTGGTTTGTTTGGAAGAGACCTTTCAGATCATCCAGCCCAACCGCTAACCCAGCACTGACAGGGCACCACTGACCCATGTCCCTCAGCAACACAGCTCCATGGGGGGCTTGGAAACCCCTCCAGGGATCACGGGGACTCCACCCCTGCCCTGGGCAGCCTGGCACAGCCCTGGACAACCCTTCCAGGAAAGAAATTGTTCCTCAGGTCTAATGTAAACCTCCCCTGGGGCAATCTGAGGCCATTTCCTCTTGTCGTGTTGTTTGTTCCTTGGGAGCACAGCCCGACCCCACCTGGCTCCAACCTCCTGTCAGGGAGTTGTCAAGAGCCAGAAGGTCTCCCCTGTGAGCCTCCTTTGCTCCAGGCTCAACAAGCCCAGGTCCCTCAGCCTCTCCTCCCCAGACTCCTGCAGACTTCCCCAGCTCCGTTGCCCTTCTCTGGCCACGCTCCAGCCCCTCAATGTCCTTCTGGGAGTGAGTGGCCCAAAACTGACCCTAGGATTTGCCATATGGCCTCCCCAGTGCCCAGTCCCTACCCTAATCCTGCTGGCCACACTGATGCTCACAGCAGCCAGGATGCTGGTGGCCTTTTTGGCCACCAGGGCACACACTGGCTCATCTTCAGCCAGCTGTTGACCAACCCCCTCAGGGTCCTTTTCCACTCATCAGTTTCCAGCCACTCTTCTCATCCCATTGGCCTTGGCCCATTGCTCCATCCTGTCCAGATCAAGCCTGTCCATTTACAGTCATGCAAATGATCTCAGATCTTCTCCCTAGTGCAGAAAAACCTCTTCGTTCCCCTGCACTCCACACTGAAGCACGTGGCAGCCTCACGGGCAGATAGAGGTGGGATAAAGCTCTGGAGATTCAACTCTGGCTCTTTTCTTTCTGAGTCCAACATACCAGCTGAGGCATAGCTGTGGAATATGAGGAGAAGAAGAGAGGGTTGAAAGAGCTCTTTGTTAATCCTCAATGAGAGCTGGGTATGAACATCTGCTCCCTATCAGTTCATCAGTCACCTCCGTACAGATGGAAGCAAGATGCACCAAAACCAGTGCTGATGCCGCCTGTTCCTTGGAGGTGGCTTGGCTTGGCTAGGACTGAGGGTGCTCAGAGGAGGAACTGGTGCTCCCAGGCACCAGGGCTGGGGGAGAACAACTCCTTCACACAGCTCACATGGAAAATTCTCCTCCATCCAGCAACGTCAGGAATGTGGAAACTTGAACACGCACGGAACACTTACTCATCATGACCACGGAGCTTTTATCAGCACCCTTTTCAGTACCATCACGTTTAGGTGCTTTGCCTACTGTTATGACCAGTGTCACCCAGCCAAATCCTGGAGCCTTTGGGGTTTCCCTGCAGTGCTTTGAGCTCTAGTGACAATCAAGAAGCTACAAGACACCCCTGCCTGCTCTGAAGCTGCCTGCTTGTTGTCATTCCTTGGGGAAGCTGTTCCAGATACGTTAATCCCCGTAAAACCATTACTCATGCCATACTCTTAAGTTTAATGCCTTTTCCCGTATCTTGATAACAAGGGGGATAACGTGGTGGGGGGTGAACATTCCCATCGGTATTTTTCACACGCAGTCTGCATTTTGATTTATAAGGCAGAGTTTTTTGGCTTGACTTAGTTCACGTTCCCTATTTTTCTTCAGGCCCGATTTTTTTTTTCTCGACTCTTGCTGTTTTCCCACCTTCCACCCAAGGAAGCATTAAGGGTATATTGATGACATATACACAATTTAGTGTTATCTGTGCTAATAACACCTGATCTAGTACAAGATTTTACAGGAATATCAAAATACATTTTACCCCTCTCACAAGCAATCTGCCTGAACACTTTTGTAAGCCTGCAATACACCAGCCGAGAACAAGTGCTTTTAGCATCCGAATAACTGCCTGATTATTTAAATCGAAAATTGCCATCAGAACCTCTCCCCCTGCAACGCCAACTGTGGAAAGTATTAAACAAGATCCATAAAACATGAACCTCGTGCATCCCATCCCTGTCTCGTCCTCCCCCTCCTCCTCCTCCTCCTCCTCCTCCTCCTCCTCCTCCTCCTCCTCCTCCTCTCCGCATCTGTGTGCAGCTAAACGCGACGCACGTTAAAAGAACATTATTAAGGTTTAAGGTCAACCACTTGTGTATTAGGAAACGCGTATTTCCCGTGTGTCGGAAGCGTGGGCTCCCTTGCGAGCTTGCGATTGTGGTAATCATTAATTTCACGATCACGTCTTATTTTTTTCCCCGAGAACCTATTCAGCCCGCGGAGCGATATCATCACCTTAATGAGCAGCTATTCAGAAACATCTGTACTTCTCGCAGGCCAGCGTGTAATCTGCGCCTCGTTTTGGGTCGCTATTCAAAACACACTTCTGAACACATACCCATTTGTTATCTCTTCCGTCACACTTATCAATGTCATATTTGAGCTCTTAACAGATGAAAAGGAATTCTTTTTTGTGCCACTGCCGGATGCCATGGCACGATCTGAGGAGGCCCATTGGACAGATGAGAAGAAGTCAGGTTACAAGTACCCACTAATTCCGTTTGAGCCTCAATTTATTCCCAGTGTTTAATATCGTGCAGTGCTGCAGATGTTTTAAAGCTCCTGCTGATTTCCATGAGGGATAAGGACTTAAAATAAGAAATGTCCCATATTGTCCACATAGGGAATAAAAAAAATTCTCACGTAGGGAATAAAAAATTCCCACTTAGGGAATAAAAACCTCTCCCTTAGGGGATGAATTCTTTTGGACTTGATGATCTTGAAGGTCTTTTCCAACCTGAACAATTCTGTGATTCTGTGAATAATTCCCATTTAGGGAAAAACAAGGTTCAAGCAGCTCAACTGCCACGCATAGCTCAGTTCCTTCACCAGAGATTTGGCTGCCAAAATCAAACCCGAATTTCCTTCTGGTCCAATGAGGGTTTAAAATTGATGACGGCAGGGTGAGAATGAGCATCTCCTGGTATAACGCTACGCAGGAGCAACGGTAATTGTGAAAATAAGTGCTAATTACCTGTGAACTGAAACCAAACTGAAGCTCGACACTCTTATAACTTGTATTTTGGCATCTAGAAACCTGGCTGTAACTGCACTACCGAGAAAGAATGACATAAATTCATAAAATTAGTTCCAAGCCGTCAGTGACTCTCCCTCACCTGACTGACAGGTCGTTGAGCGCCAAGACTTGGCTGAGAAATAAAGCTCAGCTATTCAAAGTTTCAGGAGCTGAGGGCGATGCTTTAACCAAGTTCTAAGAGCTCTAAAATTATTTTTAAATCCCTCTAATCATTTAGGGAGGATTTCAAGACAGAGGGAGAGGTATTTTAAAATACTGACCGTAGGATAATTTTCTGCAGAGAGGCGGGAATCCCGTGTCTCGTGTGAGATTGGCGAGCTGTTCTGCAGCAGCTGCGGCTCGGCAGCCCTGGGCTCTGTCCTCAGGGGTGGTTTTAAGGCATTTTAAGACCTTGTTGCAGCCTACCAGTATCTGAATGGGGACTACAGGAAAGCTGGGGAGGGACTTTTTACAAGGGCTTGAAGTGATGGGATGAGGGGTAATGGTTTGAAACTGGAAGAGGGGAGATTTAGGTTGGAAATAAGTAGGAAATTCCTCACTCTGTGGGTGGTGAGACACTGGAACAGGGAAGCTGTGGATGCTCCATTACCATCTGTGTTAAAATCCAGGTTGGACAGGGCTTTGAGCAACCTGGGCTAGTGGGAGGTATCCCTGCCCACGGCAGGGGCATTGGAACGAGATGAGCTTTAAGGTCTCTTCTATCCCAAACCACTCCATGATTCTATGATTCTGTGATTCTACGATTTATTCATATTGCACCAGCGGGTTAGTGGGTACATTGTCCTCTCCTGTTTATGGAGGGGTGACTTAGTGGTTAAGTGGCTTGCTTCTCCAGGGACACATGTGGAGTCTACAGCAAGCACCAGTGGCCAGGAGGTCATCACCCTTCTCCTGTGTTTGCTCTCTGCTCAACACCCCACCCAGCTAAGGAGGCACTGTGGTAGCCACAAAAATTATGTAGATTGTTCACACATGTGTCTTAATTCTGTCTCTGGAAAAGCTTTTGAGAAACACAGAATCCAAGCATGGTGTGGGTTAGAGGGGACCTCTGGAGATCGTTTGGTGCCACTCCCCTGCTCCATCCAAGCAGGGTCACCCAGAGCAGGGGTCCCAGCATCACAGTGTCCAGGAGGGTTTGGAATCTCTCCAGACAAGGAGACTCCACAGCCTCTCTGGGCAGCCTGGCACAGCCTCCAGAACCCTCACACCAAAGAACTTTCTCCTCTTGGTCACGTGGAACCTCCCAGGTTCCAATTTGTGCACCTTGTTGCCCCTTGTCCTGTGTCTGGGCACCACTGAGCAAGGTCTGTCCCCATCCTCTTGCCTCCCGGGGCCCTTTAGCTCTTGCTCAGCATTGAGGAGATCTACAGGAAAATGGATCCACAGAAAAATAGATTTTTTATTTAAAAAAAATTAGATTTTCTATTAGGCCCAGAGAAACCCTATCTGGGGCCCCTTCTTGCAAACGGAAGGTGTTAGTGTCCGATACACTCCTGCTATCTCTTATAGCCACTTGACCTTCTTGTCCCACCAGCTGGGGAATTGCCTCAGATCAAAACCTCCCTGAAGGAGAACTTACTTGTCTTGGGTAAATACATCAAAACCAGAACTCCTGGATAAACACGGCAAAAGCATCTCATGCAAATCCGGTGCTAGCTGCTTTGCTGTTACATTATGTATGATTTGTTAGAACAAATTGCACGTCGGGGGTGTTCTGCCATCCGTGAAATCACGTTCAGCTCAAGGACGTTTCCTGCTGTAGGATGGTAGAGGGAGCAGCCTTTGGTGAGCAGGAACGTGCGCGAGAAGCCAAAAATCAGCATTCGGAGCCCACAGCTTTAACTTCAGTATTTCGCCTGAATTCCCGACGCTGTTGGGCATTCCTCGCTCGTACCAAATCAGCCCGAACATCTCACAAAGTCCTTCTATCCGCAGACAAAAAAGAGTACGAGTCCTTAATCTGGAGGACAATACAAGATTGAGTTGCTACAGAAAACCAAACCAAAAAAAAAAAAAAAAGAAAAAATTTTTTTGAGATTTACTTCTTTTTTTTTTTTTCCAAAGCAAATTTGAAGAAACATCCAGAGTTGTATTAAATTGATCTGGATCTGAGCTCTGCTCTGAACTGGGCTGATCTGAAGATCCATTGAAATTTGTGGAGAAAATCCCGTTGAACTGATTGTGCTTCGGCTCAGTGGGAAATTATTTTCTAGCCCTTGTTTGAGAATACCCCGCAGACAAAAAGATTTCATTTTCAGTTCCTGGAGGTTAATTATGGAAATTCGTTATAGAGGATCAGCAGTGCCAGTTGCTGGGGAGATAGCAAAACTATTTGGTATGAAATTCTAGCCTAGAGCTGGATGAAAATTTCCTGACAGAATGGTTTTCCATCAGAAATATTGATACGCCAAAGGCAAAATGCTTTGCAGAACTGCTTCAATTTCAGTGAAATTTTGTATTAGAAACTTTCAGGTTGCACCGTGCTGATTTAACCTTGTTTTAACGAGATACGAAATTCCAAAGTTTGTTTACAATATATTTTCTGGAAATGTGTAAGAAATGTGTAAACTTAAACACTTGGACTTGAGTCAACGGATGGATTTAATCTCAAAGGGAAATCTGAAATCCTTCTTTTATGCTGTTTTGAGGTGGAAAAAGCAAGTGAAATTGTGTAATCCCCAAGTCTCACCCAGCTCTGGCCTCTCCCAGCGGGTTCTGGGGACCAAAGGCAGACGCTGGGAACAGCTTCCAGGGCAGGGTGAAGTGGATTAGGTCAGTACTGCGTGTCCTTACCCATTCCTGTGAACGCTGCACTTCACAGCGCTTCCCCGAAGGCAAAGCGGCTTTAAATTACTGTTGAAGAGCAGAAAGAACTCGGCCAATAATAAATGCTGCTTTTTTTTTTGCTTTTTTTTTTTTTTTTTTTTGGCTACAGTACCAACCAAGGCAGTTTAATTGTCCTGAGGAAGTTAAAACTGTTTCTCTTTTTCTCCAACTGCTGCCGGCTGGAGCCGTGCTCCCCACCCCTTCATACCACACCAAGCCTCAAATATTCGGTGAACCAAAACTTCCCTGGCTGCGCAGACATACTTGTAATTCTTGCCCATGTGAATGAGTAACAGCAGCGTCCGGGGCAGCAGCACCAGACCCTCAGAAACATAGCAAGCATTTTTTCGGTGCCATTTGAAACTCTTAACACTCTCCGGCGTTGATTTTTATTGTTGGTTTTCTGTCTCATAGGCACGGCCTTTCCCACCGTAAAGTCGCGGGGTTCTTGCGCTGAATTTCGCCGCTTATTAGGCTTGGGAAGCTGGTAGCTTCAGCCTCATGGGTGCCTAGTGCCAGGCTGTGATTAATCTGACTCCGATCTGCAGAAAAACCTCAGGAATTTTTGGGGGGGGAGGAAAAGGGGTGAACCACCCACCGGCTTGCCCCGAGCTGCAGTGACCCAACAAGTGGTGAAGTTTGCATGTGCAGAGCCCAGTGCTTCCACAAAGCGAGTAGCAGGGAGGAGAAATCCTCTGGAGAGGGGTGTGTTTTGCAGGGCTACGTGGGGATTCGGGGGATGCGAGGGCATCCGTGCAAATTGGGCACCTAAATCTACAGCCCAAAATAAGAATAGCAAATGTTCAACCTTATTAAACTTCCTCCAAGCCAGCTGCTGGAAAAGCAGAAGCCACCAGCCCCCAAATTTCTAATTAACTCAGATTTTTGGGGCAGCTCCGGCATGGCCACGGCTGTCGGAACCAAGGGGTTACTGCTTCAGGAGGAGCCGCTCTCCAGGGCTGGTTGAGTGAGGAGCTGCAACGTGAAAAAATGAGATTTAAACCAAGCCCTCAGGTCAAACAGGACATTTCTGGGTCATGGTGACCCTGGCCTGGATTTTCACCCATGCTGCCTGCAGCCGGGAAAATGAACTGCAGAGTTTTGTTCCATTTCTTTGCTTGCCTCAAGATGCTGTAGTGGTGCATGGAGGGATTCAACATTCCCAGTACCAACTCCTGGGCTTGTTCTGTGACATTTCCAGGACCTGGAGCTCAGAAGGCACCAGCATAGGTGTATGGATGGTGGTGGGCAGCAGGCTGGAGGTCCCACAGCTGCCAGTGCCACCAGGTAAGAGTCTGTCCCACCTGGGCAGCTCCTAAAGCAGATTAGGCTGAAAAAGTGTGAATGTCTGTGGTTTGCACACTCATTGACTCCCTTCTGAGAGAGGCAAATGGGAAGCTAATTAAGCAAGTGTTGGCTGCAGCAGGTTTCACACACTTTCCACCTTGAGATTTCCATAGGCAGGGAAAATCAGTCGCTCTAATTAAATGACTCAGAAAAGACCAACAGGTCTTCCAACGAGTTTTGTGTTTGGTTTTGTAGTTAGATGTTTTCGAGTGAATGATTCAAAGTTTTAAATCTCTTCTTCCTACACTGCTGTTTACTAAATAAAGCGAGTTTTATAGGGTGGTTGCAGAAAGCAGGAGCTTCTGGAGAGGGTTTGCTTCATTCGCATCTTGGGGTGACATTGCGGACCGTAAAAGAAGGGTTGGAGGGAACCTGCTCCATCCCTTCACCTCCAAACCCTGCAGAGAGGTGTGTGGGCTCCATGGTGGCAAAACAAGGAGTCTGGGGCTTTCTGAGCCCCCCGACAAGTGCTGCTGGGTTTGCCTGAGTTGCTCTGGGCTCAGTGTGGTGGAGGAAGTGACAGGGAATTGCTGGGAGACCCAGGCCAGTGCCGGGCTGGGCTTTTCCACAAGCTTCCCTTTTGCCTGTCCATGCTCAGAAGCAGACTGGAAGTGACAGCAGGAGCCAGCGTAAATCACTCCAAAATTCTCCCTGCCTATCTTGGATGCATTAAAAATTAATTACTTAGCTTACTTGTTTTCATATTGAAGGCAAGACTGAGCAATAAGAACCGAATCCTGTCCTCAGATAAAAGCGTTACCTCAGCCCGCGCGGAGCGGACTGGGAGGCTCTGGGAGCCTAGAGCTGTGCTTTCCCTTTTGCATAAGCCCGTGCTCAGCACATCCAGGTGAGTGGCTGCACACGCTCGTCTGGGTATTAATTTCACCTGGAACATGTATTTGCAAAGTCAAAGGAAAGCCTCCTTTTTTTTTTTCTTTCACCATAAAAGGTAAAGGAGCAAAATTCCAGAGCTGAATTTACTTGTCCTGTTGCTTCTCAATGTGGGAAAAGAATGCAGCGTCCTCCCACGGATCTGCTTCCCATCCCAGGTCTTCCTCCCTCCGACTTGTCTGTGCAAGTCAAACCTTTTCTAACATGAGCCAACGATTAATGATAAGTATATAATAACCTCTCACAAAGAAAGATGCAGAAGCCAGGTCTGGTTCCCTCGACTCTTACGTAGGTTTTTTTCTCCTGCTGCGTTTTCCAAATGAATTGGAGCGACCCATTGTTTTCACAGGTCTGGGGGTACACAGAAATCTCTTCTGACCACCTCCCTAATAAATAATAATGGGAATTATCCTATGTTCATGCCATGGTGTGGGATTCTGAGGGGTTGTTCCTGGTGGGAATGGGATGAGATGCCTGCGTGGGGTCAGCTGCTCTGCTTGGGTGATCGGGGTCAGAGTCACAGCACTGCTACACAGTTTCAGCCCTGTGGGAATCAGCCAGCAATGGATGGTAAATCTTCTGTCTTCTCCAAAAAAAAAAAAAGGACATTTGGAATCCAGCTTTGGAAGCATGTTACTTGGGGAATGAGAAGAATGGTCTTGCCACAGTTTTCTCCTACCAAAGTGAGCATTGCAGAGAAGGTGATGGGCTGACAGTAATTAAAAGCTCACTTTAGACACTAAAATGAGAACATTCCAAGGTTTCTGGAATCTTCTGGTCCAAGTACAAAAGAGACTTACTCTGTTCCTGGTTCACCTGCCAGTTTTCCAGCAGGACCTGGGGCAAGCCAGTTCACATCTCTGTGACTCTTTCCTCATCTGAGGCTTGTAGTAACTCCCAGGCTCATGAGGGCACAGGGAGGGTGAACCCATTGCCACCGCCTCCAAAAGAGCTCTGGTGCCTCCTGGCAGCCTGGATTTGGCCGTCAAACGTGCTGGGTACCTCTACTGACTCCCTGCCAGGTTCCTGCCGGCTGGAGCCTGCACTGCCCAGGGCTGCTTCCCCCAGCCCAGTGGGTTCAACCCAATCATGTTGCTCCAGAATGTCAGAACCACTTCTGACAGAAGCACCTCTCACAAGAAGAGTGTGCCAAGCAGGTTGAGGGAGGTTCTCATCCCCCTCTACTCTGCCTTAGTGAGACCACATCAGGAGTATTGTGTCCAGTTCTGGGCTCCCCAGATCAAGAGAGACTCGGAACTACTGGAGAGAGTCCAGCAGAGACTAGGAAGATGCTGAGGGGCCTGGACCATCCCTGTGCTGAGACAAGGCTGAGAGCCCTGGGGCTGTTCAGCTGGAGAAGACCAGCCTGAGAGGGGAGCTGAGCAATGCTGAGGTGATGACCATAGAATAATAGAGTGATAGAATCACTTAAGTTGTCAAAGACCCTTAAGATCATCAAGGTCTTCACCCCAAGAGGCCTGGCACTGATGATCTGGAGACCGATGAACAAAAGCAGGTGTATTGTTCCCCTTAGATGGAGGCTGTGGGGATGGAGGTTTTGTTGTTGGAGGGAAGTTGGGGCTTTGCCAAATGCTGCTGGGTTTAATCATCTGTCAATAACAAGACAAGAGTAATTACAAGCTCTGTGGCTGGACATATGATTGTGCAAAGCCACACCATGCCCAACAGGAGTGATGACCAGGAGTGAGGAGGTGGTGGGATCACCATCCCTGGAGGTGTTCAAAAACCATCTAGACATGGCACTTCAGGAAATGTTTTAGTGGTCATGATAATTTTTTGTAGACAATGGGACTTGATGATCTCGAAGGTCATTTCCAATTCTATGATTCCATTCTATGACCATCTTGGGGATCCTGATGGACCAAGAGGTCCATTCAGGCAGTTTGTCCCTGAGACAAGGAGATGCTAAACCCAACTGAGCTAACCTCTGGCACTGGGGAGCAGATCTTTTTAGCAGGGAGCACTCGGGGAGCAAAGCCTGAGCCAGGAGGTCATGGTGCAAACCCACAGTGAGCCAAGAATCATAGAAGCATGGAATAGTTTGGTTTGGAAGGGATCTTTCAAGGTCATCCAGTCCAACCCCCCTGCACTGAGCAGAGACATCTGAAACTAGAACAGGTTGCTCAGAGCTCCAGCCAAAAACCAAGGAAAAGCAAGTGCATGCTCAGCAGCTTTTACAGAAAGGCAGCTGGGAAAGGGTGAGATCTGCACCCGCCGGAGGGTTGAGCTGATGTGCCAGTGAGCAGAGCCTGTCCCCTGGGCTTGGGCGAGGAGGGAGATGGCATTCACCATGCTGGCATCCTTTCCCCAGTTTAACCACACCTGGAGCTTGTGGTTGCACCAGGCAAGCTGGCTCGTGTCTCCGGCAGTTTGAAAGCCACAGTGAATCAAGCTGGGAGAATTCCCCGTTTCCTCGATGGAGCATTTACTGGTGGTGTTAATTTTGGGAACATCAATGCTTGGCTACCATGAAGAGTGAGGAACTGCATCTTAGGGGGGTGGTAGCTCCCAGATGACGCCAGGGATGTCCCCTCGAGGTGGCAGTGCCACCAGCACGATTGGGTCAGTGGCACAGTCTGTCAGAGGGCAACACCAGGTTACTCCTTCCTGTGCCACAGCTTTTGAGCAACACAGAGCCAGCACTCATGGAGAAACCTCTTGGCACCAACACAGGAATAACAGAAAAAACAGGGGGATTTTTCTCATGGCAATCCTCCGCGTGCCTAGGTCTGAGGAGATGTGAGGGGGCTGCACTGGGAGATAACGGCCAGCAGAAGACAGTGGGGCTATCTCCATGCTGTATGTGAGTGTGTTCTTGTCTGGCAGGGCTGTAGGTGGAGAAATTGGCTGTGCTTGTGAAACCGTGTTCAAAGTGTTTGCAAAGGTGCCAGGTTGCTTCATCACTGGGGTTAAGGCCAAGTGCCCTCTCTGCCCTGGCAACGTGGAGCCAGCAGGACTAGGGCAGGGATTCCGTGATTCTGTGACTAGGGCAGGGATTATTCCCCTGGACTGCGCATTGGGGAGGCCATACATCAAATCCTGGGGTCAGTTTTGGGCTCCTCACTCCCGGAAGGACATTTTGGGGCTGGAGTGTGGCCAGAGAAGGGCAACGGAGCTGGGGAAGGGGCTGGAGCAGGAGTCTGGTGAGGAGCAGCTGAGGGACCTGGGCTTGTTGAGCCTGGACCAAAGGAGGCTGAGGGGAGACCTTCTGGCTCTCAACAGCTCCCTGACAGGAGGTTGGATCCAGGTGGGTCCAGTTTCTTTTCCCAAGGAACAAGCAATAGGACAAGAGGAAACCGCCTTAGGTGGTGCCGGAGGAGGTTTAGGTTGGATCTGAGGAACAATTTCTTCCCCTTGAGGGTTCCCCAGGGCTGTCCCAGGCTACCCAGGGGAGTGGTGGAGTCCTCATGATCCCTGGAGGGCTTTCAAAGCCCCCCATGGAGCTGTGGTGCTGAGGGCCATGGGTCAGTGGTGCCCTGGCACTGCTGGGGGAATGGTTGGACTCAATGATCTTAAAGGTCTCGTCCAATCTAAACAATTATATGATTCTGTGGGAATGCTACCATACTGCCCAGGCCTTCCCAGGTCAGAGCACACATCTCCTGTGTCATCTCTGGGAGTTGCTGATGGACCCAGTTTAATCTGTTGTCTCCTCTAGTCCCCTTCATAAGAGAGGCTCGATAGCTGGTTTTATCAATGCCCCTGCAATGCCAAAAAGGGAGGAATGCTGTGCTCTGGAGACCATTTGACCTAAGGACACTCACACACCTTGACTCCTTCAACTTACTCAGCCTTGCAAAAATGATCTTGAATTTTCAAGAGAGGATGAGAGAGGTAATTAATAGGGATGTGGAAACAAAGTCAACTAACTCGCAGCATCTCACACTCTGGTGGGTACAAGGCAGTGCAAGAATTTCACGGAGAAGTCAGAAATGCCCAGGATTCCAGCAGGGAGCATCAGGAGCCTGGGGTACACCACACTCCCCATGCTGCTCACAGGACATCACAAGCCCAAGAGGATGACCTACAGATGAGAGGGGTTTGATTTTGGCAGGAAAGCCCAAGCTTTTGGTCAACACCAAGATGTTGTAAGGGACATTCTCCCATGCCGGCAGGACGCCAGCCCTCGTGTACGAAGCGGCACTTCTATTTATTTAAGAGCCACTCCCCCAAGTGTAACATAAGCAAGGAAAGTGGCCTGGGCTGAGAGCCAGGGTTCTAGCAGAGGGATCCCTATCGCTCCTCTTCCTTCCTCTCCAGCAGGTGGGAATCCCCCTCCCAGCCCTCAAGCCCTTCAGCTTCGATGCAGTCGGTGACATCAGCACATTCCCAGCAGCGCTCCCGTGGGCACCTTGTTAGCTTTGCACTGAGTCACCCTTCAGCAAACAAGAAAGATAAGAAAATGAATGGCAGCCATCCAACCGGCACAGATGCTGGTTTATTTTGAACTACAGAAATGATTTATGTGCTGGAGGAAAGACACCGGCATCTCCTACTCCCAAAAGTCCTTTTAGAAAGTCCCTTATTTCTCCCTCTTTTCTCGCTGTTTTCCTGTATCAATCCCCTCTCATAGAGTCATGGGTTGGAAGGAACCTTTGAAGGTCATCCGAAGTCAAGTCACGTATCATGTCAAGTACCTTCACTAGAGGTCCCCTAAAAACAAGGAAGGGCCAAAACAAATATTTTGATTAGAAGAGAGCCAAAGCTCCAGAGGGTTCTGTTTTATCAGAAAAGCAAGAAAACTTCATCTTCAGTCAGCAAAATGCCATTTTACATCTCGAAACTGCCTTACGAAAATGAGGCCAATGAGGTTTTCATTTGCAACGCTAATTTGCTGAACTCCAGCAGGTTAATGATAGTGCCCTAGTTAATTAAAGCAGACATTCGTTTAGTCGAGTCCCTCCTCTCTAGCAAGGGCCCAGTGCTTCAGAAGCTTTGCCATCCTCTACCACCGGAGTCTGTCCTCTGGCCAGAAGTGTGGGACAGTATGGTTTTATGGGCTTTACCACCTTCTTTTGGTATCCACAGATGGTCTTTGAGTGCCACCAAACCCTGATGGGCACTAGAGCTGTTGAAGCTGGTGTTGCTTAGCCCCTGAGAACTGAGACAGCTCATGACGGTGGCCGAGATGTAGGTGCACAGCCCCAAACCCCTATTTCAACCCTATCCTTTACCAGGCCAGGGTTTGTGCCAGCCCAAGTCCAGGCTGGGGGCCTGACTGGTCATGGTGTTTTCTTGGAACCTATCAAGCTCAGGTTGGGAAACTAGAGCTGAAGGGTTTGCATTTGGAGCTGGCAAGACACGGAGGGACACAGCCATGTGCCTGCAATTTCTGCTCAGCTCTTCCCAAAACTTACTCATGCCAAAGCGTAGTCTGAAAGCTTTGGAAATCAGGTCAAGTGATAAAAAGCCTTGGCAAGCCCTAAGCAGCTGTTCCAGCTATAGTCCTCATTTCTCTCCAGCCTTAAAGCTAGCCAAATACAAAGATTGCTGTTCCTTTTCCCAGCAAGTGTTTCCGGCAGAAAGATCCCGAGTGTGACGTAGCTGCAAAGCATGAGTCACTTGCTTGGGTTACCTGGCATGACATCTGTGTTCTCCGTCTCGGTGTTTACACTGAAAACCTCATTTCTGACCTGGCTGTCACCTAGGTGCCTTATTGATGACTTTGTGCTAAATTATAACTTCCTGTGGTGCCGTCTCAGCTGCGCTTCTGTATGGGGCAGGGAAGCAGTGGTGGGAATGCTGTCTGATAGAAAGGCAAAAGACACCAGCAAATGTTCCTCTGTCAAACATGGGAATGATAGCGCTGACTATTTTCTACATCCTGAAAACCTCAGCCTTGCTGCACAGGGTCACCTTGACTTCTCTGTGGGTTTATGGGCAGCAATCATAGAAACTTTATGGGTGGAAAAGACCTTTCACATCATCAAGTTAACCTAGCACTGCCAGGGCATCACTATACCATGTCCCTCAGCACCACAGCTCCACAGGGGCCTTGGAAACCCCTGCAGGGATCATGGGGACTCCACCACTGCCCTGGGCAGCCTGGCACAGCCCTGGACAACCCTCAAGGGGTTGAAGAAATTGTTCCTCAGCTCCAACCTAAACCTCTCCTGGTGCAACTTGAGGCCATTTCCTCCTCTCCTCTTGCTTGTTCCTTGGGAGCAGAACCTGGCACCTTCTGGCTCCAACCTCCTGTCAGGAGCTGCCAGAGCCAGAAGGTCTCCCCTGTGAGCCTTCTTTGCTCCAGGCTCAACAAGCCTAAGTCCCTCAGCTGCCCCTCACCAGACTCCTGCTCCAGCCCCTTCCCCAGCTCTGTTATACTTCTCTGGCCACGCTCCAGCCCCTCAATGTCCTTCTGGGAGTGAGGAGCCCAAAACTGACCCCAGGATTTGCTGTATGGCCTCCCCAGTGTGCGGTCCATTGGATGATCCCTGCCCTAATCCTGCTGGCTCCACATTGGTGCTGACAGCAGCCAGGGTGCTGGTGGCCTTTTATATTTATTGTACCATCAACGGCTCCTGCAAACAGGGTGTTCCAGCTTGGACGGATCAGTTTTCCAGTCCAATCCTGCACCTCTGCTTGTGGATCAAAATCTTTACCAAGCAGTTGTGTCCTTGCTTGGAAAATACACACGCTCTCTTATTTCATGCAAGTTGTCTATGTTAATTAAAGTAAGAAAATAATAATAATCTATTACAAATCCATGTGATCCAGGCTCCCCATCTCATGTCATGTTAGCTGCTGCAATGCTAATCTGCCAGCAGGATGCCTGCCAGGAAAGCTCAGGGGGTGAGCAGCCTTCAGGGGTATCCCGGACACAGGAATCCTTCCTCAGGGACCTTCGGCAGGAGCAGTGGTTTAATTCTCTACCCCTGAGTTTTCTCTTCCTGCCATTAAGTTACTAACCACATCGTTATGTTAAGTACATCTTCATTTTTGCAGGCACAATGCACGGGGCATTTAACTCTGTGGTAGATAATAGCAATGTATTTTAGTCAGGGATGAACCCTTGTCTATCTGATGAACACCACGTGAGACCAGGACAGGTGACATAGAAAAGGGGTGTGTTGTTCATGTACGTGCAACCTTTTTTAGAAGTAAAGGCGTGTATGAAGGGGTTCAACCCAAACAACTTTGTAGCTGTTAATACGTCTTTGATAATTTAGATTTACACACACCCGCTCAGTATGAAGAGCCTTTGTTTGGGTCAGCAGTTCTGGGCAGGGAGCACCAGAGAATGTCACACATCCATAGTGGCATCCTGGCTGCTGGTAACTGGGCAACACAGCTCTATGAATCCCACCATCCCAGCATAGTGGGGGTTGGAGGGGACTTCTGGAGATGCTCCGGTGCCACCCCCCTGCTCCATCCAGCAGGGGCACCCAGAGCAGGGGCCCAGCAGCGCAGGGTCCAGGAAGGTTTGGAATCTCTCCAGACAAGGAGACTCCACAGCCTCTCTGGGCATCCTGGGACAGCCTCTGACACCCTCACACCAAAGAAGTTGCTTCTCCTGCTCAGATGCAATCTCCTGGATTCCAGTTGGTGCCCCTTGTCCTGTCCCTGGACACCCCTGAGCAGAGTCTGTGCCCATCCTCTTGCCCCCCGGGGCCCTTTATCTCTTGCTCAGCATTGCTCAGCTCCCCTCTCAGGCTGCTCTTCTCCAGCTGCACAGCCCCAGGGCTCTCAGCCTGGCCCCAGCACAGAGATGCTCCAGCCCCTCAGCATCTTCCCAGCCTCTGCTGGACTCTGTCCAGCAGCTCCTTGTCTCTCTCGACCTGGGGAGCCCAGAACTGGACACAAAACTCCTGATGTGGCCTCGCTAAGGCAGAGTAGGCTGGTAGAAGAACCTCCCTTGACCCGCAGACACCACTCCAGGGATTTTTCCTTCCAGCTCCTTCAAGTGCATGTGGAAGAAGAGTTTCCCTTGTCACAGCCCAAGTCTGCATTACACATTCATGCACTTAAAGCATATAGAGCCTTGTAATTAAATTCCAGAATATTTTAAGTGCTTCTCATAGTGATTTGAAGGTCTCTTCATTCAGTGCAGCATATGTTGCTTTTATAGTAAGCTTCTTTTCTGACAGCTGCCTGCGTGGGTGTCCCGTACTATCTCCATCCTCCCGTCAATGAGCTGCATGCCAGGCATGAGAGGAAGGTGGGGTAGTGTGAGGAGCAGGTATCATTCATGGACCAGAGAAAACCATGTTCCCTTCTCTGGACAGGCACAAAATCCTGACATTTTCCAGTGTCAATGCTAAGGTGAGACTCGGAAGGATGTGAAGGCTACAGAGCTCTACGTCGAGAGGTTTAATTGGATGGGAACTGGCATGAATTCTGCCATCTCACAGGCTAGCGTAGGCTCCTTTGCCATGGTTACGTGAGCCAGGAAGTGAAAATGAAAGGTGGTGGATACTCAAGTGCTATTTCTTCTCTTTTAAGCCCAGACGGTTAAGAAACCGAGGTTCCAAAGCTGTGGCAGGAATGCTGATGGGCAGGAAGTGCCTGTGACTATGCGAGTACCTGACCACAGCTGGTACACGCACCTCAGCTTCTTTTTTTTCCTCTAAAAGACTCTCATCCTTGTCTACCAAGTGGTAAACATAGCTACTTCATCCAGTTTGTTACTGGGTTTGCTCCGTCTTGTCTCCTTCTCAGGTCACCTTGTTGATTTATGGGGGTTATGCACAAAAAAGAGCTCTCCCAGGAGCACTTGTGAGGGCAGGAATGCTCCTGCAGGACAGAGGATGGAGCCCTTGGAGCATATCACCCAAGCCCATGCCAGAGCACAGCAGCACGGGGCAGAGATGTGGTTACTCACTGTGATCCTCCAACCCACCTATCATCGAGAGATGACGGTGTGTTACGGTGTTTGGTAGGGTTACAATAAGCCTACTAAATCATGGATGAAAAGCTGGACAGGAGCCAGCACCTTGCGCTGGCACCCAGAGCCACTGGCACCCTGGGCTGCACCCCAGCAGCGTGGGAAGCAGGGGAGGGGGGGATCCTGCCCCCCTGCTCCCAGGGCTCTGGGCAGAGAGAGAGACCCCCCTGCAGTGCTGGGGCAGCTCGGGAGTGCTCAGCACAGCAGAGACAGGGACCTGGTGGAGCGGGGCCAGAGGAGCCCCAGCGATGCTGGGAGGGCTGGAACCCCTCTGCTGGGAGCCAGGCTGGGAGAGCTGGGGGGTTCAGCCTGCAGAGGAGAAGGCTCCAGGGAGACCTTCTTGGGGCTTTTCAGCACCTGAAGGGGCCTGACAGAGAGATGGGGAGGGCCTTCTGAGCATGGCCTGTTGGGACAAGACAAGGGGTGATGGGTTTAAACTAAGAGAGGGAGAGTTAGTCTGGAGGGAAGGGAGAAATTGTTGATGCTGAGAATGGTGAGAGCCTGGCCCAGACTGCCCAGAGAGTTGGTCGCTGCCCCATCCCTAGAACTATTCCATGTTTTTGGCCAGGGCTCTGAGCAACCTGCTCTAGTTGCAGATGGCCCTTCTCAGCGCAGGGGTTTTGGACTGAATGACCCTGAAAGATCCCTTCCAACCCAAAATCATTCTGTGATTCTATGATTAATAATAAATAAATGACCATCCCAGGATGACAGCAGATCACTGGGCGCTTTGTGTACTGGGGGGGGCGGGGTGTGGGTGATGATCCCCTACATCCAACCATCCTCCCACGGCCCCGGGAACAGCCTCTCCCACACGGACACAAAGAAACTCCCTGATGTTAATACACACTTTAAATTATTGTGAAAATGCCTGGAGCCATGGGTGAGTGCTTTAAATTTAACTTAAAATAGCACATAAAAATAAGTGACACTCCCCAGTGTCATCCCACCGCGTGAGACCTGAGAACCCGCCTGGAGTCAGATGGATCATTCGTCACACTCCCAGTTAAACATCCTTCAGACCTCAGGGGTTTAATGACCATGGGGGACACCCTGAATTTTTGGCAAAGGCCGTGCTGTTCTCACCCTCCTATTTGGGGAAAAATCCTGCTGTTCCATCTCTCCTCATCGGCAGCCGGCTCAGCCCTGCAGTGTTGAGGGCTGTCAGTTAGATGGTCTCATTTCAGATGTTGGGATGTGATGGGCAGTGCAGCCCCGACCTGCACCCGACTGTTTCGGTGTGAAATTTTCACAGAGCTTGTCAGGAAACTCTTCCTAGACACTTCTTTTTTTGGAAGGGACCATTAAAGCCGAACAGAAATATGCAGGCTCCAGGCCAGGTTTTGTAACATCTCCAGAAACAATGCAGGGACCCTAGAAATTCATTTAAAATACTAAAGTCAAACAGAAATTCTAATCTTGGATCTCCTTGGTTGTATAAACATCACCTTTCTCTTGCTCTGTGTGCAACAAATCTAGTATGAAGAAGCCACATCAACATGGGTAGCCCCCAGATGACTTTAACCAAAATCTACCACATGGGATTGCTGCTCCAGAGGGCTGAGGAAGTCTCTGGAAATATTAAATGCTGGCCATGGTTGAGCCTTCCTCATGACACCCCTATGTACCCCTCTGGCTTGGGGCTCCCACGTCTCTAGGCTTTCCTTGCAAACACATCTGTCTGCTAAGAATCATAGAATTGGTTTGGTTGGAAGAGACCTTTAAGATCATCAAGTCCAACCATTCCCCCAGCGCTGCCAGGGCACCACTGCCCCCTGTCCCTCAGCACCACAGCTCCACAGGGGGCTTGGAAACCCCTCCAGGAATCACGGGGACTCCCCCCCTGCCCTGGGCAGCCTGGGACAGCCCTGGGGAACCCTCAAGGGGTTGAAGAAATTGTTCCTCAGGTCCAACCTGAACCTGCCCTGGGGAAACTTGAGGCCATTTCCTCTTGTCCTGTTACCTGTTCCTTGGGAGAAGTGCTCCTCACCACGCTTGTGCTCCAGCCCCTTCCCCAGCTCCTTTGCCCTTCTCCGGACACTCTCCAGCCCCTCAATACCCTTCTAGGAATGAGGGGCCTAAAACTGACACCAGGATTTGAGGGATGGCCAATGCTGAGTGAAGGGGGACAATCCCTGTCCTAGTCCTGCTGGTCACACCAGTGCTGATAGCAGCCAGGATGCTTGGTGGCCTTCTTGGCCACCTTGACACACTCTGACTTGTCTCCAGCCACCTGTCTATCAACCTTCCCAGGTCCTTTCCCACAGGGCAGTTTCCAGCTTCTCTGCTGCAGCCTGGAGCATTGCAGGGAGTTGTTGTGACCCAAGGTCAGGACCCAGCACTTGACCCTTGTTGAGCCTCATAGAACTGGCCTCGACCCATTGACCCAGTCTGTCCAGATCTGTCTTAGAGCCTCCAGACTCTCAAGAGGGGTCAGCAGTTCTGCCCAACATGGTGTCATTTTCAAACGTACTAAGAGGGAAGGAGGATAAAAAGGACAAACATTTTAGCACATTTGGGGAAATAAAGTGGAAAAAACCACTTAGGTGTCAGAGTTTGGTCCCATTCGTGCTCTTCTGTAAATCCACAGGAGAGAGGGTGGGAGGAGGAAGACTTGGGGCCCTCAGAAGTAGCAGGACTTGGTGCCCATGCCCAAGGCACAAAGATCTGTGAGGAAGAACTGCCAACGTGCATGGTATGAGGGTATCACAGTGTGTCAGGAAGTCACCTGTGACATCCAGAAGCTGCTTTTTTGCCTTTCCCTCTTCAACCCTCACCTTTATATTCAAATTCAACAGTGGCTAAAACACTAGTTGTTGTTTTTCCCCTGTTCAGGAACCACTCCTGCAGGCTCATCTTTAAAAATACGTTGTCTTGTTACCCTGAGGAGTTCTTGTGTATGTCTGAGGAAGGGAAAAGCTGTGGAGAGAGCTGTGGATATATTTAGACACGTGTGTGTTTGTCTGCAGATCCGTGTCCCAGAAGAATTTTCGGTTTGTACCCACCTCGGCGCATCGCCTGGGGACTGAATCAACCCTTGTTTGGGTGAGATGCAGAGGAAGAAGATAGGAGTGCTTCCAGCCCAAGTAATATATTTATATGCAGAATAAGCCAAGCAAAGAAATACTCCATTCTGGCGTGAAAATTGTTGAAACCAGAGCTCAGACTGGGCGGGTGAAGCGAAGCAGGTGGGTCAGCATTGGCTGAGGCTGGGCTGTGGGAGGGTGATGGTGATGGTCCCTCCTGGCTCCTGTGTGGTGGTCCTGCCTGCACGGAGCAGTGGCTGAGCTGGCTTCCAGGACAAGTCTGTTCAAGGGTAAAGTGTCTGGAAGGCAGACTGCATGTATGTATTTCTGTATATAGAACCATGGAATCATAGACTCAGAGAATCATTTAGGTGGGAAAAGACCTTTAGATCATCGAGTCCAACCGTTCCCCCAGCACTGCCAGGGCACCACTGACCCCTGTCCCTCAGCCCCACAGCTCCACGGGGGGCTTGGAAACCCCTCCAGGGATCACGGGGACTCCACCACTGCCCTGGGCAGCCTGGCACAGCCCTGGACAACCCTGGAGGGGAAGAAATTGTTCCTCAAGTCCAACCTAAACCTCCCCTGGTGCAACTTGAGGCCATTTCCTCTTGTACTGTTGCTTGTTCCTTGGGAGAAGACCAACCCCCACCTGGCTCCAACATCCTGTCAGGGAGTTATTGAGAACAAGGTCTCCCCTGAGCCTCCTTTTTTCTCCTTTTCTCTTTCTTTTGGTCCCAAAACTGAACCCAGGGTTCCAGGTTTGACCTCCCAGTTGCCCAGGCCAGGGGATGATCTCTGCCCTAGTCCTGCTGGCCACGCTGGTGCTGATACAAGCCAGGATGCTGGTGGCCTTCTTGACCACCTGGGCACACACTGGCTCATCTTCACCTGGCTGTCAACCAACTCCCCCCAGGTTCTTTCTCACTGGGGACTTTCCAGACGCTTTGCCCCAGCCTGGAGTGCTGCAAGGGTTGTTTTAACCCACCGCATATCCTCGCCTCCATACAGCATTTGCAAACCTTACAGCTCCGTCTGCTGCTGCCTGAATGAACACAAGGTGTGGTCCCTGCCTCCTTTATCCCCACCAACCCTCACTCCCCATCTCAAAGGAGCTTGACCCCCCCCAGGAATGCCTCACCCTCTCTGTCCTCCCTTCCCCACACCAGCATTCCTTGGAGTATTTTTCATCTGAACAACATATATATATGTGTGCATATATATATGTGTGTTTTTTGTAAACCACTTAGATCTCTTTTAACTTAGTTTTCAACGGAAAAAAAAAAAAACAAAGAAGCTTTGTCAGCACTTCCTCAATTACATTTAATGAATACGCCCTGCCTTAAGTCACCACTTCTCATTTTCTGCCCATATTTTTCTTCCCATGTGCTGCTGTCGGGTCCAGGGACACCTCACTGCTCCTTCGGCACTCACTGCCCAGAGCTGCCCTCTGAATGTCCTGCAGTTAATGGCTCCTTGTTAAATTTTGTGGCTATTAAAGTCACCTACAAAAAAAAAGAAACCTAAAACAACCCAAAAGAGAGGTGCTAAGTACATTAATTAAATTCAAACCTATTGGTTTATTGACCCAGCTGCTGCAGGGCAGGGGCTGCTCTGCTGGCGATGCTACGGGATGGGATCCCAGCAACAGACGATGCCACCCCTTGCACGGGCTCTGCTGGTCCCCATCCCCTGCATGTCCCATCCCAGGGACCTCCTCTCTGCTGAGAAAGCCACAGCTTGAGCCAGATTAAGTGCTTGCTAAGTACCCTGAAACCACACAATAAAAACCTCTCTGGAGCGCAGAATATTTATGTTTTATGAGTTCATCATAAAGCCGATGTGGTGAAGATACCTAACGCATGAATAATTTGGCAGGGGATGCAAATACACAATGGGCTGCAGTGAAAGGGGACGGCAGAGAATTGTAGACTCATTTTCCTGCTCTGTCTCTTGTTTCAGCAGCTTGTTATGTAAAGAATGGACTCAGGGCAGAGGACTCGAATACATGTTTCGTGCACATTAGATGCAGTTTAAAACCAGCCTCTGCTTAAAGATCAACAAAAATCAACGTACAGCCCATGGAGAAACACGGGTCAAACTGACCTGGTTCTTCAAGGAGCTTCCTGGGAGAGGCACAAGTAGGAAATAAAACAGCCAAAACATTTTTTACCCCGCTGAAATGTCTTAGTCAGGTAGCAGTGCACCTCTGCTCCCCCAGTGCAGTGGTGGTGATGAGTGCTGGGCACTGAGGAGTGCTGGGTACCAAGGAGGTGCGGTGGCTTTGGGGATGCTGGGTCACTGCAGATGATAAGAAAGATGATAGCAGGGCATTTCATGAGGTGGATGAAGAGAATGTTGATTGAGGCTGTATGTATGAGGTGCTGGAGTGTGTCCAGAGATAGGCAATGAAGTTGGTGAAGGATCTAGAGCAGGAGTCTGGTGAGGAGTGCCTGAGGGACCTGGGGTTGTTCAGCCTGGAGAAAAGGAGGCTGAGGGGAGACCTTCTGGCTCTCTACAACTCCCTGATGGAAGCCTTGAGCCAGGTGGGGTCAGGCTCTGCTCCCAAGGAACAAGCAACAGGACAAGAGGAAATGGCCTCAAGTTGTGCCAAGGGAGGTTTAGGTTGGAGCTGAGGAACAATTTCTTCCTCTTGAGGGTTGTCCAGGGCTGTGCCAGGCTGCCCAGGGCAGTGGTGGAGTCCCCATGATTCCCGGAGGGGTTTCAAAGCTGTGGAGCTGTGGTGCTGAGGGACATGGGTTAGTGGTGCCCTGGCAGTGCTGGGTTAATGGTTGGACTCAGTGGTCTGAAAGATCTTTTCCAACCAGAACAGTTCTATGATTCTATGGTGGTTTTATTCCAGCACTACTGAGTAGAGTCAGCCTCCTGCCAAGGCAGTGGAAAACCTGCACTAGAAGCCTCCCATGGCTGGTAGAGGTTTCTGCCAGTGACAAATGTGCGAAAGCATTTCAACAATGTTCTTCAAACCACCTCAAAATGTTCTTCTGAGTCTTGTTGGGCTGGAACAAAGCTGGCAGAAATGCCTCTGTGATGGGAAGCTGCACTGGGCACGCTGCCAAGCAAACCTGCTTCCTTTGCTGTCCCAGCAAATTCTTGCATGGAAACATAAAGATGAAGCTCCTAAATTAAATCGAGAAGCATCATCCTGCTCCCCTGATGAGAAGTGGTATGTAGCATTTTATTATAAAGTCATTTTAGGTGTAGCAATTTCCGTGGCTGCTCAGCCTCCCTGTAGCAGGCCACCCACGCGGTCCCTGTGGACATGGTCAAACACACTTTTTGTCGTGTATCATGTCTGTCTTTGGAAACACAGGGAGTGGGACATGCTCTGCTCTTTCTGGGTAGAGTTTGCTGAGGCTTCTGACATGTTGCTTGTGCCAGGTACACCTGGATGTTTATTAAGGAGCTATGGAATACCATTTCTCCTCCTGCTTCCACAGCATCATCCTCCTAGAGCAGCCACTGTGCTGGTCGCAGGGGGAAAGGACTAAAAGTGCCTTCAGGGATTGCTCCTCCAAAACCTGTCTGGCTCCATCCTCAGTCCCCTTCTGAACTGCAGATGCAGCAAAACCCCTGGGTTTGCATCCCTGAATCACTCCCAGGGTGAGGTGTGGGATCTCCTGGAGCTGCCACTGCAGGTATGACGCTCAGGACCATGCATGATCCTGCCCAGGCTCTCTGTGCCATCTTGCTCTGCTTGTCCAAAATTGTCCCAAATTCATACTGACATGAACACCACCGAGATGACGAGTTCCAGAAGGGGACCGCAGTGGGGTGGCTCTGATGATGAAAAGTACCAGCATTGTTCATCGCACTGTGTTGATTTTTTTTCTTATGGATGAAAAATTCACCCTCCTTCTGACTTTTGTAGATCTCCACTTCTGTGAACCTGAATTCTACTTTTTAAAATAACTGTTACACACACGAGGTGTCCTAAAATATACACCTGACCTACTTTTGTGAAGTTGTCTACTGAAGGTCACAACTTGCAGTTTAAGGAGCAGGGTCCCTGTAGCAGGACACCTCTGGGGGTTGATCTGCTTCTCAAGGAACCTGCTGAGAAGCCATAGGGCTGCAGAAGGTGGAGCAATGGATTTTTATTTTTATTTTTTTCCTAAGGATCACAGCAATGATTGGAGTTTGTCGTGAAATTCAGCATTTGGTTTTGGGGGACATGCACAGGCATTCAGGGACTTGTGCAAACCACAGAAGTACACAAACTCTACATGTTAATCCCCTGGGAATGGCCTGCCATGAAAGTTCTGGACTTTCTGCCTCCTGCCCAGCAGTGATCACCCAACAGTAGCCCATGTCTGGGTGGCAACAAAAAACAAGGTGAAAGAAAATAATTCAGTCCTTCATGACCCTCAGAGCAAGGCACTAAGCACTGAAGAACATGTTGAATGTCTCTCTAGAAACACAAGGGGCTCTTCTGGGCATTTTTGTTTCCTCCATGAGCCCTAAGCCCAGGCTGGATGGGGCTTTGAGCAACCTGGTCTAGTGGGAGGTGTCCCTACCCATGGTGGGGGGGTTGGAATGAGATGATCTTTAAGGGGTCATCCAGCCCAAACCACTGTATGGTTCTACGATTCATTCTGACTCTGGAAGTCTCCCAGACCCAGGTCTTCCAGACCACTAAAGTGGTCATCCCAGAAGCCAACTTTCAAAGCCCCTCTGTGTCACACAGCTTGTGGGAGGCAAACATCCTCCTAAAGCCATGTGGCTCCCCAAACTGGAGGTGTGATGCACCCTGAGCCCACCTGCAGAGGGATGTGGCCTGGGGAGGTGAGTGCGACAGAGTTTAATGGTCCTGCAGAAGATTTCAGTGACAGGTACACAGCCTGGGACATTTGACTGGCATCACCTCCCTGGGCTTCTCCCAAGGCTACCTGAAGCTGGTTCTGGTTATGGTCAACCTGATAAGTCCCAGGCAAGGCTTTGGTGCCCCAACCAGCAGCACCACCCTGGGGTTTGGTTATAAAGTGGAGCCATGAGTGTCAGGTTGCAATGAGCGTGTCTCATTTTCACTTCCCACATTTGAACTCAGATTTCCAGAGGTGAAAACCCTCATTTCTGAGTATTTTAGGGCCCTGTTGAAGAAGTTTATGAAGCATTTTCACCCAAGCTGCAAGGGAAAAATGCAGCCTTGTGAAGGGGAACAAAGGAGTTCAATCTCCAAGGATTGATGAGCGTATCCAGAACATGATAGGTTTATCCAGGTCACCTTTTTCATTCGCATCCAGTAAGGAAATTAATGAAGCTCCCGGAGTTATTACCTCTAATTCATGACCTATTAATGACAATAAAGCTTTAAGAAAGCACAAGATGTATTATGCTGAAGGGCAAACGTTCGTGGTTCTTAGTGGTTTTATCTTAGTGATTTGGACTCCCATTTGGGAGAGAGGAATTATGGGGTTTGAGCCCTGCCCCAAGGACCACTTTGCATTTTCTCAGGGAACAGCGTGTGTAATACTGACACTTAAGAAAAATGGTGATTGGGTAATTAAAGGCCAACTAATCTAAGTTGATTTAAAAAAAAAAAATCACAATGTTGGGTGAAGGAAGGAGCTGTTCCTGTTACAGAGGTAAATGGAAAATGAAATAAAAGTGGTGCAAAGGTGAAGCAAAGGTTAATTGAGGCTGACTTTGCAGAGATAATGGATTTCTTAGGCAAAAGAAATGTAGGAGATTGCACCTGTCTGGACGTCACGGAGAGCAGGTTGTGGTGGCACAGGGAGGAGGTGGGATGAGGAGAGGATTTCAAATGGACGTGAGAAACTGGGAAAGGACGGATGAAAACCAGAGGAGTGGAGCCATCAAGATCCACATGGAAAGCCACATTGTTTGGTATTTTCATTAATGACCATAACAAGAAAAAAAAGTAGTGTGGAGGGGGGATTGTTGAGGAAATCTGTTGATGGCAGAAATCTAAGGGGGAACATCAATAACTAGAGGGCCTCAAGGACTAAAAGAAGAAGGAGAAGATGGAATTTAATAGAGTGGAATGAACTTGGGATCTCACAACAAGGACTTGACCTATACGGGAAGAGTGCATTGGTTCAAAATGATTAAGGAAAAGAGTTCTGACAGGGCACAGGGGATGAAGACCTCTCAGAAGATGCACAAGAATCTCACTAACCCTCACCTGAGATGTTGTACACAACTTTGATCAGGTGCGTCCAAGAAAAAATGAGCTCTCCTGGTACAGGATAGACTCAGGAACTTGGTGCATTTAATCTGCCAAAATCTCAGGAAAGCGTGAGAAAATCTGACTTCTGCCTGTGAAGATGTTTAAGGGCCAGATAATGCACAGAGGCAAGAAGTTTTTCAAGTTGTGGACAAGGAGAAGAACACAGTGGGAACTAGAGGAACCCTTCAAGATCTGAAATAAAACCATTACAGCAGTGAGGTTTCCAAGACCAAGACACTGTTTTGGTGACCAGTTGTGAAAGCTAAGAAGCCAGCTCTGCTCAAAACAGCAGAAGACTATGTTGTTAGGTGGAGAAGGAGACTATTTGATGTGGTGCCTGTAGAAGCAGAGGACTCCATGATAAACCTGAGGATCCTTCAAGTCAGACCAGAAAAACCTGAGAACCTGCCACCCGCCCTCCTAGCTGATCTGATCATTCTGTGTGATAACCAACATGCAGAAGAAGGAGGAGGAGGAGGAGTGCACTGAAGGGCTTGATGTTGTCGAGGATTTCTTTGTTCCCACGGTCAGCAGGATGCAGATGAGATCAGCACCGAGAAATTTCAGTCATTGTCTTTCCGAGCCTCCTGTAGTGGGGCACAACCTTCCTCCTCCTGTAGCAGTATCCTAGGAGTTGAGTTTTAGGTGCTGTGGGTCTCAGTAATTGTGTGTGTTTTGATACTGAGAAGAAATTAAAGAATTTACTGATGATAAAACTTCTAGTGATCATTTGCTTTTTCCCATGTTTTCTTCCAGAGCAGCAGAGCAGATGAGGGGGACAGGACCTGAATGTATTTATCACTTTGGGCAATCAAAGAATTCATCACAACGCAAGGCTAGCCTTCAGCATGGACAAAATGCCAAAAGCCCAGTCCTGGGAGTGGGTACAAGTGAGAAGTGAGACTCAAGAGCCCAAGGTGTTGGAAATGCTGACAATTACATTAAAAAAACCTATAACCCAAACACATTTCCTACCTCCGCTCACGCGTTATTTGAAATCAACTTAAATGCTGTGAATTCCCAAGGCTGAATCCTGCTGCTTTGGTCCATTCAGTGTTTGTCTTTTCCCATTTGATGTGAAAAAAGACCCGATCGATTTGCTACTAAAAACGTGTCTGATGACAGTGCTTGGGGACATGTTTAATTGCATGGCTCTGTGCAAAACAGCGTGGTTAGGCATCACCGAGCCAAGGGGCATCCCACAGTCCAGCAACTAATTTTCTTGTTGCAGAGAAGAACAGAAACTCCTTATCTCTCCAAAAGTAAAATTACACATTTAATAGTGGCCAATACTTTGATTCTCGTAGAAGTTTAAGATCAATAGAAGCATTTTTAGAGGGACATAAATGATCCCAGGGCTGGAGCATCACTTCTACAAAGAAAGGCTGAGAAGAACATCATACGCTTCTTGTCTCTTTAGATTTTCTTTATTTTCCAAGCAGTAGAAACAACGTGGATGTCTGTGGTCTCCTGCAATCTCTGACCACATTTGCTGGAGATGTCCGGTGCCTGCAGTACAGTGGAAATGCTCAGATGCTGCTTTGCTTCTTCCTAGCAGATGCTGCTGAGCTCCCTGAGTACTTGTGGCCTCTTCCCTTTGCAAAATGCACCGTTGCTCAGTAACACCCTCACCTACCTCCCCCCTAAAACTGCTTTGCTGGGTGACAGACAACCAGCAAAATGCTGTTTGCCCTCACACACATCAAAGTGCTCAGTGGTGGTGGAGGGTGTTTCACCACAACCCCCTTTCTCTCCCTGTTTGGGCTGGAGTGGAAAAATAAACACCAGCCACCGTATTAAAATGCAAAGTCAAATTAAATCCTTTGCTCCTTTTAGCTTCATTAGGAGGGTCTTCCATTTGGCAAATTAATCCGAGCCAATCAAAACCGCATTGGCAAAACACACATTAACAAATCAGTAACTGTAAAAACAGCCGTCAAAATAGCTTTTAATGTTTCCAAATTGACTGCCGTGAATGCAGATCATATGGTGCTCAATTGAGTTTAGGAATGAGCTATAATTTCTGCATATTTATATACCAACAGCTGAATCGCATCTTTCAATTTTTAAGCCCGTGGCTTTCAAGCCACAATAATCCCAGCTCTGAAAACCCTTTGATTCAGCCCAAAACAATGGTGGGCAAAGCATCGGGTGAGGAGGCATCTCAGCTGTGATTTTTTCACCCGATAAATTGAACTTACTGCTGCAATGAAGAGCTCAGAAGGCAGGAAGTGGTGGGTGTCAGAGAAGGGTTCATCAGCAGGTAGGTGGGGTGCTAAATGCCACCTCTCCTGGCTTGGCTCAGCTCTGCTTTCCCTACCAGGGGTTCATCTTTTGGACATGGGTTAGGATGAGAGGCTTGGTTATGGTTAGGGCATTGAAGGAATGACATAGCAAGACACTGCTGGCTGCCAGGGAGCTGTCTGTGCCTGGTGAACAAGAGTCCTGAGCCAAACCCTGAATCTGGACAAATCCCAAAGCCTGGACAAGCTTGAGAAGTGGGTCCATGTGAACTTCATGAGGTTGAAAAAGGCCAAATGCAAGATCGTGAACACAGGTTGGGGCAACCCCCGGTGCCAGCCCAAGCTGGGGCTGAAGGTCTGGAGAGAGCCCTGCGGAAAAGGACTTGGAGGTGCTTGGGGGGAGAAGCTGGAGCTGAGCCGGCCCCATGCGCTGGCACCCAGAGCCACTGGCACCCTGGGCTGCACCCCAGCAGCGTGGGAAGCAGGGGAGGGGGGGATCCTGCCCCCCTGCTCCCAGGGCTCTGGGCAGAGAGAGAGACCCCCCTGCAGTGCTGGGGCAGCTCGGGAGTGCTCAGCACAGCAGAGACAGGGACCTCGTGGAGCGGGGCCAGAGGAGCCCCAGCAATGCTGGGAGGGCTGGAACCCCTCTGCTGGGAGCCAGGCTGGGAGAGCTGGGGGGGTTCAGCCTGCAGAGGAGAAGGCTCCCCAAGGGGAGACCTTCTGGGGGCCTTGCAGCACTTGAAGGGGCCTGGCAGAAAGATGGGGAGGGACTTTTGAGCAGGGCCTGTTGGGACAGGACAAGGGGTGATGGGTTTAAACTAAAAGAAGAAGACTTAGACTGGAGAGAAGTAAGAAATTTTTATACCGTGGGGGAGGTGAGAGCCTGTGCCACGTTGCCCAGAGAGGTGGTGGCTGCCCCATCCCTGGCACCATTGCAGGGGAGGTTGCCCGGGGCTCTGAGCACCCTGCTCTAGTTGCAGATGGCCCTGCTCCCTGCAGGGGCTTGGATTGGATGACCCTGAAAGATCCCTTCCAACCCAAACTATTCTATGAATCTGTGATTTTAAACACCCCAGAAGGCTCAGGAGACATGGCTGCAAGGCCAGGGGCTGCCATCTGCACCAGCCTTTCCTCCAGAGGATGCTCTTCCACCAGCCCCCTGCCTCGAAATCCTCCCAAAGGCTGTGGGTAAATGGAGCCAGGGGTGGTTGGGTTGTGATTGGGCAATGCATTTGCTAAACGAGCAAAAAAAATCTCCACAAACACATCGATTGCTGTACCCTGGAGCCAGGGCTGCTCCCAGCAAAAGGAGGGGGATGGAGAGGAGGGAAGAGTGGTGTGGGCAAAGTAAAGGGAGCTCATTTGTACAGCGGGGATGTACCAGGGCTCTGCAGCCATCCGTTGGTACAAACCCACGCTTAGATCAAACATCCCCTGAGCCCAGACACACACGTACCTAAGGAATGGATTCCTGCATATATTTTAAGACTAAAAGAAACACTTTAAAATAAAAATAAATAGAAACAAACACCTGTCTGTAATGTTCCTCTGCAGTAGGAACGTTACCAGCTATTCCCCACAGTGTTGCTCTCCTTCCTCGCACAACCTGACCTAGAATAAGGACTGTATTGATGATTTTAAATTAAGATACAGACGCTGTCACACTCGATTAGCTGAGTGCACAGAGAAGCCTTTAATTTGGAATAAGAAGATAATCCAAAGACACGAATGCTAACAGACCTCCACCAAACCAAAGCAATGGGCAAGTCATAGCAGAGACATAGACTGGCATAAACCCTGGGGCAAAAGTATTTGGGGTGACTGGAAGATGGACCATGAGGCTGTGTTCTTGGCCAGCAACGGGAAGAGCTTGTCCACACAGCTGCATAGCTCCCGGTGGCCTCCTTTAATATGAACTCTTCTGGGTTTTTTATTACAAATAGTCTCTATTTAATAACACGATGAAATTCTTAAGGGTAACTCTTTGTAAATACCCTGCATCTGTTGGTACCTGCACCAAGCACAGCCCAGCAGAACTATGACATCCAACATTCCCCACTGCTACAGAATCCCTTTCTGCCAGGAAAATGCCATTATATTTAACGTATAGGCAACAGCAGCCATGCCCAGCTGAGGTGCTGGATGCTCTCGATTCCCCTGCTCAGTATAACTGTCCTCAGCGTGGGAGAAGTTGCAGGCTGGAGGAGGTTCAGCTCTTGGCAAGATGCACTGGCAGGATTTGTTATTTCTGCTCATTTATTTCCAGCCAGCTCTGCACAAGATGGATTTCTGCCTGCAGAAAGGGCTGGGAACACAACCCAAAGCTTCTATCTGGCTGCGGGATATCAGATTGCAGCAGATTTTTCTAGTTAGAGAGTAAAAGCCGACTCAGTAGCGCTGTGCCGGATGGATGGGAAAGGGGAATTCCACCTCCAAAGGCTTCCTATCAAAACTTGGGGGTTAAACTCTCCAGCCCCAAAAGGAAAACATAATATTTTGATTAAAATTTTCTGTCCTCCAAATGAGAAACTTGAGGCACTTTTCTTCATATCTCATTCCCCAGCTGCTTCTTTTGCTTAGTGAAAAAAACCCCAATTATCATCAAATTGAAAAAAAAAAAAAAATCTAGGCAAAAGTTACCGACATTAATTTGGTGAGAAACCATGATTAAAAAAAAGTCATGATAAATGTGGTTTTGTGCCTTTTACTCTCCTGTTTGCTGGATTAGGCCTCCAAGCTGAAGTTCCATTACTTGAAGGACCTACCTCAAAACACTTTTTACTCACACACCGAGAAACCAGCATCTTCCAGAAGCGTTTCTGTCTTTCCACATGTTAGTTAACACCCCTTCATGGTTACCAGAAGTTATCCCAGGTGGAGGGAAAGCTGGAATTCCATGGAACCAGTGCAGCAACATTCAGTGCCTATACCAGCAGTGGTGACGTTTTGCATGAGCTGAAACAGTTTTCTGCTCCCAAAATGAAGAATTAAAAATATAAGCTGTTTAACATAGAATCCTAGAATGGTAGGGGTTGGAAGGGACTTTTGGGATCATCTGGTGCCACCCCTCTGCTCCAGGAGGATCACCCAGAGCAGGAGGCCCAGCATCGCAGTGTCCAGGCAGGTTTGGAATCTCTCCAGAGGAGACTCCCCAGCCTCTCTGGGCAGCCTGGGCCAGGCTCTGCCACTCTCACAGTCAAGAAGTTTCTCCTCATGTTGAGGGTGAACTTACTGTGTTCCAATTTGTGACCATTACCCCTTATCCTATCACGGGAAACCATGAAAAGAGCCTGGCCCCTTCTGCTTGCCCCCCACCCTGCAGAGATTTGGATCCATTCCTAAGATCCCCTCTGTCTTTTCTTCTCCAGGCTGAACAGCCCCAGGCTCTCAGCCTTTCCTCACCAGAGATGTTCCAGTCCCTTCAGCATCCTTGTAGCCTCTGATGGATTGTCTCCAGTATTTCCCTCTCCCTCTTGACCTGAGGAGCCCAGAACTGGACACAACACTCCAGATGTGGCCTCACCAGGGCAGAACAGAGGGGCAGGAGAAACTCCCTGAACCTGCTGGACACTCTCTTCATGTACCCCAGGAGACCATTGGCCTTCTTGACCACAAAGCCCCATGGATAACTTATTGTCCACCAGGACTCCAAGGTCCTTCTACACAGAGCTGCTTTCCAGCAGGTCAACCCCTCCCCTGTACTGATGCAGGGGGTTCTTCCTCCCCAAAATGCTTCCATAAAGAGGAGTTTCATGTGGTGGTTCGGTGGCCAGTGGCAAAACTGGGGGTACCTAACTGCAGAAGGTTCCCAGGAGCTGGGGAGAAGCAACACAGAGCAGACTGGTTTGGTTTGCCTGAAAGGTAACAGGCAGCATGTTTCTTTGTGTTGTTTAGAAGTCAAAGATTTGAACTGTGGAACCATCGGAGATTAAAGGGAAACCTGAGGTCACGAGGCATTTCAAAGGTATGACCCACGGGGTGCGAAAGGGGCATCAATCAATTTCCTCAGCACGGGCTGAACAGCTTGAAGTCTACCTTGAGTATTTCCTAGACGCTGCTTTTAAAAATGGCATCTTAACTTGAACTGGGGTTTGTGATATTTGCTTTCATTGCTGAGAAAAGAAGGAAAAGGAAAAAAAAAAAAAAGGAAATTTGGGATTTTGTGGGTCAGGTGGCACCAGTGTGGGGATTGCACTGGGGGATGAGGAGTAGAGGTGACAGGTCACAGGGGATGCCCCAGGACTGTCTGAATTGTATCAGTCCAGCCTGGCTGCTGTCAGCACTGGTGTGGCCAGCAGGACCAGGGCAGGGATTGCTCCCCTGGACTGGGCACTGGGGAGGCCACACCTCAAATCCTGGGGTCAGTTTTGGGCCCCTCACTCCCAGCAGGACAGTGAGGGGCTGGAGCGTGGCCAGAGAAGGGCAACGGAGCTGGGGAAGGGGCTGGAGCAGGAGTCTGGAGAGGAGCAGCTCAGGGACCTGGGCTTGTTGAGCCTGGAGCAAAGGAGGCTTACAGGGGAGACCTTCTGGCTCTCAACAGCTCCCTGACAGAAGAGTTGAACCAGGTGGGGTCAGGCTCTGCTCCCAAGGAACAAGTGATAGGACAAGAGGAAAGGTCCTGAAGTTGCACCAGGGGAGGTTTAGGTTGGATCTGAGGAACAATTGCTTCCCCTCCATGGTTGTCAAGGACTGTACCAGGCTGCTCAGGGCAGTGGTGGAGTCCCCATGATCCCTGGAGGGGTTTCAAAGCCCCCCATGGAGCTGTGGTGCTGAGGGACAGGGGTCAGTGGTGCCCTGGCAGTGCTGGGTTAATCGTTGGACTTGGTAATCTGAAAGGTCTTTTCCAACCAAAATGATTCTATGATTCAATGGTGTTTTATACATATATATATATACACACACAACAATTTCTTCCCCTTGAGGGTTGTCCAGGGCTGTCCCAGGCTGCCCAGGGCAGTGGTGGAGTCCTCATGATCCCTGCAGGGGTTTCAAAGCCATGGAGATGTGGTGCTGAGGGATATGATTTAGTGGTGCCCTGTCAGTGCTGGGTTAATGGTTGGACTTGATGATCTGAAAGGTCTCTTCCAACCAAAATGATTCCATGATTCTATGATTCAATGATCAGCAATGGGTTGGTGGCTCACTCCAGGCACCCGAGCTGTGGTGGGATGCAGGAATGGCTTTGGGGGAGATGTCCTACAACCAGTCACAAAACTGAAACTTCTCTTTAGTCCAATAACGTCAACTGACTGACAATATCTAAGATACCTTAATGCTAAACCAAGAGCATACTTGACACATTTTTTATCTAACTAGAAAGGGCAACTTTAATATCTTTAGGGCTGTCACTGGTCATGGTGACATAAACTTTCCTCTTTTTTTTCCTCCACTATTAGGTGTGTTACTGATCTAGCACTATAGTAGGACATGTGGCCACATTAGGCCAAAAAAGCCTGATTTTCACTTGCATTAAGACCACTTCTTACCACCGAGCTCAAAGTGACCCATTTAAATCCCCTGAAAGGGTGTTTCCCCTGCCTGGAGATTTGCAAAATGACCATTTTTGAAATGAGAATCAAATCCGCGGCTCTAAGAATTTAGAGACCTGGCTGAGCACCATTAAAATAATTGGTTGTAGACTTCAGTGGGTATGAAAACTGGATATTTCTCTAATAAGAAAGATAATCCCAAATACCCAGGATGAAATCAGTCGAGATAGACAGTCATAGGTGAGAAGAGCAATGAGAAGGAATTTGCCATGGTCCCAGCATACAAATGGCCATGGGCCTCAGCTGCTAGCTCCTGCATCAAGCCCCATCCATCGTGGTGGATGTCACAGATAGATATGGGGGAAATATCCAGTCTTTGATTAGATGTTTCTTTTCCTGCTCTCTGGCTGATGTAATCCAGAGCAAACTGCTCTAAATGAGATTTTGAGAGGTAGGCTATTAGATTACAGGATATTATATTAAATTATTATTGAAATATTATTGCATTATTGACATAGGAGCTGAAAGGTGTAATGAAGGCATTAAACAAATGTAGTCTGGCCAGAGAGGGGCCTGACTGCCTGGAGCTAAGCAACCACACTAATTAAAACCATTATGACTGGGAACAGTCAGCGGCACTGGGTAGGGATTGATTTTGTCCACCAGGCATCAGCTGCAAGGCCTGGTGTGAACAGCCCTCAGTGCTGCAACCCAGGCACGGCTCTCATCATCCACCCTGGCAAGCTATCTGGCAGGCAGGTAGGTGCAAATAACTGTACATTATAACAGCATTTCCATTAGAAAATGAATGTATTATCAGCAAATAGAATCATAGGATCATTACGATTGGAAACGACCTTCAAGATCACCAAGTCCAACCCATCTACTAAATATTATCAGGACCACTAAACCATGTCCTGCAGTGCCACATCTCGATGTTTTTTGAACCCCTGCAGGGATGGTGACTCCACTCCCTCCCTGGGCAGCCTGTTCCAAGGCCTCACCACCCTCTCAGTAAAAAAAATTGTTCCTAATATTCAACCAAGACCTCCCCTGGTGCGACTGAAGCCCATTTCTTCTTGTCCTAGCACCAATTACCTACGAGAAGAGACCGACACCCATCTCACTACAACCTCCCTGCAGGGAGCTGTAGAGAGCAATAAGGTCTCCCCTCAGCCTCCTCTTCTCCAGACTAACCAACCATGGGTCCCTCAGCTGCTCCTCCTCAGACATTCTCTCCAGACCCTTCACCAGCTTCGTTGCCCTTCTCTGAACTGGCTCCAGCCCCTCAATGTCTTTTTTATCCTGTGCTGCCCAAAACTGACCCCAGTGCTCAAGCTGTGGCCTCACCAGTGCCCAGTACAGGGGCACCATCGCTTCTCTGCTCCTGCTGGTCACGCTGTTTTCGATACAGGTCAGGATGCTGTTGGCCTTCTCAACCACCTGGGCACACACTGGCTTGTGTTCATCTAAGTGTCAACCAGCACCCCCAGGTCCTTTTCTTCCAGTTTCTTACCACTCTCCAGAACAACAGCCAGGATGATTGCTGCAGTAGCAACAGTGGTAAATATTTAGCGGAAGCAGGGACACCCTCCAAGGTATCTGAGACACCCACTGCCTGCTATCCCAACACATGGGTGCGTATCTGTGTCAAACACCATGGAAATCTGCAGCAATAATCTATTTAATGATGCAGGATCTGTTCTTCTGAATTGCAGATCCTTTCTTTTGTGCCTGTGCTGCTTGGTTGGTTTTTTTCTTTGAGGTTATCACTCCCATCACCTCTGCTGCTTCCTGGGATGCAGCTTCTACTGGTACCTGCTGAAGTCACACCAGGAAGAGCAGCCTTGGTAATCGGCATCGGCAGTGACAGCCAGCTCCTCAAACTGATGGATCGAAGCTCTAAAGCGAGTCATAAACCCCCAAACATCTCCTGTGATGGCCTCAGTGGGGACACTGCTGACTGCACTGCAGGCAGGCATGTGCCGAGAAGTGGCCTCGCTTCAGTCGTGGATGCCCTCCATCCAGGGAGAATATTTTGGCAAAATCAAACCAGTCCACTCAGATGCTTCAGGGCAGGTATAAGCAGGTTAGGAGCCCTCATCTCCTGCCCACTCTCCATAGGAATGGAGCAAGGCAGCACCAGGCAGCCTCTGCCTCATCTCTCCCAGCATTTCCCAAAGTCAGTGGAGATCGTGGGGGAAAATCCTCCTCCCAGGGTCCTGTCATAAGCCCAAGAAGAAATACCCTTGGGTTGCCATTGCAATCACAGCCCATTGCTCCAGCTCTTGGTGAGAAATGTGAATAAGAATATTAGACTTCAAGATTCACAAGTAAGAAAAAAACCATAACATCCCATCCATGCTGTCACAGCGATTTTGGAGAGCATGATGAGGAGATGAGTCAAAATATAATGAGTTTTGCATTATGTGACCTATTCATGATGACAGACTCATGAGGTGGATGTGATAAGCACCTCATCTGCCCATGCAGATTACTGAGGGGAGTAGCAACATGTTCCCCAGGAACTGAGGCATCAGGGACAGAGGTGCTCATCTCCACAAGCCTCCCATGACCCCACGCAGATGGTGAAGGGTCCCAAGATGTGGAAAACCTGTGATGAGAGAGAGAGCAAGGCTTGGACTTTATGACTTTTCAGATGACAGTGGCCTGAGCTGCTCAGCAGTTTGGGGCACAGATGGTGGAACATGGTGGTGATGCTGCAATGATGGGCAGAAAGTTCCCATGTCTCAACCACCAAGAGAGCTGGGAGCAGTGAGGTCGTGATGACCACAGGTAAATCTGGGAACACACACACAGCCAGCAAAATGCCTTCAGAGCTCTTTCTGTTGCTCCCTCCACCAGCTTCCTTGAAGCGGGTCAGCTTTTATGCAGATGGAAGGGGCCACCTTACTCCTAAGGTCCTTACACACCTTGGGTATCTCCTGGTTGAGACCCTTCATACAAGCAAACCAATGTTGAGGGAGGTTCTCCTTCCCCTCTACTCTGCCTTAGTGAGGCCACCTCTGGATGTTTTGACCAGGTCTGGGCTCCCTGGGCCAAGAGAGACAAGGAGCTACCAGAGAGAGTCCAGCAGAGTCTGGGAAGATGCTGAGGGGCTGGAGCATCTCTGTGCTGGGGCCAGGCTGAGAGCCCTGGGGCTGTGCAGCTGGAGAAGAGCAGCCTGAGAGGGGAGCTGAGCAATGCTGAGCAAGAGATAAAGGGCCCCGGGGGGCAAGAGGATGGGCACAGACTCTGCTCAGGGGTGCCCAGGGACAGGACAAGGGGCACCAACTGGAACCCAGGAGGTTCCACCTGAACAGGAGGAGGAACTTCTTTGGCGTGAGGGTGTGGGAGCCTGTGCCAGGCTGCCCAGAGAGGCTGTGGAGTCTCCTTGTCTGGAGAGATTCGCAACCTGGCTGGACCCTGCACTGCTGGGCCCCCTGCTCTGGGTGCCCCTGCTGGATGGAGCAGGGGGTGGCACCAGAGCATCTCCAGAGGGCCCTTCCAACACCCACCACGCTGGAGTTCTGGGATTCAGAGAAAACATTTTCTGGGAGGGGACACAGCTGTCAGGATGAGCAAAGCTCGTCAATGTTTTTTCTGCAGATTTAAATTTGGAGGCTCTTTGTGTGACAGAGATTATTAATATTTTTAGTAATACCTCAAATATTTCACTATCCAGAGCCCATGGAGCTAGCTATAATATTAACATTTCTAGTTGTTTCTCCTAAAACCTACCATATTATTTTATATAACTATATAACATATATTATTTTAGATAACTAAATATTGTTTCCTCCTCACCTGCTTGGAGAGCAAAGTCCGTGCTGAGAACCGTTATATTGCCAAGTAATAGGAAACAAGAAAGAGCTGAGGAAAACCCTCTCTGGAGATCTTTTCTGAAGATACCACAGTGTAAGAAACCATGTATGGAGCTGGGTGGACATTTGAGGAGACAGCAAATCTTGCTCTTTGGCAGGGGAAAGCCTTGTCCGCTCCTCCCCAAGCCACCCACACCCACCCTTGCCCTCCAAGGTGCACACTCCGAAAATGTCTATCCTGAGGCTCCAGGATGATCATTAAGCCCTAACGATGCTCAAAACACCCTATCCATGGAGCAAGGATGGACACCCAGGAGGGCAGGAAGGGACGCCCAGCAGCGCCTGCCCTTTGGAAATAAGTTTCTTAAATGGTTTGTTGCATCAATCATCTCTTTGTAGCAGAGCGTTGACATCTTTCCTACCCCAGATTCCTCCCAGAGGGTGAAACGTGTACTGGGTTACAGACTAAGGGTGATTAAAATGTCTCACTTATAATTTATAGTGCTGCCATAATGGAAATAGCAGAAGTCACCGGAGCACTGGAACCACCCCCGCCAGTACCCAGTGGTGAGCTCTGCTGGTGACATCAGGAGAAATGGGCAAAACGGATGAAGTGATCCCATGTGTGGCTGATTCTGGGAAAAAAAAAAAAAAAGGAAAAAAAGATGGGGGAAAAAAAGGAAAATTGTAATAAACTTCAAGGTTATGCCAGAAAAAATGTATCTGGGGAAGCATCCTGCCTGGGGATGTGTTGAGTGACAGCTGCAGTGATGCAAGGGGGTGATCTTAGGTGCTCTCCTCCCCCCACCACTCCTTCCCCAATGCTGGGGCCACTTCTGACAGCAAGAGGGAAGGATGGATTTCAGAATCCCAGCTCAGTGAGCTGTAGCTGGCAGCAAGCCAGGTAACCTGGCACACTAACGTCTATGTTTGCATGTCCTAAATCCGTACTTAATTACCAGCTCGAGTGCCAGAAGCGGCCGTCAATACATCTTTCTAATATCTTCCCTTTTATTTATTCATTGTTTTTCTTTCCTCCCCCACCCCCCCTACCCCACGACCACTTTGAAGAGCAGATCCCAGCTGCCAGCCTTCCTGCAGCTTGGAAGGGAAGATGAAGGTCTCCAAGCAGCGCCCGCTGGGAAGCGTGACTCACCACAGAAGCATCTTCTCCTCTGACATTGGTAGGAATCAGGCTGGGCTGGAGGAGCTTTGTCTCTGCTCTGTTGGCCCCCTCCTCCAACTCCAGCTTCTGCAAGAACAATTGTATCCACCAGAGATGGGCGTTTATTTCTTTCTCCTATATCTGTGATAATAAAACCAAATTAATATGCCCCCCTATTCAATTTCCTTTATTATGACAGAGAAGGGTGTGCTCAGAGATCTATATCTGTATCATCTGTATCATATCTATATCATAGATATACATACACATCTATATACATCTATATCATATCATCTGTATCTACATCTCTATCATCTGTCTATCTATCTATCTAATCATCTGTATCTACATCTGTATCATCTATACCTATCCATATCTAAATCTATGTCTACCTGTATCATCTGTTTCTCTATCATCTATATCGCAAAGAATCACAGACTAGTAGTGGTTCTTCTTCATGCACCCCAGGAGACCATTGGCCTTCTTGGCCACGAGGGCTTATTGCTGGCTCATGGGCAAGTCGTTGTCCACCAGGACACCCAGGTCCTTCTCTGGGGAGCTGCTTCCCAGCAGGTCACTCCTTCCCGTGTACTGGTGCAGGGGGTTATTCCTCCCCAGGGGCAGGACCTGACACTTGCCCTTGTTGAACCTCATGAGGTGTCTCTCCACCTTCTTCAGGTCTCATTGAATGGCAGCACAGCCATATGTAAATATATATATATATAAGGGTATGTATGGTGAACATTTTGGGGAACCAGTTTCCTTGATATAACTGAGAAGGTGTTTGTCTCAATGCTGCAGTTTAAAGCTTTATCTACAAGTCTTCAATACTTGGTGTTTTCAAGAGGCAGGGCTCTGAACTTTAGCCTCCTGCCCATCCACCCACCCAGCACCTCCACCACCCTCCAAGGTGATACACAGAAATAGCTTTCACATTTCCATTGGTTTTTTTTTTGTGCTTATATTTCAGTGCTTAAAGCACTGTAAAATTCAGAGTAATATCTAGAGATCATAGAATCACTTAGGCTGGAAGAGACCCTCAAGACCGTCAAGTCCCACCGTTAACCCAGCGCTGCCAGGTCACCACTAACATGTACGAACACGGATGAGGATGAAAAGACTGCCTGGGCTGAAGGGAATGAGGTGTGGGCAAGAGAAGCAGGAAGGCGGGGAAAAAAACAAACCAAAACAAAACATATAATAATGGAAAAAGTAAAGAATGAAAAACCAGCCAATCAAAACAAGAATACATGATGCCCATGGAGCGATAAGATTGAACTTCAGGGGGAGCAACAGGTTCTGGCTTCTGGCTCTTCACAGCTCTTCCATCGTGTGACTTCACACCACCTTCACCTGAGGGTGATGATCCATCAGTGTCTGTGCTGCCCTCATCAGCATATCTAATTGTCACCAGGTCTTTCTGATTAAGCCTTCAGTGACAGAAGGCCCCAGATCACTGCCTGAGCTTTAAGGAGCTGCTGCTTGGTGGTGCTTAGTCCCTGCTCAATCTGCTGTCTGGCTGCTGCTGCTTGGGGATGCACCTATCCTGCCTGGAGCGATGGCACCATCGAGGTACTAAACTGGTTAAAATCATAGAGTGGTTTGGGTGGGAAGGAACTTTTCAAGGCCATCTAGTCCATGCCCCCTGCACCGAGCAGGGACATCTGCAACTAGAGCAGGTTGGTGCAGGAGGTGCTGACAAATTCTTGCAGCTGTTCCTTTTTAAGAAAGCAGGAAATTGGTGTTTAAAAATCGACTCCTTAGGGCCCTACTTAGGCTGTTCTGCCTCTATGTGCTTGTTTGCTTGAGTCTATGCAGCTCACTTGGGTCTCCCGGTGTTTGCAGAGCTTTTGGAGGTGGCTTGGAGGGGTCTGGCAGCTGTGTGGTGGTTGTCCTACTGCTGATGGAGTGTCTTGCTGGCCTTGACCTGCCTACGACTGATGCTCTGAGCCTTTGTGGGCCAAACTGAGCAGTACTTGGCTCTGACCTGAGCCCCTGCTTGGGTTCCATCTGGATTCATGGGGAGAGGCAGACAAGTCCCACATTTACATCCTGAAGTTTGACCTCACATACAGTGAGCCCTAAAAAATTCTGGTTGTGTAAAAAATGTTGGAGGGGGGAGAACAACAATTTAAACTGATAGAGCTGCTTAATTAACGTGGCAAGAAGTCAAGCCAAGGGAATTAGCATTAGCTTTGAGAGAAAACTTCAGAAGTGCTGGTGAGCTGATAAAGCTTAAATTGTGACAAAAAAATAAATCCTTTGCTTCCTCAGGGGCAATGGGTGGGATGATGCAGCCTTGTTCTTCTGCAGCGTGTGGGCTCTGAGCACTGAAATGTCCATGCTGCAGGAGCTTTCCCCTTGCCACCTTTCAGTGCCTGTGTGCAGGGAGGTCTGGGGCATGTGCTACCTTCCCTTGATACATGACATTTTATTGTCCCAGCCTGGCATTGCTCTCCTGGACCTGAGAGGCTGTAGGAGGTACCTGGGTCCATCACAATCTGCAGGTGGTGGGAAATAGAGCCTGAAATCACTCTCGACCTGGATGTAGGATTTCTGCTTTTGAGTCACTGAGGCATGCTTGAAAAATTTATCACAGAGACTGTTGCATGGACTTCATCTTTTAAAACCTCAGAGGACGCTGCTGACATCAGAGCCTGTGGATACCTCCAAAGGTTTAGGTAAAAAGTGGAGATGCTTATTTTTCCTTAATTCTTTTGATAATATATAGTTGAGTGGTGCCAAGGAATGGATAGAACCTGCATTAATTTCAATTACTCTTTAATTACTCACCACACCATATAAATTACATATTTCTTTCTCTTCTCAGCTTCTGATACCTCCTAGACTGAGCATGACATCTGATTTAATGCATTTAGTTCATAGTGGCTCTGTAGGGGTTTTTTGAGCTTTTTAGCAACAAAGGCTTCTGCAGGATGTCAGGACAGGAGTGTTGAGGCTCCCCTGCTGGTGTGGATGGTGGCTGCAGAGTGCTTGAGGGTAAATATCCCGTTCCTGCCATGCTTTATGATGTTAATCAACAGGTTTCTGTCAGATCCTGAATTATGTAGTCTTTGTCTTACATGGAAAATTGTATTAAATGGGTTGGGAAATGCTTTGATTCATCAAGAACTGTGTGGTCTGCGCTTGGCTTCAGCTGAAGCTGGTGACATTCCAACCTTGAGACACCCTTGACAGACTTTACGTTCATGCTAATGCACCAAACCCAGATAAACTAAAAGGAATGAACTTTTGGAGATCGGAAGCTGCAAGTTCAGAGACCATGTGGTGTTTTGCACCAGTAGAGGAGCTGGTGGGCTGTTGTAGGCTGGTGGGGTGAGTCTTCACTGGGGAGAGGCATGACCATGTGCTAGTTGTGTGTTTGAACAGCCTCAGTAACAGAGTATTTTCAGACCACATTGGTAAGCAGTATGTAATTTCTCTTACTTCAGGAGTGCCCCATGAATGAGAAGGTGAAGCAGTAAGAGTCACACCATTGCTATCTGCTTTATGGTCCCCTTCATAAATCATAAAATCACTGAATGGTTTGGGTTGAAAGGACCATTCAAGGTCATCTAGTTGAATAACCTTCTACTGAGCAAGGACATCTGCAGCTAGAGCAGGGTGCTCAGAGCCTTGGCCAACCTCATCTGCAATGGAACCATGGTTGGGGCAGCGACCACCTCTCTGGGCAGCCTGGGACAGGGTCTCACCACCTTCAGTGTAAAAACTCCCTTCTCTCTAGTCTAAGGTTGTGGTTTTCTAGCAATGCGGTGGCTTCCAACTCCAAATATACATGAATAAATGAAGACTTTGGGAGATAGCAAAGCAGGGAAATGTGCTGGTACAAATAGGATATAAAATGTGCTCTTGGCAGGTCTCAGTTGTACCAGGACAGGAACACGTTGTCAACCCACAGCCCTGTCTCATCAGGAAAGCCTTCAAAAACTAAAACTGGCTGGGCTCAGGGGAAACAGGAATTCATAGAATCATTAAGGTTGGAAATGACCTTCAAGATCATCAAGTCTAACCATCTACTAAGTATTATCAGGACCACTAAACCATGTCCTGAAGTGCTACATCTAGCACTTAACACCTACTATAAACACCTTCAGGGATGGTGATTCCACCCTCTCCCTGGACAGCCTGTTCCAAGACTCAGTAAAAAAATTGTTCCTAATATTCAACCTAAACCTTCCATGATGCAACTTCAGCCCATTTAGTCTCATCCTATCACTAGTCACCTGCAAGAAGAGACAAACCCATCTCCCTACAACATCCCTTCAGGTGACTGTAGAGAGCAACAAGGTCTCCTCTCAGCCTTCTCTTCTCCAAACTAAACAACCAGGGGTGCCTCAGGTGCTCCTCAGAAATGCTTCTCAGGCAGGGGTCACAGAGGTGAATCCCAGTTACAAATTCATGGTGGTCTCAGACAGACTCCGGTAAGCCCACTTGAAGGTTTCCCCAACAGCATCTCTGCGGACAGCAAGGCAGAGCCTGGCTTTGCCATTTGCTCGATTCCTCCCGCAGCCAGGTTTTCCTGCTGTGTGCTTTGAGTGGCTCCTTGCAGGACGGTGTTGGCAGAAAATAGCCAACTGAGATGCTACACGCAGCAAGCAAAGATTGGTTTGACTTTTCCATGCCAGTCCTGGCTGGGGCTCAACATTACGTTAGGTCCAAGATCATCAGTGTGAAGCGGAATGCTCCTGGGAGAGCAAAACATCGAGCTGCATCTGCTGCTGGGCAATGCAAAGACCTTGGCAAAGCATCAGATGTGGCATCAGGCCCCAGAAGCTCAGAGAACTGGCTTTTGAATCCAACTGCTTCCCAGGGCTGAACTGCTTCTCCATCCCCCAGCTGAATTGCTGGGATTTGTTTGGGTTTTAAAACCGACTTTCCTAAGCCAAAGCTGGCAGGATTCACACAACTTCGGGCTTTTCCAGAGCATCACACAGCACTTACTGAATTCAGAGCCTTCTGGGGATGAATCTGCATGAAACTTCTCGCACAAGCCCAACCCAAAAGCTATTTCCATGGTGCACAGGGCATTTTCCAGTAAGGAGCTGGGGTGCTGTATTTCTCTGTACCACACTTCAACTCCTCTCTGCTCTGCATGCTGCAGATGTCCTTCATTTTTTTCCCTGCTTCTTCTTGAACTACTGCTGGATGTGTTTGTTTTTTTTTTAGCTCTGCCTCTAACTGCTCGTATCACTAATGACTGACTCCCCTATGCTAATGAACATCCTGTAACATCAATGTGTATTTTAACACGCATCCCTAAACAGCTACATGCTGCTTCACAGGCTCTGTGCAAGGATGTCCCCGGAAAGCAGATGTGGGGCACGTGCCGTAGGCAAACATGAGATGCCAGCCTGAGCTGTGCGTGGGAATGGGTCAGAGATGATTTATATACCCACCCCCCAATTTTTTTCCAATTAATAAGTATATAGTGGATGCCTGGTGACTGAGATCGCAGCCTGTAAAAGACTGCCGTGGCAGAAAGCAGATGTTGGATGCTCAGGAAACGTTTCTGCAGTTTCTAATCCGCCGTGGTATTAATTTCCACCAGCCTTTCGTGGAGCTGAGCTTGCACGCCCTCAGGGAGGAATCAAAGCCGCTCTTCCCCGAGTTTATCTTGGCTGCACAAATGCTTCTGAGCAACCTAGGGTTTCAGTTCCGAACGGGGAAGCTGTGGCGAGGGCACAGAGGTAGTTATGGGGTGAGGTGGTGCAGCTCAGCGCACCGCAGTCGGGCCCCATCCCTCCCACGGGAACCCTGCAAGGCTCCCACCGTTGGATTTTTGAGGTCAGTTCAAAAGCAAAAGGCAGCAGAGGGGCCGAGCAGCATTTTGAAGGTGCTTTGGGGCTTTCGCTGTGAAAACATCTGAAATTTGACCTTTAGTTTCTGCATGACTCATCCCCTCCAGGGTTAGATTGGGCTGATAATATTCCTTGGGTTTTATGAAGATGGTAGGTGGGAGATCCAGAGCTGCTCAGATGCTGTAGACCCGGTGCAGATGGCACCAGCCTGGCCTCTTGACCTGCTCCCTGATGCACTCAGCTTGTCACTTGTCACTCACAATATCCAGGATTCTTCATGTGATCTGGAATCCAAAGCCCTGACATATAAAGCAGTTTTTTCTCTACCTTCACCTTAGGAGCTCTCCCATCTCATTTTAAATTTCATCCATGATAATATCATTTCTCCGATTCCTCCGTGTGTCACCAGGTGCCTTTCTCTCTGTATTTTTTTTTAATTTAACACCGACTCCTATTTACATATGTGTTTCAAATAGATGTGAAGTGAAACTTATGTCCAAACCAAAAATATTCTATAGAATGTGATACGTAGACCCCTTGCAATGTACATCCTAAAGTGGAGGCTTGCCCAGGAAAGTGCTTGGGTTGGTTGGAAAAAGCAGAAGCCTTCTCAAAGTGTTGGGTGCTGCTCATATCCATGAGCACGTTGGCAGGACTGGCAAAATTACGTGGCAGTCAGCAACTGAGAAAAGAAATTTAAAAATAAATAAAATATTTAAAAATAAAATAACCGAACAAAAAACAAGAATAACAATCAAAAACCCAAAACAAAATAAAAAAAAACTAAAAAAAAAAACTAAAAAAAAGAAACAAAAAACAAACCTCAACAAACAGAAAAACAGCAGCCAGTGATAAAATAACATTTCCAAAGTTTGGCTGAAAAGTGACACGTAAGGAAAACGTTGCAAAACGAGCATCTTCCTCTCGGCGTTGCAATTGGTCCCCACCCAGGGCTGGGGGGAAGTGGACACCCATCCAGACCCCGTGGGCTGTGTTCCTTGCCCGACCAGTGCTGGCTGTGCTGCTTTTGTAGCAAATAAAAGGAGTTTAGCTTGGTTTTGACCTTAACTCACTTTTTTTTCTTTTTTTTTCTTTTTTTTTTTTTTTTTAATAGGAAGTCATTATAATTGTGCAACTGGCAGGTCGAAGAAACATCCCCCAGCTGGAGGCTGGTTTGACAGGATTATGAATTACAGATGTTGCCTGGGCGAGGAGTTGGGTTTCTGAGCGGGGTGAGGAGTCCCTAGGGTGGGCTCCGGAGCAGCGCCTGCTGCATCAGCGAGCCTACGGGGAGAGGGTTGGGGTTTTGTTTTTTTTATATTCCACTTTAAATGAACTTTTAACCGTTTGGGCTTTACCCTGAGTAGGAAAGACAAGTTACATAAGACAGGCAAGGATGAAGCAGAGGAGCTGCTTGCTCTCTCAGCACACATGTGAGATGTTGCTGTTCAGCTTGGACAGGAGAAGGCTCTGGGGAGAAGTTCTTGGACCCTGGCAGAAAGATGGGGAGGGACTTTTGAGCAGGGCCTGTTGGGACAGGACAAGGGGTGATGGGTTTAAACTACGAGAGGGAGATTTAGACTGGGGAGAAGGGAGAAATTGTTGACACTGAAGGTGGTGAGAGGCTGTGCCAGGCTGCCCAGAGAGGTGGTGGCTGCCCCATCCCTGGCACCATTGCAGGGGAGGTTGCCCGGGGCTCTGAGCACCCTGCTCTAGCTGCAGATGGCCCTGCTCCCTGCAGGGGGGTTGGACTGGATGACCTTGGAAGGTCCCTTCCCACCCAAACCATTCCATGATTCTATGAAGTTCTACTGAAGCATGGCTACAAGCTTAGGTAGCTCTACAGCAGTGTGGACACCTCAGGCCTTATTGTCAACAGAAGCCATCAGCCATCAAGGGCTGGAGAAAGCAGCAGTCTGAAAATTATCTAATTTCAAATTATTATAGTTAAAATTGTGCCAGGCTGCCCAGAGAGGCTGTGGAGTCTCCTTGTCTGGAGAGATTCCCAACTCACCTGGACACTTTGGTGCTGGGACCTCTGCTCTGGGTGACTCTGCTGGTGGATGGAGCAGGGGGGTGGCACCAGAGCATCTCCAGAGGGCCCTTCCCACCCCTACCATGCTGGGATGCTGGGATTCTTGCCATGAAGCTGAGCTGTGGCAGAGGCAGGTACACGAGGTGCAGGATGACAAGTGAGCAGTGAGCATCCCAAGCTCCTTTCTTTCGCAGGGCTGGTCAGGAGAAACCACGCCGCTGCGTGTGCCTTTCATTTCTCTCCAGCTTCCTCCCCAAGAACTCACATCCACTTCCCTTATTGCCAAGCCATCAACAGCCAACAGATGACCCAAAGTTTACATTTTTCAAGAGAACACTAAAAGCAACAATTTCCTGTGCTCTTATTACCCGGCGTCCCTGGCCAGCGAGGCAGAGCAGATTTATGGGTGGGAGCAGGCTGCCCATTCCTGCCTGCACTGTGAGGAGCCCCTGCCTGCGTGGGCTGGGGACCAGGGATAATGAGGTCTTCGTACTCTAAGGAAGCAAGGAGGGGAGGTGTTAGATCCCTCTCCTGCAGCTGGGATGAAATGCGGGCGTGAGGGAACATTAAAGGCTCTGAATGGAAAACAACAACAAACAGAAAAGGGGAAAACCCCATGTCTTGCTTCAAAAAAACTAAAAGAAAAAAAAAAAAGAAAAAAGGGAAGGAAAAAAAAACAAATAGAAGAAATGGGTGGGTGTGCAGGCACCATCTGATGCTCAACTCAAAGGAATTCACTGCCTCCTTTATCCTCCAGACCTGTCAGAGGCTGCTGTGTGAGGAGGAGGAGGGGAGCAGCGGGCACTCAGGGTGTTATCTTCAGGAGGTGATGCTGGTAACAGGTCCCTGAGCAAAGCCCCTTTCAGAAGCCTGATTATGAGCAGCTCACCAGGAGGGAGGTGTTTGTGTTGCAAGCTGGTTTGTAAACAAAGCCTCCAGCAGCCAGGCAGCTCAAAGACTCGTTGATGGATAATGCAGAAAACTTGTCAGGACCCTGAGAAGGCTCATAAATACATATATATGTGTATATATATATATATTTTAAGAGATCTGGTAGAAAGATGCTTTGGACAAGGTGGGTGAGAAAAGCTGCTCTGGCTGAGGTGGGTGTCCAGTCCAAGCGATGCCCCACCAGATGCTGGGGGGGCTCAGCTGCCACTGTCTGCACCTTCCCCACAGGACCTGAGACAGCACAGGGTGGCTGATGACCCACAGGACACGTTGGGCAGGGAACTGCTCATCCCCAAACCAAAGAGCAGAGGAGTGAGATCCACGTGCCCTTGATTGATTCAGAATTCTCCGAGACAACTAATTTCTGCTGAGAAAAGCCATCCCCATCTAAACACCAACTGAAGGTCTCTCTGGAAACTGGTTCTAGTTTCTCAATAAAATCATGGATGAGTGAAAATCAGCAAAAATCACCATGAAGTTTGAGGTGTGGTGCAGTTGGAGGCTGCTTTGGAGTGGGAGAACGTGGGTTATTCCTGCTGAATGAAGTCTTTGCACTTCGCTTTACCCAAACCGTTATTTGCCCAGAATTTTGCTGTTATTCAGAACAAGCAAAGCAACGTGTCAGTTATAAATCTGAGCATCCCTGCAAACTACCTGGGCCTGAGGTTGTCCTCAAACAGCACTGGATAAACCAAAATGAGAGCAAAGGTATATACGGAATATTTCCAGCATCCCCTTCCCTCCGTAGCTGACCTCCATCACCTTCATTTCTCTGGTCTTTACTACTTTGTCCATTTTTTCTGTATTTTTACCTCATACATAGAATCATAGACTGGTTTGGGTTGGAAGGCACCTTAAAGCTCACCCAGTTCCAACCCCCCTGCCATGGGCAGGGACACCTCCCACTAGACCAAGTTGCTCACAGCCCCATCCTGGTCTTTGAACACATCCAGTGTTGGGGCATCCACAGTCTCGCAGGACAACCCCTTCCAGTGTCTCACCACCCTCAGAATGAAGAACCTCTTCCTAATTTCTGATCTGAATTTACTTGCCACCTCCATGGACTCTCTTAACGGGGCTGCAATGCCATAGACATGAGACCTTGGGGTTAGAAGAGAGGAAGGGGCAGGACCCTTCCTCCTGCCCAACCTGGGAGCAAGTCTTGGGCTGAGCTGGGGCAGCAGAGCTCAGGAACCAGGGAGCAAAGGCACAGCAGTTTACAGAAAAGAAAAAAACCACTTATTAAGCAATATTATAACAGTAAATGACCCAGACATGGGATTTTGTTTTTTTGTTCCCCTTTAAGTTCCCTCCAGTTGGCCCAGAGACCCCTGGCAGCAGCTGAGAACCAAAAAGGTTTTGGAGCCTGAGAGGCACATGAGCCCCAGACATTTGGATTGCTCCAACATTTCTCAAAGATTAGCTTTGTCAAAGCAAGCGCCGGGGAGGATAAATCACGGGGATTGAGCTCAGTTTTGTCCAGACCATTCCAGAAAATGACTGACTGGAAAGCAGGAGGGAGACGGCGAGTAGCTGAAGCTGCGCTATCACGCGCAAGAGCGTCCCACGTAGAGATGAGGAACGTTTCTTCTGTGTGATGAAGACACAAGCGTGCACTTGCCCCGTCCAAAAAAAAAATCACTGGCTGCAAGGCATCGTAGAGATGAGCCAGATGTTGCTCTGGTTTCAAAATGTCATTAAACAACTCTTTTTACCTCACCACCACCCCCCTAAAACAACAACAAAAAAAAAAAAAAAAAAAGAGCAGCCTAGAGAAGATATCCATTTTGTCAGTGCTGTTTGCAGAAACCAGGGTTTAAAGTTAAGAGAGAAAAAACTAAGTATGACGGTGATCTTGACTATATCGGACCGTGAGTGTTTTCTCTTCTCATTTATTTTTAAATCCTGTAGCTCTGAGCAGGAGGAAGGTCCCTCAGAGAGCTTCTCCTTCAGGAATGCTGATGCCTGTGCCCAGAGCCTGCTGTGATGTCCCCGTGTCCTCCTGCAGATTGTGCTAGGGAGGACCAGCACCAGACTGGCCACACCTTTGCAGAGGGATTCCCTGCTTCATCCCAATGCAGGATGAGCATCCCATGCTCCTTGTAAACTGCTCCTTGTGAGAAACGCTGTCACAAGCTGGAACCAGCAGCAGTCGGAAACCATCCTTTGTCTGGGAAGGATGTCTAGGGTTTAAGCTTCCCTCACTTGGGGTTCACCTTCATGAGCCTTTTCCAACCCTTCTGTTTATTTTTTTATGCATTTCAGTCTAATTAAGCATAGTATTAAATATAGCACAGCTCTTTCTCAGCTCTTGCAGACTGTGAGGCTTCTTTTTCACATGGCCGCGCGTAATAATGATCCGTTTTGCCTCAGCTTTATTTATAGCTGCTGTTTACAACTGGCTGTGTCTGATCCCCATGAAGGACCCACTGGCTGCAAGCAACACTTGACCCACTACTGCCAGGTCAGAAACTGGAACTGGCCTGGGAAAGGGAAAAAACCCACTGGGGGGGTGCATAGATTTAACCCCATTGTGCCCCTATGCAGCAGGTTAAACGGCAGAGAACAGATCCTGATGTCTTTTGGGATGGATGTAGAGCATGCTCCGTGATACCGAGGTGAAAATTTTGCTAATTTTTCTCATTTTCCCAGGTAGGGAACATGCCTATGGACAAACGTGTCTGACTGGGGAGACATTGATGTGTGTTAATGCGAAAGAAGATGCCTGATTTGCCCAAAATCCGGGGTTTTGAGAATCTTGTGCTGTGTTTGCAGTGGAGCTCAAGACCACCTGTACAAGAATTTATTGCTGTTTCGTTGATCTGGTCAATAGATAGCCACCAGTAACTCCTTTCATCCTATGGCAATGCCAGCCAAGCCAGATGTGCTGCAAAGAGGAATCATAGAATGGTAGGGGTTGGAAGGGACCTCTAGAGATCATCGAGTCCAACCCCTCTGCAAAAGCAGGATCACATAGGGCATGTCACACAGGAATGCATCCAGACAGGTTTTGAAAGCCTCCAGAGAAGGAGACTCCACAACTTCTCTGCACAGCCAGTTCCAGTGCTCTGTCTGGGGAAGAGGAAGAAGTGGCTTTTCTTCTCCCAGCCGGAGGTTTGATGCCATGTCCCATGGGATGTCTAGGGAGCCGTTCCCTCACTCTCACCCAAAACCAACTCCTGCACTACCCGATGTCCTTGGGGCATCCTCCGGTGTACGCTCCCTGCTGTGATGAATCAAAGCTATGGAGTAACACCAAAAAAAGTCAACCCACCCCATACCTACTAGGACACGCTTTTCCCGGTGATTCTATAATTAGATGGGTTATATCACCACGCAATCCAGCTTATCCAGAGACAACTGCAGAAAATGAGGGTAAATAGCTTAAAGACGAGAAGGAGGCAGCAATAACTTTCTAATGTTAGCACTAACCTGCCAAATTCTAGTGTTCACACGTAGCGTCACTTTGATAGCATCCCCGGGGAGAGAACCTTTTTGCTCTCAACAACTCCCTAACAGGATGTTGGAGCCAGGTGGGCTTGGGCTCTGCTCCCAAAAAACAAGTGATAGGACAAGAGAAAAGGTCCTCAAGTTGCACCAGGGAGGTTTAGGTTGGAGCTGAGGAACAACTGCTTCCCCTCCATGGTTGTCAAGGACTGTGCCAGGCTGCCCAGGGCAGGGGGGGAGTCCCCGTGATCCCTGGAGGGGTTTCCAAGCACCCCGTGGAGCTGTGGTGCTGAGGGACAGGGGGCAGTGGTGCCCTGGCAGTGCTGGGTTAATGGTTGGACTTGGTGATCTGAAAGTTCTCTTCCAACCAGAATGATTCTATGATTCAATGGTGTTTTATACATATATATTTATATATATATACACACACACATACATGTGCTTGTGTTGTTATGTCTGGCCCTTGGGCTCTTTCACTGGGATTCTAAGCAAGTGTCTATGCTATGGTTGGTGCTTCTCCCTCCAGCCACCATCGAGGGCATGGTGGTGGGTGACTGTGACCAGTCTGCACTGCTCTTTCCCCAAGGAGATGCTGCGGTTGGATTTCAGCAGTGGTTTGAGGATAGGTGTCATGGGGATGTTAAAATTAACCCTGCTAGAGCACGTGTTTCTGGTCTCTCCCTCTTGCCACGTCGTCCCTGTAGAAATGTGGGTCTTGGCAGCATCTGGTCTGAAACGACTGATTTTTTTTTACATTTCAGTACAACCCTTCGTAAATATAGAGCTCTTTGCTCTCTTTTCATATTCGTTGAAAAGACCTCTGCAGAACTGACGTGGGAATGACGTGTGAGTCAGGTCCAGGAGGAGCCCTGCTGAATTAAATGGAGCTTCTCCCAGGGGCGAGTGCTGCGAATCCCAGCCTGTCCTTGAAAAGACATCTGTCCCATATACAGATCTTCTTCACTTCTTTATTCAGGTCTTCTCTGAGCCTAAACACTGTATTAAAACTGACAGACATTGCCTCTAAGTTACTTCTGACAGGTTTCTGCCTAAACACACGTAAAAACACTGATCTTTGCAGTGTCGTTGCAACTAAACATCAGCAGGGATTATTTTGGCTGAGCCTGCATAGAGCTGCCTCTCTGTGCCAGGATGCAGGACCTGCAGAGTGATGCTCTCGTGTTTCCCGCGGAGTTCAGGCTGCCCCACATTTCAAGACTGTGGGATAGTTACTCCCTTGGTAAGTGCAGAGTCCTCAGGGCAGAAGATGGTTTTTATCTTCTGTACCTTGCTGTTCAAGTGCTTGTTGTTTGATTAATGTTCTCCTCCCCACTGTTCTTCCCTTGTATGTCTTCTGCCACTGCAATCTCATACAGCATGTTTTGCTTCCCATGAGGCTACTACCATGCTGGCCATGCAACTCTTCCTGACATCCCACCAAAGGAAGTTTAAAAGTTTTGTGCTGCCCGAACCCTCCTTTATTTTCCAACTTCCCCCACATGGAATCGCTTTGGTTGGAAGAGACCTTCAAGATCAAGTCCAACTGTTAACCCAGCACTGCCGGGTCACCACTAGACCACATCCCTCAGCACTACATATCCATGACCATTGCTCTAGTCCTGCTGGCCACACCAGTGTTGACAGCAGCCAGGATGCTGGTGGCCTTCTTGGCTGGTTCATCTTCAGACAACTGTTGGCCACCCCCGACAAGTCCATTTCCACTGGGCAGTTTCCAGCCACTCTGCCCCCAGACTAGATCATTGCAGGGGGTTGTTGTGACCCAAGGACAGGACCCAGCACTTGGCGTTGTTGAACCTCATCCCATTGGCCTTGACCCATTAATCCAGCCCGTCCAGATTGCTCCTGACCCTGAAGCAGATCAATACTCCTGTCAACCTGGTGTCATCTGCAAACTCACTGAGGGTGCCTCAATCACCTCATCCTGATCACTGATGAAGGTATGAAAGGGAACAGGCTCCAACACTGACCACTGGGGAACACCATATGGGTGTTTCCACGTGGGAAAATCTCTTCTGTGAAGCACTGCTCTTTAACCAGGCGGTTCATTCCTTCTGGGAACTCAATCCAAGTTCTTTGTTCAGCCTTCTCTGTTCCACTTCGTGCCTGGCAAACCGCAGAAGACCAGCCTCGTGGCATTAGGAAGCAAATAAATACCAAAAGATGCTTTAGTGATGACGCAGCCCAGCATCAGGAGGGGAGCAACAGAGACACAGCAGAGGGAACTGCTGTTGTTTGTGTGACCAGGAAGATACGGAGCGTGTTGGAAAATAGTCGGAGGTATCCAAATGTGAGCAGCACGTCACCGGGGTTTGTTTCTTTGCCTGGCAGAACCTCTCCCAAATAACTCATCCTTGCTGTATATGGGCTATGATTCACACCGGAGGAAATGATGGATTTCTGACCGTGCTGCGCATTTCCCTCCGTCCTTTTTTTATATTGCTTGGCCAAACGATTATTCCATATTCTTTGTTTCAGCTGCGATGAGAAAATAATAGGTGATTGAATCATTTCCCCTTATCTTCGAGTTATCACATCCAGTGCATGCCCAGCTGCCTCAGAAATGACTTACTGCATCCAGTTATTGTATGAAAGGAGGCACGACGGGCTGCGGAGGTGGGAGGTGTATTTCAGTACATGCAGGGTGGGTTTTTTTTCACTGTAATTCTCCTTTTCACTCATTTCATAGCACTTCAGACAGGGGAGGTTCCCAGCCTCCTGCTGACTCCGCTAACAGCCCAGCGAGAGCTCGAGGGTTTCGATTTGCAGGGACTCCTGTAACACCTGATTTGAAGAAGTATGTGGCTGTCTCGTTTTGCAGAAGATGACAAAAACTGACAGGGGAAAAAAAAAAAAGGAGGGGGGGAAGATAATGTAAAAGGGGGGAAGAGCTCACTTGTGTTGTACGGGCAGTCAAAGGGGTTTCATAGTTGTCAGAAAATTGCTTCCTCACCCTTGTGTTGAATCCCAGGGAGGAGCAAAACATCACGTGTGGCATCAGGGGAAGAGAAAACTCTTCTTTTTCTTGTCTCCTTTTCCAGCGTATTTCTGGAGCGCTGGAGTATTATCTCTGCAAAGTGACCCTTTGCAAAGACTACCTCAAGTTGCCCAGTGAACCCCACTGACACCCAGCAATGGGCATTGTTTGAGGCTGCAGTAGAAAAATAAGAGACTGAGGGGAGGTTTTTATCAGGGGAGGTTCAAGTTGAGTATCAGAAAAAAAAATTCCTGCCTTGAAAGGGTTGTCCAGGCCTGTCCCAGGCTGCCCAAGGCAGTTGTGGAGTACCCATCCCTGGGGGGGTTTCAAAGACAGCTAATTTGTCCCACATGTTTGCCCTCCCATGTAGCAAACCCTCCGTGTAGGCAATTCCTAATCTTTCCAGTTATGCCCCTCGACTTTCTAAATCCTTCCCATGCACCTTTGCAAACAATTTCTCTGTGCAGCTGCTTTCCTCCTCACTTGAAGCTTTCCTATGGCGATCCCACGGCCATGCAGCTCCAGTCCCCCCTTCTGCTGAAAAAGCCCCTTATCATTTCTGCTTTCCTTACTGCAACTGGGCATTAAGCTAATAGCTTAAATTATTTTTCCATAATAACGGTCTAATCCTTTCTCTTATCAGTATAGCAGATTAATTTTCCAAAGCATGCTTAGTACCTTGTCTTCTCACTAATTATACAGAGAAAAATTCTGCTCCCAGATGAACACAGCAGCATCAGGCAGAGTCCCAAACCAAAATCCTGCCTTAGAGAGCATCTTCCCACTATCCCACCTGGCTAAGCCAAGGCAGATGCAGAGCGTACTGCATGTAATAGAATCACAGAATGACTGTGGGTTGGAAAGGAACTTTCAAGGTCATCTTGTCCAACCCCCCTGCACTGAGCAGGGCCATCTGCAGCTAGAGCAGGGTGCTCAGAGCCCTGGCCAACCTCCCCTGCAATGGTGCCAGGCATGGGGCAGCCACCACCTCTCTGGGCAGCCTGGCACAGGCTCTCACCACCCTCATTGTCTAAAATGTCTTCCATTTCTCCAGTCTAAGTCTTCCTCTTTTAGTTTAAACCCATCACCACTTGTCCTGTCCCAACAGGCCCTGCTCTAAAGTCCCTCCCCATCTTTCTGACAGGCCCCTTGAGGTCCTGAAACACCCCAGAAGGTCTCCCCTTGGGGAGGCTTCTCTTCTGCAGGCTGAACCCCCCCAGCTCTCCCAGCCTGGCTCCCAGCAGAGGGGTTCCAGGGCTCCCAGCAGAGGGGTTCCAGCCCTCCCAGCATTGCTGGGGCTCCTCTGGCCCCGCTCCACCAGGTCCCTGTCTCTGCTGTGCTGAGCACTCCCGAGCTGCCCCAGCACTGCAGGGGGGTCTCTCTCTCTCCCCAGAGCCCTGGGAGCAGAGGGGCAGGATCCCCCCCTCTCCTGCTGCCCACGCTGCTGGGGTGCAGCCCAGGGTGCCAGAGGCTCTGGGTGCCAGCGCATGGGGCCGGCTCAGCTCCAGCTTCTCCTCCCAACACCCCCAAGTCCTTCTCCCAGGGCTTTCTCCAGCCCTTCATCCCTCAGCCTCTGTTGATACCAGGCATTCCCCCAGTTATTGTGTCAACTATAAATACACTCCAGTCTCTCCAGCTGTCATTTACCAAACACCTCCCCATCATTTGCTGACAGCGAGGGGCTGTATTAACTGGAAGAAGTCGGTGTAAATGCCTTCCTTCAACCAAGAGCCAACCTGCATGGCCATGAACATTTCCGCGGTGAGACGAGCAGAAATAACTTCCCAAATAATTACAGTGGAGTGCGGGAGGTGACATATTTCTGCCTGGCAGTTGCACAGTTGGACTGGGAGCTTGCAGCGTCTTTGCAGCTTAATTACAAGCGCAAGATGCTGTTTGTTACAGCAGCTCGGAGCACAGTTGTCCTTATGCTCCGTTCTCTAATTTATCTTAATAGCTGCTATTTTCATTAGCGGGTAAATGGTTCATTAAGCTCCTCCAGCCCCGGTCGCAGAGGATGGGACCAGCAGCCTCAAGGCTGAGCTGGGGTAAACGTTGTCAAACCAGCCCCAGGAACTCGAGGCACATTACAAAAGCAAAACCACCACTTGTATTTCACTGGGTTAATCTCCCACTGTATAAAAACATAAACACTGAAAGATTACTCCGTGGGTCTTTAAGGAACTTACTTTAAAGCATCCTTCACCTGAAACACCAGACCAGTCCCTCCAGACTTGTTCTATTTTACTGAGCCTATAATAGGAATTTCATTTAAGTTTTAAATGCCTGACTTAGTAACAGACCAGGAACTATTCCAAAGTCTCTGGTAAATATTTACCAGCATCCTCCTGTGTATAGACTAAGCATCTTAGAGGCTTTGTGGGCCAAATTCACTCTTAGTTTATCCCTGTGCACACAGAGAGGTCCCGGAGCTGGCTGCTGCTATGTTATAAGAGTCAGGTGTTGATGATGACTGCCTTAGAAAGTCATAAAATCATAGAATCATAGAACAGTTCGGTTGGAAGGGACCTTAAAGATCATCTTGTTCCTGCCATGGGCAAACACATCTGCAGCTAGAGCAGGGTGCTCAGAGCCCTGGGCAACCTCCCCTGCAATGGTGCCAGGGATGGGGCAGCCACCACCTCTCTGGGCAGCCTGGCACAGCCTCTCACCACCCTCAGTGTCAAGAATTTCTTCCTTTACTCCAGTCTAAACCTCACTCTTTTAGTTGAAATTCATCCCCCCTTGTCCTGTCCCAACAGGCCCTGCTCAAAAGTCCCTCCCCATCTTTCTGCCAGGCCCCTTGAAGTGCTGCAAGGCCCCCAGAAGGTCTCCCCTTGGGGAGCCTTCTCCTCTGCAGGCTGAACCCCCCCAGCTCTCCCAGCCTGGCTCCCAGCAGAGGGGTTCCAGCCCTCCCAGCATCGCTGGGGCTCCTCTGGCCCTGCTCCACCAGGTCCATGTCTTTCTTATGCTGGGGTTAAGAAAGTCCTCAGTTTACATTTGCACTCTGGCAAATCCCCCCTCGTGGGCTCTGCTTTGTATCAGGGGACCAATGTCCTGTCATGGAGGAATTTATCTGCTGGGAGGAGGTCTGGGTTTCTCTGCTGGATCAGAGACCAACCAGTGCAGAGAGGTAACCAAGCGCCTTGTACAAAGCACATGGGAAAATGCTCCCGCCAGTTAAAACCCCAATTAGCACTGTCAGTTTTAATGAGTACTCAAGATGCAAGAAATCCATATTTATTTATTTATTCACTTTAAACCCCCCCTATGGATGGTACATCACGCAGCGGTACACACGGTGCGTCACTCCACCGCAACCAGCAAACCCTGTCCTGATGTGGAGAAATGAATATACTAATCTCATAAAGACTAAAATACTAACTTAAGCTGCTGGGAATGGATTATGCTCTCAGAAACCAATCACCATTTTTCTTTAACTAGCCGTTAAAGTAGGAGAAATGTCTTTATTTGGGGGAGGGAGAGGGAAATTGATGTTTCATTACTAAAAGGCCTTACTGCCATGAGAATATTTTTTTGGCTCCTGACACCTTGTTAAGCTTATTTAACAACAGCACAATTCATTTGCCTGCCTTGTGCCCGGAGAAATTCTTAAAACTAAGTAGAGAGAGAGAAAAAAAAAACCAAAAATAGGCCACTGACATCAGCCTCCCTGCAGGAAAAGGCACAGCATGGAAATGCAGAATAAGGAATAGCGTAGAGGGTTGCAACACAGAGCAGCATTTCCTACCAAATCTGTATGTAAATTCCACAGCTTACAGATATAAAATTAACAGTTAGAATTAATTGTCATGATGGGCACAGAAAGTGCACTGTGCCCCGGTCTGACTTCTTGAGACTTTTCCCAATAAAATAATTTTGGGTTTCACTTGAGCTCTGTTTTCTCCCTGGGCACTTTTTTCCCCCTGGAAACTTCAGAGTCGTGGTGCTGGTGAAGCCACTCATAACTCTTAGCTCTTACTGCAAACTAATGGAGTTTGTAACCTCTGGGTTTGAAGGTGTTTTGTCCTTCTACCCATACCCTGGGGGACTCTTTAGCCTCTATATCCTTCCTTGTCTGTCTGTGGGTCTCCTCACTGCTGCCAGGACATGTGAAGGACTCATCTGTGTGTCCAACCCTGGGATGGATAGGAATTTCTTGTCTTGCTCATTAGAAACCTTGCTGGTTTTCCAAGAACAAATAATGAAACATTCCAAAGTTTTGAGTTGCTGGCCAATGCCTGAAGCTGAAGAAGGGCTTTGCTGTAACTGCTGCTGGTGCTTTTTATCTAAGGTTGCCTGTTCCCAAGATGGGGTGCAGAGCTGAGAACCATCTCCTGATCTGCTGCTCGACCACTGCAGTCTGTCTCCAATCAGCTCGGGTGTCTCTGCTACATCTGGTAGGTCCCCCCCTACCCATTTTCTTTTACAAGAGGAAAACTTTTCACAATGAGGAAAATCAGCCGCTGGAATAATCTCCCGAGGGAAGTGGTGGAGTCCCCAACATTGGACACTTTTAAGATCCAGCTGGACAGGAGCTGGGCCAGCTTGTCTAGACAGGACTTCTGTCAAGAAAGGTTGGACCAGATGATCCTTGAGGTCCCTTCCAACTTGGTGTCCTATGATTCTGTGATCTCCAGCCTCATGGGGTGCCCTTTTCCCAGCCTCAGCCCCACACGGTCCCTCCTGCTGAGCTGTCTTGGCACAACACACGGGCAAGATTTTTGAGTGGCCAATACATAACTCACATCCATGCCCAAACAGCAAACAGAGAACAAATTCACCAAACTAAAACAAAACATCCTTTTTTTTTTTTTTTGCATCAAATGTCAGGACCTGCCCTTTTGTCCACAGTGTGATGACAAATGGCTCAAACCACACGCTAAATTCTTCCTTATTATTCAGTTTTACCACATGGAAAGGGGGTTAATGTTTAAATAAAACATTCCAATTAAACGTCTGATATTCCAGAGGGAGAAGTGGCAGCTGCTCCTTGGCTCTGGGCAGTGCCGGATCCCACAGCGAGTCCCCACGTGTAGGACAAGAGCCATTAGCCATCAATTTCTGTGCAGGTAATAAAAAAATTTTTTATAGGTGAGGTTCTGAGCAGTGCAAAGCTGAATTATTGCTGGGCGGCCCTGGAGCCCAATGAGGTTCTTTCTCAAAACAAACCATTAGCATATGCACAATTAGGCTGGCTGTATTGTTATGCCACGAGCAAAATGCAGTCCCTCCTTGGAACATAGAACAGCTTTTTAGTTCAAGAAAGCTAGCGGGGAAAAATGTGTTAGCATTCGAGAACTGGGGGTGGGTTGTTTTTTGGGGTTTTTTTTATATATCACATCTAAAAATAACATTTATATAACCACCTACCCTGACATTTCACATCAGCAAGTGGCCGGAACCACCTCGCTCAGCTGTATTAAAATATGCACACACAATGGGATTTTAGAAGATTTGGTTTCCTGAAAAAAGAATTTGCGTAACTCAACCTTTAGAGGCAATAAGAAAGCCAAAGAGGTTTTCTGCTCTGGTTAAAATATCTCGTACGCGCTGCATCCTTCGGCAGCTCAGTTAGAGCCATTGCCTGGGGTAATTCAATATATAGCCCCTATATGTCCAGTGAGGCAAGAGTGACCAACCTCCAGCAAAATGAGACTCCACTGAAAAGCAGGAAGATCATAGAATCATAGAATGGTTTTGGTTGGAAGAGACCTTTAAGATCATTGAGTCCAACCATTCCCCCAGCACTGCCAGGGCACCATGAAACCATGGTCTTCAGCACCACAGCTCCACGGAGGGCTTGGAAACCCCTCCAGGGATCATGGGGACTCCACCACTGCCCTGGGCAGCCTGGCACAGCCCTGGACAACCCTCTTGGGGAAGCAATTGTTCCTCAGCTCCAACCTAAACCTCCCTGGTGCAACTTGAAGCCTTTTCCTCTTGTCCTATCTTCTGCAGCTTCATGATCCTATAGGAGGAGAGGTGTCTTTTTGCTCCAGATCTCTGGGCCTTCAGCACAGACATCTGAATTCTCTTCCCTGTCTTCATGCAGAGTGCTGCTACCTGCAGGGCTGTGGGCACATCTCCAAACTACCTGTTTGTCTGTCCAGCCACCTCTGTATCCAGAACCATATTTGTTGAATTTCTGGGTGCTTCTAGGAAAAAAAGAAAAAAGAAACCCATGTATCTGGGGATCTGTGAGGAAGACTTCAGAGCAGACAGTGAATGTAGGCCAAGTTCCAGTGTCCAGACATCATATCTTATTAGGACAATGCAGCTGCATTTTGGACAGGGATGCACTTCTGGTCCCAACCTTGGTCCTTCTGCTCCAGCTAAGAAAGTGCACAATGTTCTCAGAGAACATCTACAGATATTCTTCTCTGAGAACAGATGTTCCTCTTTGAGAACATCTACATACAGGAAAATTGAAATGGGAATTCAGTGGAAATTGAAATGGGAATTCAGTGGTGTTTAAGAAATACTCAGAAACCCAGTTCCCATTTCAGTTTACCTGTGTGTAGATCAGAGAATCATAGAATTGTTCAGGTTGGAAGAGACCTTCAAGATCACCGAGTCCAGCCATTAACCAGCACAGCCAAGAAGTGTTCTCAGAGAAGCAGCTGAGATGGGTTTGTTCAGTTATATGGAATTCAGAGGGGATTAGACCTATTTCCAGGCATAAGGAGTAGCACATGGCAGGTGGACCTCCAAACTGCAATGCATTTCTTGAAGGCTCTCTTGGTTCAATGCTGCTGCCTCCAAAGAGCATTTCTCAGCTCTCTGCAGCCAGCCTCTGCCACTTCTACAAATCATTTGTTACCGAGATTGATATTACAGTTATGTAAACATGCATTATTTATCTGTTATGGCCCTTTGAACTGGATGAGTGCTCCTGACTTTCCATTTTTCCACGCCTAAATTAATCATGGCCCATAAAATCAGTCACCATTTATGCAATATGAAAAAGAAAAAAAAGAAGGAAAAAGATGTAAAAATAACACTGGAGGTGCAGAGATTTCATGCCATGTTCCCTGAACAGTAACTATTCAGGCATCACTCTTCTTCCTCCAGGCCTGTGAAATATTTATTGCTTTTTAGAAGGGAAAAAAACACCCCAAAAAAAAAAAAACCCAAAAAAATCCCTCTTAAAATTATCTGTCTACTCAGGAGAAAGTTGTTCCCTGATCCAGTCATCTACTCCCCCATCCTGGGGAAAGTGGCTCTGGGTCCCTGTCCAGCATCCACTGGTGATTCCACAGGTCACGACCCTCTGAGCTGCATCACACAGGAGGCTGGGGGATGGTGATCTCTTGGTGGGTATGGCCTGGAGCTTCTGACACCTTGTACATCTTCTGGGGACATTTGCACAGGACTGATACCAGCGTCCCTAATGGGGTTGCAAAGGGCTAATAGGGAACTGTGAATATGAGGAGCTCCAGGAGGCCTTGGATACTCTCATCCATGAAAGGAAGGAGGTAGCAGCTCCTTCTGCTTTTCAACATGAATTATAGAATCGTTTCCTGGAACCATTTTGGTTGGGAGACTTTTAAGGTCAAGTCCAACCATTATACCATTCTCCAGACCCGAATGGTCCATGCTGTCCATTGTGCCAGTCCCCAGGGCAGCTGCACACGGGGTGACAAGACCCTCCAGCCAGTGGCACGCTGCACACACCACTGTTTCCTCCTGCTTGAAGCACAACAGAAGAATCAGTTGTCTCTGCCACAGCTGGAGCTCACTGATGAATAAAGTCAACTCTTTGCTTCCATCCCAGGAGCAGGACATGCCAGGGCTGGGCTTCATGCACTTTTAATACCAACAGAAGCTTGTGGTGGGATTGAAGCTCAGGGGGATAGTATGCTGGTGGCCTTCAGTTCCAGGCACTTCCATCCAGTCCACCTCAGGGAGTCCCCAGGGCATTTTAAGAAGTGCCTGGACATCACCCACCCAGCCAAAACCCCAATCAGCCCAGCATGTGATGCCTTGAGTAATGTCTGCTTGGTGGGTGAGGGCAAGGCTGCAGATGTAAATCTTTTGACACTGTTTCCCACAGCATTCTCCTGGAGAAACTGTCTGTCCAGGGCTTGGATGGGCCATAAAAAAAAAATGTCTGGATGACCAGGCCCAGAGTGGTGGTGAACGGAGTTAAATCCAGCTGGTGGCTGATCACAAGTGGGGATCCCCAGGTCTCAGTGTTGGGGGTCAGTCTCTTCTCCCAAGGAACAAGCGACAGAAGAAGAGGAAAGGGCCTCAAGTCACACCAGGGGAGTTTAGTTTGGAGCTGAGGAACAATTTCTTCCCTGCAAGGGTTGTCCAGGGCTGTGCCAGGCTGCCCAGGGCAGTGGTGGAGTCCCCATGATCCCTGGAAGGGTTTCCAAGCCCTCGTGGAGCTGTGGTGCTGAGGGACATGGGTTAGTGGTGTTCTGGCAGTGCTGGGTTAATGGTTGGACTTGGTGATCTGAAAGGTCTCTTCCAACCAAAACCATTCTGTGATTCTCAGATGGAACTGATCCAGCATCACAATTTGAGAGACACTGCATCTCACTACGCTATAGGACTAAGGCAGGAAGGGCCAGGAAAATGAGGTATTTGAAGGAATTCTTTCATTAAACTCCTTTTTCAGAGTTGTCAGGATCCATCCCATCAATCAGCGGAGTTACTAAAGATACCACCCAGAAGCCCCAATTAACAATGTAATGGAAATAATTATCTGCTCACAGGATGGTGCTATTAGGGTGGAATTTTCTGAGGCAATCAGAAAACACTGCTGAGCTACCAGAATCTCAATAAGAGGGTTTTTTTTTTTCCTTATCAATGATGCTTCCCATGCTTCAGCAACAGCTGTATGGCCTGATTCCAACCTGGACCACAGCAGATGCCAAAGCCACCCGTCACCTCCATGAGCCTTCATGTGCTCTCCTAAGCGAAGGAGCTCTTATGGGAATATATCTGTGATATTCTGCAACATCCCAGCTCACTCGACTCCATCTAATAATAACTGGCCTTACAGAGCCTTCTGCTCTTGCCATCCGCAGGCTGCTTCCCCTCCAGCGAGCAGCGTGGCTGGAAGGAGGAACTTCTCAGAGCTTTAAATAACCTTCTGGATTCCACCCCCTCCCCGGACTTCTGCTCCAGCTGGGAGCAGCTTTCCTGTTTGTTTGTTTGTTCCTTTTTCCTTGCCATGATTGAGGAGAGGAAGGAATCTGGCTTTTACCTCCCTGAAGACCTCGAAGGCGAACGGCCTGGGCAAGGGGAGCAATTACTCAGCACTGCAGGCTTTGGTTAAGAATGAAAGGTCAGGGCACTTTTGTGGGGGTTTGGGGTTTTTTTTCATCCTGGGCGTCCACGGGGTCATGGCTGGTGATAAGCACACGCTGAAAGCCACATTTTTGAAAGCGGTTCACGGTCCCGAACGTGGCCATGAGAGAGCGAGTTATTAACCCTCTCTTTTCTCCTTAGTTTATTTTCCTTTTGGATGGAAGGGACCGGTCAAAACCTGGGATGACATTTAACCTGCTTGGCCTCACGTTGTGTCATGGCTGACGGCTGCTTCTCCAGTGACCCTGGACCGCTCCCTGCCCAGGAGGACCTCGCTGGTGGGAGGATGCTCTGATCAAAAGCTGGGAGTTACTAATGCGAGGTATTTCAGAGGAGCTGGGGGCTTTGAAGTGCTTCAAGTACTGACCTCCTTTGGGCGAAAGGCTGTGAGCAGCAATCAGGCACAACAATCTCGTGCTGGAGATCAAAGAGGGATGTCCGAAGGCATCGGTTGCCATAGCCACGCTGTCCGCTCCCCACCGAGGCTGCACAGGGCTTTTAATGGCCAGAAGCTGCTGTAGACACTCAAGGTCCCTATTCTCCATAGCTCTGCTCTTTGTGTTGTTGAAGCCTTGTGTGACTACTGGAAATGTAGGAATACTCAGGAAAAAAAAAAAAAAATTAATTTATTTCTAGAAAAAAAATTCAAATGACACTGAAAGAATTAAACCGTCCTGTAAAATATCTTCTCTTCCAGTAGCCAACTGTCATCCTGCAGCTTTCTGGGCTCCTCGTATCTTAGCTACTGCAGATAAAAATTACGTTCTTGCCTTGACCACTCTCCCCACTGTGGGAATCGTGGTGCTCAGCACCGTGCTCATGGACCAAAAAGCCTTCAGACCCAAATTCATCAAAGACGACAGGTGGGTGGTGGTGCTGGTGGGATCTCTGCAGCACCAAAGTCTTCCTCAGAAGCTGTGCTTTTTTTTTTCTTTTTTTTTAAACAAAAAAATACCCTTGGGAAGCCTCTCTCCCGGAGGTGATGGCTCCTTCCCCATCCAAGCTGGTTCTCTGGGGGATTCAATGTGTTTGTCAGATGTTTCTGAAAAGCAGCTCTGTCATTCACTTGGCATGGGCTGGAAATGTGGAGGCTGAAGTCTCCAGCTGGAAAAATGGTTTTGATAAATAATCAGCTGACAATTAGCCCAGGGGCGGGCCTGCCTGCCCTCTCCCAATCGTCCTGGGGCATCACCTGCTTGCAGGAGGGCTCCCATCTGTCCTGTCCAGCATCCCCCGCATCCCCCTCTGCTTTCCACCCCAAGCCTTAAGTCAGCTGAGGTTTTTCTTTCCGCCACATGCCAAAACTTTACTGGGGGTGAAATTCCTGGCTTGGTGGTGCTGGAAATGAGCTGTGGCAGGCAGGGGTGTCAGGCAGCAGCCCTCAGGCTCAGGCAGCTTGCTCACAGGCAGCCGCTGCCTCTGACCCCACGTTGCTGATGGATGATCTCGCCTGAAAAAGCCCCGTCCTGAGCCGCACCAGATGCGAGATTAATTTATTGCACTTGTCCAAACAGAATGAGCTTCTATTTTTTCTGAATTACGGCCTGTCCTGCAGCGTGATGGAGAGGATCGGGTGTGCCCATGCTCAGATGACCTTGGCCCAGCCTGGTGGGTCTGTCCCCCCTGGGGATAGGGGAACACATAGACACTGAGCATCATTCTTAGTCCAAAAATGAGATTAAGCAGAAAATTCAGTTCCTTGCTGTGGGAGTCTGATACAGGGCTGTGAAGGGAAAAAGAATTGACCATTTGCTTCAGCTAAATGGGGGACACCAGCAGAACAGCTCATGTTAGGACCTATTACAATGCTCTAGACTGGGGCAGAGCGGCTGGAACGTGCCCAGTGCAAAAGGACCTGGTGGGGTTGGTTGAAAGGTGGCTGAAGATGAACCAGCATGTGCCCAGGTGGCCAAAAAGGCCACCAGCATCCTGGCTGCTGTCAGCACCAGTGTGGCCAGCAGGACTAGGGCAGGGATCATCCCCCTTAACTCAGCACTGGCGGGGAGGTCATCCCTTGAATCCTGGGTTCAGTTTTGGGCCCTTCACTCCCAGCAGGACATTGAGGGGCTGGAGCGTGGCCAGAGAAGGGCAACGGAGCTGGGGAAGGGGCTGGAGCACCAGTGTGGTGAAGAGCAGCTGAGGGACCTGGGGCTGTTCATCCTGGAGCAAAGGAGTCTGAGGGGAGACCTTCTAGGTCTCAACAACTCCCTGATAGGAGGGTGGAGCCAGGGGGGGTTGGGCTCTGCTCCCAAGGAACAAGCGACAGAACAAGAGGAACTGCCCTCAAGTTCTGCCAAGGGAGGTTTAGTTTGGAGCTGAGGAACAATTTCTTCATGAAGAGGGTTGTAAAGCTTTATTGCAGGCTGCCTAGGGCAGTGACAGAATCCCTATGATCCCTGGAAGGGTTTCAAAGCCATGAAGATGTGGTGCTGAGGGACATGGTTTCGTGGTGCCTTGGCAGTGCTGGGTTAACGGTTGGACTCAGTGATCTTAAGAGTCTTTTCCAACCTAAATGATTCTATGATTATATTATCAATAAGGAAATGGTTTGGCGTGGAGTATCTTAATGTGACTGATTATTTACTCATGAGCTTGGAGGGACACATCCTTCATCACAAGATCAACACAGAGATCCTTCCAGGACCAAACGACCTGGAGAGAAAGGTCATGTGCCCACCAGCAAGTGCTGTTTTGCCTTCTTTCCTGCTTCGCAGACCAAAGCTTAGACTTCAGAATTCCCAGTGAGTTCAGTGGGATTTTTGCCTGATTAAAGCTTGAGCCATAGTCAAGGAATTTCGTCCTCTGCTGCGATCCAGCCAGACTTTGCTCAGGAGCTTGTAAGAAATCTGTTGCCCTTAATGGAGGCTTTTTTTTTGGATAGAGTTCAAGTTTATTCTGTTAGAAAGGGGTTTAGTCTTCTCTTTTCATGGTGGTGGGAAAGAAAAACTACTCGGTTCCCCCTGAGCCAGGATGTCAGGCACTGATCTCGCTTGATTTTAACCTTTTCTCATGAAGAGAAAAGTTACTGAAGGACTTTGGAAATGATTGTTCCAGCTAACGAGGGCCAAAGGAGCGCTGGAAAGTGAAATAGGATCATAATTAGGTGAGTGCCTTCCTTTTGCCAGGTCAAGATGTGAGAAATATCAGCTGGAATTTCAAAGAGAGGAGCAATTAGAGGCAGACCAACTTCTGACCCTGTAATTACAAATAACAGCTCTGCAGAAGGATAAATGTGCTCCAGGTGGGTGGTGTTCTGCCCAAAATGATGTTAGCAAAATGAAGAGTGAAATAATAATTTTCTAATCAAACACACATCTACCAAACACAGTCTGAAATAGTTTAGTCTTTAGGAATTAAAAAGAAAAAAGGGAGGTGGGGACAATCATGAGGAGAAGCAAAAGCTACCTGAAAAGAGAAGGGGTATAAAATATTTCTGATACCTGGGAGGACACATCCTGGGGATGCAGCAGGAAGTTTCATGGTGGGCACATAAGAAAATGGCATAAAATATCATAGATTCTCACAATCTTTTTGGTTGGAAAAGACCTTTAAGATCATTGAGTCCAACCATTAACCCAGCACTGCCAATCCCACCACTAACCCATGTCCCTCAGCACCACAGCTCCACGGGGGGCTTGGAAACCCTGCCAGGGATCATGGGAACTCCACCACTAGCCTGGGACAGCCCTTGACAACCCTTGCAGGGCAGACTTTTTTCTCCTCACGTCCAAACTAAACCTCCCCTGGTGTAACTTGAGGCCATTTCCTCTTGTCTTGTCATTTGTTCCCTGGGAGAAGAGACTGACCCCCAAAATATGGCATGTCAAATATATCTACTCACTGGTTTTAGTGATTTTCTTGATGATGGGGATAGGACTGTTTCTGATGGGTGAGTTCAGGTGATGCTGTGCAGATACCTACAAGGAACCCTCATTAGCAAGGACATCCCACCTTCCTGTCTCCATCAGCTGCTGTTGCAGCAGAGTGAGTCCAAGGAAAACCAGAAGCTGGAAGGAAGAAACTGTCTTAGACCAAAAAGTGAAGGACCTGCCTTCACCGTCGTGATGGAGCAAATCTCGTCTTGCACAAAGCTTGCTTTATTTTCTATTGGGCATTCAGGTCTTCAACTAAAGAAAACACAGCACCACATTAAAAAACAAACCATGACATTCAGAGACATTTTTTTCTTTGGTTTGTTTATCAGCAAGATTAAGATTCCTGGCTGCGGAATAAAGGAATGTCTCCATTTATTTGTTTCAGGGCATGTGGAGTGCATTTGTTTCCTAGGATGCAAATTCATTGTTCATGCTCTGAATAAAACTCCTGGTGCCAAGAAACTGCCGTCAGATTCAGATCTTTTGGCATCACTTTCGCTATAACTTCATAGGCTGAGTGGGGATTTGGTTTTTTTCCCCGTTATGTTTTGTCTCTGCAAAGCGTTCCTGATTTCTTTCTTCAACTTTGTGTCATCTAATTTCCTTCTTTCGAGTTTACTGTCGGTGGCTCTGAGGCTTCAGGGCCAGCTTTTGGGATGTAGGTCACGCCAACCATCCCTGGCTCAATCCCCTGCCAAAGCCCAGACAGCTGCAGGAGCCGTGTGCCCCTTTCTGCACTCTGCAGACAGTGCAATCCGGGGGTCAGGGGTCCCCCGCTGCCAAAACCCCAAGGAAAAGAGGGACAGAGACTCATATTTTGGAGCTCGCCAATTCCCGTGCCCCTCTCAGCCCGACACAGGCGAAATTGGCCATTGAAATACAAACAGCTGTGGTTTCTAATTTTATTTATCTATTGATCTATCTATTTTTTTTTTTTTTTCCACTTGCATTTCTGCCTGGACACACAGAGACACGTCTTGAAGCTCAGCTACATCTGTGCAGTGGCTCGAAACCGCAAAGCTGCTGCGTCCAGGCTGTTTGCATCTCCAGCCCTTCTCCACAAGCACCGCGGGCACAAATCCCCCCTCTGAAGGCTTGACAGTGACTGAGCTCCCAGTTCATCTCCAGGGCGGGCAGGACTTGCTCCCCCAGCCTGGCGCAGGGGCTGCCACCTTGCATTAGCTGCATCTGGGTATGGTGTGTTGTGACATGACTGTGCCTGACATGACATGTCACCTCGGGAGATAATGAGTTGGAAATTTGTGCTAATAATTGTTTTGACTGTTCCCCAGGAATGAGTAGATTTAAATTTTTTTTTTTTTTTTTTCCCCCTAGCAAAATGGCTTTGCACCCAAAGTGATTTTATTAGGGAATTTTTATTATTATTTTATATAGGAAAAATATAAGTCATGCCAACTGGAGGATGGGATTCAGTACCCAGCTATCTCTCAGAATGGCCCTGGATGCTCCATGGTGCTACTGGGATACTTTCTGCCAGAAACCTCTCCAAAACCCACTTCCCCCAGCCACCATCACCTTCCCCACTCCCAGGACCCTGGTGCCACTGCCCCTGAGAAAAGGACTTGCATCCAGAGATAGTCTCAGGGTTTCACCTCATCTCAATGCACAGGGATGCTACATGCCACAGGTAGTCTAAGGTTTTCACCCTATCTCAAGGCACAGGGATGCTACACGGAGCAAACCATACGTGGGGTTTCACCACTGAATCACATTTCACTTCGCGTCGCGAGGTGCTTGAGTCCTTAATTGGCACCAAGCATGTTTGCTTTCTCTCTACCTGCTCCAGGAACCCTGGAGATTTTTCTAATGAGCAAAGCAAGCTACCGCTGGTGGATTTTTCAAGTTCTCGCAGCTTTACAAATTACATTTGCTTTAGGCAGCCATCCATAATAATCAACTCGAAACCACCGCTAGCACACAAAAAAAAATCTTTGCGTTGTCAGCAATACACCTCTCAAATACCGAACTGCCATCCGTCACAGCTCGCCGTAACCGGTAATTTGATTAAACGCGCTCCAAAACACGGGGGTTGGAAGTCCACTTGTCTGCGGGAAGTGGATTTGTGTCCCCCTCTATTAGCGGAGGCCGTGTGATGTGACTTAACGATGGAAAACACTCATTACGGCAGCCGCTTGTCAAGCATGCTGGATTGGGGGAGTCTATTTTTGCCCGGCGCCCGTGTGAAAACGCAGTTTCCTTCCAGTTGGCTCAGGAGGACAGACTCCCACCAGCCAAGCTGCTTCGCACGTTCCCTGCCCGAAGCTCCTTCTCGCGAAGGAACACGGCTATTTTGGCAGCCTTAGGCCCGTGTAGATGTGGAGGCTGATTTCCAAAGTTGAGTATTGCAAGGCAGAGAGATTGCTCTCCAGGACTGGGCTTGAAGGAAGACGCTCGCAGCAGCTGGGGAAAAAGATAAAACCAGTTTTTCAGCATTACCAACTTCAGGAACACAGGGGTTAACGTGTTACCAAATACAGTGAGCAAGAAGATGCCATTTTGGTGGCCAAAATATTTCAAGGTCTTTTCTGTAGTTCCCTTGACCTGGACTGAGCATGTGGGCCTGAGAACCAATCCTGTCCTCCAGCAGCTCTCCAGCCATCTGGACCACCTCACACGGCTAATCCTCATCCCCAAAATCCACCAGATCTGGTCACATCCCTGTTCAGCCAGGCTCTCCCAGCAAGTCATGCAATCTTTCCCCTGGCTCTAGAAACAGGTCCGTCCAGTATCAGCCAAAACTTCAGTACTAAGACACTTATTCATTCCTTATTATGTATTTAGAGTTTTACTTCTTCCATAAGAGCTGGGCAGCTTCGTCCATGGAGGACATCCATGCACCAGACTCTCCATAGATAGCCCTGGACTGGAGCATCTCTGTGCTGGGGCCAGGCTGAGAGCCCTGGGGCTGTGCAGCTGGAGAAGAGCAGCCTGAGAGGGGAGCTGAGCAATGCTGAGCAAGAGATAAAGGGCCCCGGGGGGCAAGAGGATGGGCACAGACTCTGCTCAGGGGTGCCCAGGGACAGGACAAGGGGCATCAAGGGGCACCAAAAAAGGGGCACAAAAAAGGGGCACAAAAAGGGATCCCAGGAGGTTTCATCTGAACAGAAGGAGGAACTTCTTTGGTGTGAGGGTGTGGGAGGCTGTGCCAGGCTGCCCAGAGAGGCTGTGGAGTCTCCTTGTCTGGAGAGATTCCCACCCCGGCTGGACCCTGCGCTGCTGGGCCCCTGCTCTGGGTGCCCCTGCTGGATGGAGCAGGGGGGTGGCACCAGATCATCTCCAGAGGGCCCTTCCAACACCCATCATGCTGGGATTCTAGGATCCCATTTCCAGCAACTGATTTTGGAAAATGTGAAATTCCCCCACTCTCATGTCCCTGTAGCTTCCCCTGGATCATCCCTGCGCCATACCCTATGGGATGCTTCAAAAAAACCCTTTTTTCCTCAGAATTTCCTGAAAGAGTGCGAGCTAGTGCTTAAGTAAACTGAATATAAGATTACAGGAGGGATTTCTTTAGAGGCTGTAAAAGAACTTTAATAAGGTCTGAGCTATATAAAACAGGCTGGCGTTACAAGCGAGCCCCGTCTGGAAGGCTGGCAGGAGCCTGCTGCTAACAAACCGCGAGTGTATCTCAAACCTGTTGCTTTCACGTGGCAGTTATAGCTGGAGCACGTGAAAAGCCACACTGAAATGAAAAGAAAACATTTCAGAGCCGCTAAAAGCAGGCTGATGCTCATGAGGTTTGGTCCTCAGAGCGGGGATGTTCTCAGAGAGGCTGGGTGGGTGGCGATCCCATTCCATACACCTTTTCCTAAGCGTTTTCAGCAGCTCTGATATTATTTTGCTGTGGGGATTCAGGATGTATTTGGGTGTGGGGTATGTGAAATACATTGCATGGCAGCTCACTGGTCTCCCTCTCCTTGAGAAATCGGTTTGTTCATTCCAGAGTAGAATTGAAATGTGAGAAAACAGAGAAACCCGACCCCTCCAGCAGGAGTGATGGGGGACTTAGGGTGTCCAAGGTTTTTCTCAGGTAGGGTCAACAGTGAGGATCATGAGATGTTGTCCCCTTTGTCATTAGAGAAACACAGAATTGTTAAAGTTGGAAAAGACCTCCAAGATCATTTAGTCCAACCTCCTACCCAACACCTCCATGACCACTAGACCATGTCCTGAAGCACCTCATCTACACAGTTTTTGGATAACCTCCAGGGCTGGTGACTCCACCACTTCCTTGGGCAGCCTGTCCCAATGTCTCGCTACTCTTTCAGTAAAGAACCTCTTCCTAATATCAAATCTGAACTTCCCCTGGTGCAGCTTGTGGCAAGTTCCTTTTGTCCTGTAGTTAGTTACTAGGGAGAAGTAGGGGCTCACTACAACTTCCTTTCAGGTAGCTCTAAAGGGAGCTACCTTACCACATGGGTTGTTGGGTAGGAACCCCAAGCACCAGAAGCATCTCTTATCTCAGTAAACAGTCCTTTTTTTCTCCAGCACAGTATTTAATGCAAATCCAAGGGTAAAGCAGGTTGAAAGACCGTGAAAAAGGGAGATTGTGAATGAGCAGGACTGCCAACAACTTCCAGGAATGCCCAGATTGCCACAGCTTCAATGAGGTGGGAGCTCTGACGCGGGATGAGGCTCAGCACAGCCCCCATCAAATAGAAAACTATTTCTGAATTTTAAGGTGCCACCAGAGAAGTCACTGCTGAAACAAACTGGGAAATTTTTTTTTTCACAGGATGGTTTTGAACTTACATTTTTTGCCTGTGGCACAGAGAAGAGGACGTGGGTTTCCGCTATCTTTAGGATGATCATCTCTCAAGAGTGCATTTATAGCTAATTAAACATGACACTCAAGGGCAATGATTAACAGTCCCAAGCCCTGGGCTCCACAAGGAGTTTCAGATGCTCAATCTGACCTAAAGTTTGCATGGAACTAGGTGTGCATGTGTGGATGTAGAGGCAAATTCACAATGTGAGCATGGCTCGGGGTACAGATGGTGGCCCGAGATGTGCTGAGGGAGCTTACAGTGGCACTTCCAGCAAAAGGCCATTGAAAGTGTAAGGATGGTCCTATAAACACCAGATGCAAAGCATCAAAAGAAGTCTTCCCATCCTACACCTGGAATACTGTATCCAGTTTTGGGCTCCCCAATTCAGGAAAGACAGGGATATACTGGAAAGAGTCAAACAGAGAGCTACAAGGATGATTAAGGGACTGGAACATCTCTCCTATGAAGAAAGGTTGAGAGAACTGGGGCTGTTTAGACTGGAGAGGAGAAGCCTGAGAGGGGATCTAATTAATGTCTATAAATATCTGCAGGGTGGGGGTCAAATGGAAGGGGCCAGGCTCTTTTCTGTAGTGCCTTGGGACAGGAGGAGAGGTGATGGTAGCAAGGGGAGACACAGGAAGTTCCCCCTCAACGTGAGGAGAAACTTCTTGAGTGTGAGAGTGGCAGAGCCTGGCCCAGGCTGCCCAGAGAGGCTGTGGAGTCTCCTTCTCTGGAGCCTTTCCAGCCCCCCTGGCTCTGTTCCTGTGTGGGCTGCCCTGGGTGCTCCTGCTCTGGCAGGGGGGTTGGACTCCATGGTCTCCAGAGGTCCCTTCCAACCCCATCCATTCTGTGATTCTATGATTCTATGAAAAAAAACCTCAGGGAAAAATCAGTTTATGACAGTGAAGTAAGTTATTTTTTGCAGCTTCAAAGACCATTTCAGTTTGACTTCTGGATTTACTTTTGTATAGACTCTTACATCGTTACATACGGTGTCCTAATTAGATAAACTATAACTCGTGTAGCAAAACTTTATCAGGGAACCCCAAACAATTTTCTCTGGCATCATTCAACTTCTTGTTCTTCTTTCCTTCGCTTTCCCTTGTCAGAATACTCATCCAAACTGGCACATCTGTGTGGATTATTTATATTTTTGCAGCTGTTTGTACAACCTAGTTGCAGTTTTTTAATGGAAGACTCTTCCATCTGTCACATTCCCTTTTGGACCGGCCGCTGGGACTCGCAGCGGGAGGATCAGGGAAAGCCCTGCAGGGAAGGAGAAGAGCCCGTCCAGCAGCAGCATGGCTTTCGCCGCCTCCTTCCTGGTGCTTTTCTCCTGGATCTTTTCTTATCTGCTCAGAGATCCCACCTTGGGAGAAATAAATCATCCGAGACCTCCCTTCTCTGCAGGTTTCAGCGACTAAATCTTGGAAAATTCTTTGCAGAGCTCAAAACAAAGCCCCAGCTGGCAAAGGTGCTTTCAGAAACCTGAGTTTTACAGATGCAGCCCGATGTAAGCAGTATATTTTTCAGAAGGGTTGTGAGTGTTTTCATGGGTTGTGGGTTTTTGTGACAGGCAGAGATGCCATTTTCCCTTTTAAATAAAATTAAAATGAAATAAAATAATGAAATCATAAAATAACATAAAATAAAATATAAATAGAATAATACACTAAAATAATAAAATAAAAAATAGGATACAATATAATAATAAAATAAATAAAAAATTAAACTAAACTAAACAAACTAAAATACAATAAAGTACAATAAAATACAATGAAATACAATAAAAAGTAAACTAAAATAAACTAAAATAAAATGCAGTAAACTAGAATAAACGGATAAAATAAAAAATAATAACCTAACCCAATGTAAACTAACAAAATAAAATAAAATTAAAACTAAACAAATAATAAAATAAAATAAAATAAAATAAAATAAAATAAAATAAATAAAATAAAATAACCTAACTTAATGTAAACAAATAAAAAATTAAAATAAAATGAAATAATGGTAACACTGGAGATCAAATGTGATGCAAAGTTCCAGTGCTCACCCTATTCCATCTAATATTTCATAAAGGTTCTTGTATTGGTTTTAGTGGCAGCAGAGTCAGGCGGGGTGGTACTGGGTGCTGGTGGGTGCTGCTGGGTGCCCAAATACCCGTGGCTCAGATTCCCCCTGCCCAAGTGTCCACTTGCTCCTGGGAAAGGAAATCAAATCACTTGGAGCAAGGCAGAGGGGTTCCAGCCCTCCCAGCATCGCTGGGGCTCCTCTGGCCCCGCTCCACCAGGTCCCTGTCTCTGCTGTGCTGAGCACTCCCGAGCTGGCCCCAGCACCGCAGGGGTTGTCTCCAGAGCAGAGGGAGCAGCATGAGACCTGCTGCGGTCACGGAGCAGATGTTGAGAGCGGGGCCTCCCCTGCTCCCCAGTGCCCTCAGCACAGGTTGTGCGAGCGGAGCCCCCGGGGAGCCCAGACTGCCTCTGGGCTGACACGTGCCTGCGGGGGGAATTGCAAGTTAATAATCTCTTCCTGAAACCACTTGATACTTCGCATTTCTGGTTTTCCTCTGGCATTGTTCCTTCGTTCCCAAAGGAAACGTCCCAGCTCGTATTGCTCGTGGTCAGCACAAACCATGGCGTCAGCCCTAACCAACTGCAGGTGAAAGGAAGGTTGAAGGTCCACGTCCACACTGAGTCTACACCTGAGGCAGAGTCAGACAGAAGTGCTGAAAAGCCGCTTGTGAGAGCTAGCCCAGAAAAAACCAACCAACCAACCAACCAACCAAGCAAAAAGCAGTAAAAACATTATTAGGTGCACCTCTTTTCTCTGGGCTTTACAGAGCAGGTTGGACAAACGCGAGCACTGTGCTGAAGACCTACCATAGCACGGTCCATTCCTGCTGTTGGCCCTGGGAGATGGGTGTCTACAAACCTGTTTCCCTCATCTGGGAGTAAAAAAAAGATAATGTTTATACGCTAAAGGGCTAAATAAATCCAACGGTGCCAGAGTTTCCTCACAGTATTTTCACAGCGGGCATTTCTGCAGCTGCACTTTCGACCGTTCCGTTCGCTCACCCCTTCGCTCTGGCGGCACTCACCAAGTGGGAGGTGCTGCTGAACCACCACGATTCGTTTTCGGGGTATTCAAAGCTGTTACAACCACCGACTTTCCCCTTCGTGTCACGGAGAGGCTGGTGTGACTGGCTGAGTCCCCACAGCGGCATCTTGGCATCCCACACGTGGTCATCAGCCATCAGCAGCTTGCAGCCAGACCTAGCTCAGTTTTAAATACAGAGGTTTTGACTTCAGTGGTCACTTTCCGGTCATGACCAAACTCTGGTCGCCCCGAGTCCAGAATATTTGTCCAAAAATGTAGACAGGCATGGCCCCTGCACTGTTTCCATGGTTCGGGTGGCTCCTGTGAGGGCTGTGGGCAGTGCCAGGCACATGTGTCCCTCGTGCCACCCTGAGCTGTGCTCACACCTCTGTGCCCATGACACAGAGGGGACAGCTCAAGGAAGGTTCTCCTCCCTTTCTACTCTGCACTGGTGAGGCAACCTCTGGAGTATTGTGTCCATTTCTGGGCTCCCCAGGTCGAGAGAGACAAGGAGCTACCAGAGAGAGCCCAGCAGAGGCTGGGAAGATGCTGAGGGGCTGGAGCATCTCTGTGCTGGGGCCAGGCTGAGAGCCCTGGGGCTGTGCAGCTGGAGAAGAGCAGCCTGAGAGGGGAGCTGAGCAATGCTGAGCAAGAGATAAAGGGCCCCGGGGGGCAAGAGGATGGGCACAGACTCTGCTCAGGGGTGTCCAGGGACAGGACAAGGGGCACCAAGGGGCACCAACTGGAACCCAGGAGGTTCCATCTGAGCAGGAGGAGAAAGTTCTTTGGTGTGAGAATTTTGGAGCCTGTGCCAGGCTGCCCAGAGAGGCTGTGTAGTCTCCTCCATTCCATTTCCCACAGCTTTTGGTTTGGCCCCTCTCGCACAACCAGGTATTCTCTTACATGCTGAAACAACCCAAAAGAGCCTCAAGTGCTTTTTCATTTCCACTTGTAGCCATTTGCTTGGTGACAGCCATCAGATAATAAAGCCTGCGGTCCAAACTCCGCTCTCTGAAGAGGCACCACAGCTCCCGCTGAGAGAAATTCAAACCATGGGTTTCTCTTCGTGGGAGCGACGGAGTGTCATTTGGAAAGGATAATCCAAAATCATTGTATATGACCATGGATGTAATTTGTAGGAAAGAATCCGTTTTGGCTTACCCATAATTTCACGTGATCAAGCGAAAGCCGACATACATCCCATTTACAGCTTCTAGGAAATTTCTACTTGCCCAATCCATGTTAAACATATGGACTTCATTTTGTCTCACACCTGGCCATATATATTTGTTATGAAAGGTTCATGACTTCTCTGGGTTCTGTGACCTATTCCCAAGGTGATTAGAGCTGAATGTGTTTCCTGCTCTCCCAAATTCCATATAAACCGAATAAACCAACCCGCAGATCCCCGGTGTAACATCCTGAGCCTACAAACACGCTCACGCAATAAGTCAGGGAGGAGGGGAAGATCCGATCGCTGTTTTCCATTAACCAGCAGCTGCGAGGGGAAGGTAAGGAGAAAAACAAAAATAAATCCAAAACCTGGGAATTCAGGGCAAAGTACAGATAGATATTTGAATTCTGTCTGTCTGTTCTGTACTCCATGAAAGCAACGAGAAATATTGACATGTTTCTCCCCATGGCAGGGGCGTCGCCTGGTTGGTCATCATGCTCAGAGCAAGCTCTGTGGTGCCATCCAGATGGATGCCTTCAGATCAATGCCAATGTCACACCCCATCGGCTCTTGGTAGAACAGTGGGATAGGTGTTGAGGCTCCACCCCTGGAGATAGTCGAGGTGATGTTGGACAAGGCTCTGAGCAGCCTGGTCTAGTTGAGGGTATCCCTGCTGACTGCAGGGGGGGCTGGACTAGATGACCTTCAGAGGTCCCTTCCTTCCCTAGCCATTCTATGATTCTTGGGCTCTGGCAATTGAAGGTCATGCTCAAGTCCTAAAACTGGCCTTAAAAACCTGGTACGGATGCTGCTCTGAACTCGGAGCTGATGCTATTGAGCTGTTCAGGAAACAGATATGGTTTTAGAGCCTCAGCAAGTGGTGACAATGCTTTCAAGCACAGCAAAATGCATCAGGGTGTCTGGGCATTATTTCTTTGCATAGTTGCAATGATGATGATGGTGCTAATAATAAAATTATTATTATTACTCCTAGAATGGTTTGTGTTGGAAGGGACCTCAATTTCATCTAGTTTCAGCCGTGCCATGGGCAGGGACACCTCCCCCTAAAGCAGGTTTCTCGAAGCACCATCCAACCTGGTCTTGAACACATCCAGGGATGGGGTATTCACGGCTTCTCCGGTCAACCTGTTCCACTGTCTCACCACCCTCACAGAGAAGAACTTCTTCCTTATATCTACCTTCTTTCAGTTTAAAGACATTACTCCTCATTCTATCACTACACTTCCTGATAAAGAATCCCTGTCCATCTATTCTGTAGGTTCCCTATAAGCACTGAAAGGCCCCCAGAAGGTCTCCCCTTGGGGAGCCTTCTCCTCTGCAGGCTGAACCCCCCCAGCTCTGCCAGCCTGGCTCTCAGCAGAGGGGTTCCAGCCCTCCCAGCATTGCTGGGGCTCCTCTGGCCCCGCTCCACCAGGTCCCTGTCTCTGCTGTGCTGAGCACTCCTGAGCTGGCCCCAGCACTGCAGGGGGGTCTCCCCAGAGCTCTAGAAGCAGAGGGGCAAGATCCCCTCCCTTGACCTGCTAATCATGTTTCTTCTGATGCAATCCAGGATATGGTTGGCTTTCTGGCCTGCAAAGAAGAAGAAATAATTATACATATATACATACAGCTATAGTGGCATGTAGTCTAGTGGCAAAAAGGGCCCAATCAGCGCTGGTGACTCTGATCACTGCCACTCCTGGGCTACCCAGTGACACCCGAAGCAACAGAGCTGCAACCAACTCCTTCCTCCTCCAGGACATGAGCTGAGAGTGGTTTTCTGGGTCCTAAGTACCATATTTATGTAACTACTGGTCTTTTTAAAACTGAGGGCTTTTGGACCTATCTGTTCTTCTGTGGAATCACACAGGATCCCAGCATCGAGGGAGTTGGAAGGAACCTCTGGAGATCATCTCGTCTAACCGCCCTGCTCCAGCAGGTTCACCTAGAGCAGGTTGTGCAAATATACCCCATATGGAGAAGAAAATGAAGCCTCCTTGGCCTGAAGGAGAAGAGCTGGGAGGCAGCACAAGGAAGCGGTGGCCTCTGAAGGTCCCACTCATGGGCATCTGCAGAGGGGACTTTTTGGTGGCCACGTCTGCACTGGGGTGAGCCTCGGTTATGGCCACGGCATAGCGCTGAGCAGAAAACCTATTGGACCTGACCAAACCTTTTATCCCAGCCACATTTGAAATGCTTTATTCATCCAGATGTGAAATGTCTCAGACCGACTTTGGGGATTCAGAAACCAAATAAAAACTTTTGGTCTATATGCCCCACAAATACAATGCTCTGCTTTCCATCCCAGACATCCCCAGCCCACCACCCACCCATCTCCTCAGAGTCCACTGCCCTTAATCTGCTGATCCCAAGTCATATGGGGACAAAAATCCACCCTGACCAAGAAAGCATGGCCTTTGGGAGGGAGGAAAACAAGCAGGACCAGCTCAGCTGTGAAAAACCCACCCCTCCTTGCCCTGGAGAGATTTTTCCCTTAGAGGAACTGAAAGGAGAGCCGGAGGCTGTGCAACAACTCAGTGCTGATGTAGCCGTAAAAAATACCAAGTGAATGGCTTCCAAAAGAGTTTAGTTGGATGTCATTATTTCCTGTTGGTAGACAGAAGGAGAGTGGGAAAAACTCCTGTTTCGAGAGCCAAGAGCTGCAGAGAAGAGCGATTAGCAGATGGCATGGAAATTAGCTCATTATTATTAATTTGCCAGGCCTTTACCAGTTCATGAATTGCCCTTTGAAAGTTGAAAAGCAGCGTGTGCGTACGTACAAAAGCGGGCTTCTTTTGGCAAATCAGCTAATTAATGGCTGTGCCACCCACTGCATGAATGGAAGCCATCCCCACCTGCCTCGGCACGGCCCCGCACCAGGGTTTTGGGGGCAAGCCGGCGCCGGCCCCAGCTGGGATAATGCAGGATACTGCTTAATAGGAAACCTCCACCACTGGTGCTTATTAATGAGCTAATGTTTTGTTTGGAGAAGTTAATGCTGCCAAAGTCTTTTTTTTCCTCTCTCTGGTTTTTTTTTTTTTTTCCAGGGCAGTTCTGTGAAGCTGGTTGTGATGACTCTCTAACAGCATTGCATATATATAATCTCTTGAAAAAAATTCATTCAAGGCAAACCATACTTCATGACATGAAAACCTCCCATCCATCCTCTTTAAAATTTGATTTAGTTTTGCCTAGACCATGCTTCCCAACAGGATGTCCACATCCTTTTATTTCTTTCCAGAACATCACTACCCTGTGGAGACAGGAGGAGAATTTCATCTGGTGAAGTAGTTCAATGTCTGAAAATTTAAATTTATAGTGAATACATTACTTCGAGTTGGGGAAGCAATTTGGCTTTTGTCCCAGCTCCTCTGTATAAATGGTGCTGCAAATCACCGAGCAAATAATGCTGAAGAAGAGGAAGAAGAAGAAAGAAGAAGAAGAAGAAGAAGAAGAAGAAGAAGAAGAAGAAGAAGAA
>JANVCC010000022.1:41297265-41311710 GCA_025345505.1 Todiramphus chloris collaris
AAGAAAGAAAGAAAGAAAGAAAGAAAGAAAGAAAGAAAGAAAGAAAGGCCAAGAACCATGAGGAAGGAGACCCCTGGTACCCCCAGCAAAGTCAGGCAAAGCTCCTGTGAGGAAGGTGGGGCTGGATTCAATTCTCCCCATCTTGCCTAGACTCTGCTGTGGGCTGGTGGTCCTCGTGCACAAGCTTGGGTAGCAAATCCCAAATCTTGGCTAGCAAGTCTGTGGCTGCTCTCCACGGTTCTCTCCCCAGCTTTGCTTGGAAGCTGATGATGTCATCAGCGTTCATAGAACCATAGAATTGTAGAATCATAGAATCAAAGAATGGTTTGGGTTGTAAGGGACCTAAAGATCACCCAGTTCCAGCCCCTCTGGGCAGGGACACTTCCCACTAGACAAGGTTGCTCAAAGCCCCATCCAGCCTGGCCTTGAGCTCCTGTATACTAATTTAATAAATTGTTATTAATTCCTTCACTTTTCTGAAGTTGGTAGCTCTTCAAATATCATAATCCCATGGGTAGGTATCTGCCCCAAATGAAGATACCAGCACTTAAGGTGACGGGGGTCTCAGACCCTCATGGGGACATGGGTGGCCCTGCAATTCTCCAAGGAACCCATCCAAGCTTCACTCAGCTGCCATCCAACACGTTGCTTGGTAGCTCATTTCCAAATCAGTGACCATTTACACCTGGGATTTTCCTTTTAGCTCAGCAATCTGTAAGGGCACCTTCCAAATGTGGCTTTAAGGAGAAGAAAGAGGAAAGCACCGATGTTTAACACCACTAAAGTAACTGTTGGCACTTAGCAGACCTGCAGAATTTGTCCCATGCAACTTTGCTACCTCTGTCTCTCCTTTGATTCAGAAAAAGGGTGTCAGAAACAAGGATTTAACAGCTTTACTATGTACCTGCATCCTCCCAAATGTAATATTTCCCTTGAGGTCCTTATCTTCCAGTGAGTATTTAATCGCTGGTCTTTATCAGGTGAAGCACCACGAAAATCAGGCTCATGCTCTGACCGCCCAACTCCTTTCTGCTCAAAAACTACTGTTTTCAGACACAGAATAATTATGTGCATGAGGTCTTTTTATTTCCCCCTTTAGATCTCGCCGTGTGACTAATCCAGCAAAGAAAGATGCATCTCAGAGGATGTGTCAGCTGCGGAAACAAAAACCAGATGGGGTTCGAAGAAGGTGAAGGAGAACCTTGAAATACTTTCTGCTTGTTCGACACCCAACTGCACCCCGCTGCCCAAAGCTGCGGGCGGGTGAGAGTTGTCAGGCTTGGGGGATATATTTACAGCCCAAAGGCTGGTAAATAATTTATGACTGGAGGTGTGAGATACCCAAGGTTCTGACAAACAAGGCAGGCAAATCACACTGCACAGTCCCCGTTTCCTTTTCGTTGCGTTTTCCACAGTATTTAGGGTCCCGAGGGCAGAGGGTTCCCCTTCCCGGTGCAGGCTGTGGTTCTGCACTAGGGAAGGAAGTTATTACTGGGGAGGGAAGCTATTTCTGGGTATTTCTGGTTCCTGTATGTTTGTGTTGCTAGGGTGGATGGTGTTGCTGGTATGCGTTTCAGGGAGCTGGGCATCCCTCGCCCAGCCTGTCACGGGGAAAAGGCTGATGCAGCAACACCCATCCCTGGCACAGCCTTGCAGCTGATGAACGGCAGAAAAAAAGGCTCATTAAATCCATGAAAAACCCCAAGCACAGGACAGAGGAAGGTCCCCACCATGCCAACAATGTTTTTCTTCTGGCTGGCAACAGACACAGGCTGCGTTAACGTCGGGGCTGTAAAACATGGTGTGCCGTGGCTGTTGGGAAGGGGGTGGATTTACAACATGAATGCCTTTCCCCTCCATCGTTACAGCAAATAACAACCAGAGGGATTAATTCTTTCTTTTTTTTTTTTTTTTTTAATGCCCTGCTCTGTTACACCCACACACAGGCATGAATAATGCAGCTGTGCAACGCGCGCAGCACAGACACTATAGATTGTTTATAGGCCAAATATTATAGATTGCTTCTACATCAGCCATGGTTATTTCTGAACCCTACCCAGAGGGTGTTTCTTAGGGCTGAGCACCCAGCACCCTCCTGGGCTCAGAAACATCAGCCACTTCTGCCAGCTATTAAAAAACATGATGTGTTTGACACGTTATGTATGGAAGCTAGGGGTTAGGGGTTTTTTTTGTGCCCCAAAATAAAGGTGAAAGGAGGTTGTTAAGTGAAGAGAGTGTGAGTTTGTGCCAGTTCTGAAATGGGATCGTGGAGAATGAGGCCAAGTAAAGCCTGTCAGAAAAGAGATCCTGCAAGACTAGGGCAACGGATCATTTTCCTGGACTGGGCACTGGGGAGATCAACCATCCTGGGTTTAGTTTTGTGCCCCTCACTCCAAGAAGGACATTGAGGGGCTGGAGCTTGGCCAGAGAAGGGCAACGGAGCTGGGGAAGGGGCTGGAGCAGGAGTCCGGGGAGGAGCAGCTGAGGGACCTGGGGCTGTTCATCCTGGAGAAAAGGAGTCTGAGGGGAGACCTTCTAGGTCTCAACAACTCCCTGACAGGAGGTTGGAGCCAGGGGGGAGTTGGGCTTTGCTCCCAAGGAACAAGCGACAGGACAAGAGGAACCGGCCTCAAGTTCTGCCAAGGGAGGTTTAGGTTGGAGCCGAGGAACAACCCTTGAGAGTTGTCCAGGGCTGTCCCAGGCTGCCCAGGGCAGCAGTGGAGTCCCCGTGATCCCTGGAGGGGTTTCCAAGCCATGAAGCTGTGGTGCTGAGGGCCATGGGTCAGTGGTGCCCTGGCAGTGCTGGGTTAATGGTTGGACTTGATGATCTGAAAGGTCTCTTCCAACCAAAACAATTCTATGGTTCTGTGACTCTATGAAAACAACAGACATTTACTTGGTTTTACACCAAAAGCTCCTTGCAGACACACTGAGATGTGAATAGTGGGCATAAAAATCCAAAGCCAGGATGGATGGATCGTTCACGAGATCTCAGCCAAACCTGGTGGCAGTTTGTGTGAATGCTTAATAATATAATAACCAGGGGGGGTTAAATGGGAATTTTATCGAAGGCAGAGCTACAAGAGCAAGCAGTGGGTGATCTCAGCGTGACAAACATGGTCCATTTGCTCACATAACAAGGAAACCCAATGCACTAGATTTGAGAAAGCATCAGATAAGTGAAGGGAAAAAGAAAGGAGATGGTGGGAGCAACAGACAAATGAATGAGTGACCTTTGCTCGGGTCAAACCAGTCACTGAATCCACTGGAGAGATGTTCATTGGCACTGTAAGACCCTGGATGTATTTTACCTTAACGTGGCCAGTCTGGTTTTAGTCAGTCCACGTGCAGAGGTCCAAGGCTTGATATAACTTCATCTTGGCCACCTGCAGAACCATTGCCATGCCCTGGAGGTTGAAGAGATGTCAGTGGCCCTCCCCATCAGGAGCTTGCAAGGAGTCAGTGGGTAGTCCCTGGGCACATTTATTAGACCCAAGATCTGCTCATCCCATTTTCACTGCAATGATTGATGATAATGGGGGCGAAACTGTCACCCAACAATAAAATCAGCTCCTCGGGCAAACGGCATCTAGCAAGCCTCCGCGCATCCTGAGGAGCAGCCAAAATCACATTACAACATTAGACATTGCATTAGACAAGAGCTGAATTTAATCAGACTAAACAAAAATGATCTTAGGAGAGTTTTTCCTCTAGGTCTTCCAGCACAGCTTGTTTCCTGCCTGATGCTGATTTAAGACCCAATCTTTTACTCTTGTGCATAAAGACAGATTTTGAATATCCCTTACAAGGATTTCATAGAATCACGGAATTTTTGGTGTTGGAAGGGACCTTTCAAGGTCATCTAGTCCAATACCCCTGCACTGAGCAGGGCCATCTGCAGCTAGAGCAGGGTGCTCAGAGCCCCAGGCAACCTCCCCTGCAATGGTGCCAGGGATGGGACAGCCACCACCTCTCTGGGCAGCCTGGGACAAGGTCTCACCACCCTCAACATCAACAATTTTTTTCTCTCCAGTCTAAATCTCCCACTTTCAGGTTCAAAGCATCACACAGGCCCTGTTAAAAATTCTGTCCCCATCTTTCCGACAGACCCCTGTGCCACCGCAGTGAAGAAATCCAGCATATTTTTAATGTTGAAACTGAAGTCCTCAACAAACCCCTGCTTCATCGCTCCGTGTGAATGCCTGCAGAAGCTCGCGGAGGGGTTGCATCACAGTGGCGATGATTGCATCATCAGTGCCCCTGCAACAGCAGCCATCGTGTGTGCTTGCAGCTGGCAGATTCAAATCCTCCCTGTCAAAGGATAATGACTTTGTCTAACTCTCACTTAGCAAAATTGCCAGTAAGGGCACTGAAATTAATCATTGTCCAGCTGTTAAAACTGTCTCCCGTGCTCCATAATGGTCTGTCAAGGGTTAGGGCTGTGCCAGCCACTAGGTAAATGACAGACACTCTCTGTTAACACCTCTCCCTTCCCAAAGGGGAAGAGAAAGGGAATAATAGAGAGAGACTTAGGGATTGGGAAAGTAAACTAGAACAGCTGTAATGTAAATAATAATAATTAAATAGAATATAGACAAATATATAGAAAACCAGTATGGGACACAGCCTTCCTGTTGGCAATGATGTCACTGTCACCACTGATTCTGTGGAGAAGGCACTGAGGAAGTCCCAGACTGGACTCAGACACAGCTGGGAACTGGATTCAGGAAGAGGGTTCAGGAACACGGAGATGGGGGTTGAAGGCAGGATGGACAGAGCCCTCCTCAGATCCTGCCCGTTGAAGTTTGTGTTTGACCCTGGTGACCCCTCAGCTTTACACGGACCATGCCATACATGGGCTGGAATCCCTTGTTGGTCAGTTTGGGGTCACCTGTCCTGGCCGCTCGTCCCCACAGGTGCCACCTCTGACTTACTGCACCCCAACGCAGGGACCAAGATTGAGCAGTGACCTTGGTCTGCACAGGAGCCTTTCTGCACACCCCAGCCCCTGCTGGTGACTCTGAACACAGAGTGTTATCACTGCTGGGAGCACAGACCGTCTGCAAAACTCTGCTGTGAACTTCAGTGCAGACACTTAGAGGAGACTGAGCCGAGAAGTTAAATCACTCAACAGGATTAGTTCTGCCCTAACTCAAACCAGGACACGAGCAAAAGGCTGAACCTTTTGCTGCCGCACAGGAATTAGCCGTATTTGCACTGGTTTGTCTCCCCAAAGACACAGCCCCATCTGTATTTGGCACAGCGCCTGGGGTTGCCATCTTTGCTGTCATCACCATCTGTCCAGACCTGATTAATTCCATTGTCCTAACGCTGCTGGGCTGAGGCTCATGCAGGACAGACCCTGCAACGAGGCATGAGGATGGGGAGCCTGGGGTGGCTCTTTCCATCCCATCCCATCTTGCTCACTCACTTCCCCACCACATGATGCTACAAAAATAGGATTGCAGAAAGCCAGGAAGGTATCTCAGCTCTGCTCCCCTCCTCTCCTCAGCTCACTTCCTAATTTAACACATTTTCGCTGCTTGCTTGTGTTTTAAAAATACCAAGGAAATCTTCAGAGGGAGGAGGGGGAACGTGAACTGGTGTTTCCTGCAGCATGAGGAAGTTTGCTGACCATCAAACCACTGGTTTGCAGAAGCCTTCTCTGCCCCACAAACGTTCCTTCTTTCTCCCTGCCAACCACCTTCTGTTGCCCTCAGGAAGCAAACACAGGCGTTGCTATGGGACAAATGCTGTATTGCATTCAGAAGGGATCGTGGTCCTCCCAGCATCCATCATATGACCCGTGTAGGGAGCAGTATTGCCCTGGGAGCTAAAAACATTTCTGCTCCCTCCACCTGTCACCCTTCTGGTCTTGTTGCTGTCCACCAGACCTTCCTTCTCCCACCACTTCTCCTGCACCCTGAGCCTCCAATGATACGGAGGTACAGAGTTGCTGCAGGTGGGTGGGCAATTGGTCTTGCTGTCACCTAAGCAGCATCTCTGTAGCACCACTTCTCCACCTTCCTTGCTCAAAGATCAGAATCTCAAAATCTTCACAAGCCAACACTTCCAGCTACATACTGCTCAGTCCACGTAGACACTGCCTCTCAAGAGTCACAGGTATTTTAAAATTTAACCTTCCTGTGTGGATGAGACTTCTCAAAACACTGCAGCTTTCACTGATGCTTCTAACCACCAAGGACTATGAGGACTTACTGGAGCTGAGCTGTCCCTGTGTGCTGGCACCCAGAGCCACTGGCACCCTGGGCTGCACCCCAGCAGCGTGGGCAGCAGGGGAGGGGGGGATCCTGCCCCTCTGCTCCCAGGGCTCTGGGCAGAGAGAGAGACCCCCCTGCAGTGCTGGGGCAGCTCGGGAGTGCTCAGCACAGCAGAGACAGGGACCTGGTGGAACGGGGCCAGAGGAGCCCCAGCGATGCTGGGAGGGCTGGAACCCCTCTGCTGGGAGCCAGGCTGGGAGAGCTGGGGGGGTTCAGCCTGCAGAGGAGAAGGCTCCCCAAGGGGAGACCTTCTGGGGGTCTGACAGAAAGATGGGGAGGGACTTTTGAGCAGGGCCTGTTGGGCCAGGACAAGGGGGGATGGGTTGAAAATAAAAGAGGGATATTCAGACTGGAGAGTAAGAAGAAATTGTTGGTCTTTTGAAGAGGGTGGTGAGAGCCTGTGCCAGGCTGCCCAGAGAGGTGGTGGCTGCCCCATCCCTGGCACCATTGCAGGGGAGGTTGCCCGGGGCTCTGAGCACCCTGCTCTAGTTGCAGATGGCCCTGCTCCCTGCAGGGGGGTTGGACCAGATGACCTTGAAAGATCCCTTCCAACGCAAACCATTCTATGAGTCTATGTTTCTATGGTAAACATAGACCAGCCACTTTTTGATAAGTGAAGTTCTGGTCCAGCAAGCTGGGAACAAGGCGGGAATTCCCCAGGGAGCACAGCAATGCAGACAGCAGTGCCATGTACACACTGGCCCTTCTTTACCAGGATGCAACCCTGATGGGCTGGTGGAGCAGGTGATCTGGAGTTTATATGGTCCCTGCACAAACTTTTTCATCCTTACATCTTCAGAGTGAACTCCAGACCTCTCTGGGCAGTAATTGCACACAGTTCCGGCATTTATCTCTATTCAACTGCCTTTGGCATCTAGCCCCATAAAATTGGCCTAGTCTGTGAATGGATGTCATAAGTCTTGAGGCGCTGGAGGGGTTAATGCAACGTGTAAACCATGTAAGATATATTTAATGATCTCTGAAATTGCTCCTGTGAAGCATCCACGTAACCGCCACAACTCGATTTACTACAGATCCTGCAAATAACAAATGTAATTATTTTGGAATCAACATAAGATTAGGTCAGACTGGCTTATATTCCCCCAGTTTGATGGAAGCTTAATATTAACATGAACTGAGTGTCTTCTCCAGTCATATTCCCTGCCTGTGCTCTCAGAAACAATGTGCCACATGACTTCTCTGGGGAAAAAAAAACCAAACAACAAAACACTTTAAAGGCAGAATGCTGTAATACTCATTTTTGCCTTATTTGGGTCTGTCACTAAGCCAGGAGATTGCACATTTGCACCATTGGGTTAAAACCTTCTACTGCTGGTGCTGGTTTTGCCGTGTTAGTCACGTTCAGCATCACAGTCAAGGGTTGTTTTGTTGGTCTCAGTCCTTGGTGACCCTAGCTGAGCCTTCTGAAGGACAACCAAATGAAGAAGATAAAAAAAATACCTTATGACAAGATGCTCACAGAATCTCAGTCAGCTCCAGTGCTCCACCAAAGGCACTTTCATGGAATCATAGAATAGTAGGGATCGGAAGGGACTTCTGGAGATCATGAAGTCCAACCCTCCAACAGGAACATCCAGGGCAGGCCACCCAAGAACAGATCCAGGAGGGTCTTGAAAGTCTCCAGAGAAGGAGACTCCACAACCTCCCTGGAAAACTTTCATCTTGGTTTGACTCACATTTAGTTCAAGCAAGGTTTGGGTCATCTGTGATCACCATGGCTGAATTTTGGAGGCATCTCTCCTTCCAGCTTTCCTTAGCAATCCAAGGCTTGAATACTTGCCCAACTCAGAGGCTAGTGGTGACAGTATGTTTAATTGGGGATGGTCACCTCTTGCATGCTGGTGCTGATGGCAGCAGATGGACCCCAGAGGAAGAAGATCCTCAGAACTGTGGGAAGTTGGATCTGTTTGGTGGCTAGAGGAATAATTATTGGATAATGTACATATCTTAAATCTTCTTGTGAAGGCTCACCTTGCCATAAGGCAGAGCATTTCTGCCAGTTGGTTGTTCCTGTGCGCTTGGCTGGCTCTCAGGTCACACATCACCCTCCTTTTGAAGGTCATGCAGGAAAAACCCACTTTAAAAGGAGAAAAGAGCTCTATTCCCCGTGTGCTGAGAAGATCCATATACCCACTTATGCCTCCGAGACATAAGATTTTCTGATGAGCATCACATGCAGGGCAGTAGGTGGCAAGTTCTCCTGCACATGCCCTGTCACTGAATATAGTCCCCCCACTTGGAGAGATGTCTTCACCCCACGCCTGTCAGCCCAGCCCCATGGTGGCCAGCTGCCAGCATCACCCCCATCTTCCTTTATCAACAGCAAATCCCTCAAGACATTCCTCCCCCCCAGGCAAACACGAAGGACTGACACTCAGAACAAATGTTTTACACCTAAATGATAAACCTCCCAAAATAAAGGCAGCAGGTCCCGGAGCCACACTCACAGCAGTGAAAAAAAAACAAGATAAAGCTGACAAAAGGCACAGGGAAACACTCGTGTCGCGATGCTAATAAATACAGACCCCCACCCCAGTCTCTCAAGTGGAGAAACATGGTGGTTGGTTCAATAAAAGAGGCTGTAACAGGAGATTTATATAGAATTTATTGGATTTATTTGTCGAGGGTTGCATATCTCTTTGATCAGTGACTTTTTTTTTTTTTCCCCTCCCCCTCTCTCTCCACGAAGCCCTTCCCCACCAGCCGCTGCTTATCTTCGTGTCGCAGGTGGGGGCTCGGGCACTCAGATCATGCTGACAAGCTGTATTGATTGCAGGCACATCACAGGCATACAGATGTGCGTGTGGCTTTTCTGCCTCTGGCAAGGTAGCTCTGAAATCCCCAAGCCAGATAGCGTTCAAATACATTGAGGGAGGGGTGGGGGGAAATAAAAATAAATGGCAAAATAGCAATTCTTGGCAGTAAACACTCAGCTGAACACAGCACTGAGCTTTTCTCACCCTGGTCACCACTTCCAGGAGCCTCTTTCGCTCAGGAGCGACGCCAAAATATTTCTACAGTAGGTAAAAGACATGGGCTTAAATTGCTTGGAATATGATTTAAAGTAAAGGTGGCTTAAAACATCATTTTAGGCGGCTTATTGTGACCTGGATGCAGGCCACTTGGAGCTTGTTTGGTCGCACCAAGAGTCCACGTGCAGCTGTGAACGACCCTCAGACAAAGACTGAGATGCACATGTAGAGATATGACTGTGTAGGTGTATGTGTGTATGTAGATATACATCAGCTGCTCCGTGGGGCAGGAGAGGTGTCCCAAGAGCCTCTCCCATAGCCCCAACTGTCCTGTCCCATCTCTCTGCCAGGCCAGCACACTAAGCCCTAATAACGGGTCAAAATAGTCTAAATTCAGTGAGTTTGTTATAGACCTAGAAAGTTACTTGTCTTTTCTTCCGTAACTGATGAGTAAATACTTTGCAAGTACTGTGGTCATCACAGCCCAAAGTGTCATAGAACTATGGAGTGGTTGGGGTGGGAAGGGACCTTTCAAGGTCCTCTGGTCCAACCCCCCTGCAGGGAGCAGGGCCATCTGCAGCTAGAGCAGGGTGCTCAGAGCCCCGGGCAACCTCCCCTGCAATGGTGCCAGGGATGGGGCAGCCACCACCTCTCTGGGCAGCCTGGCACAGGCTCTCATCACCCTCAGAGTCAACAATTTCTCCCTTCTCTCCAGTCTAAATCTCCCTCTTTTAGCTTCAACCCATCCCCCCTTGTCCTGTCCCAACAGGCCCTGCTCAAAAGTCCCTCCCCATCTTTCCCATAATCCCTCTTAACTTTACAAATTTTATTATTCTTATTGACTCAGAATAATTTGACCAGAATACTAAAGCCATACCCAGTGAATTCCTCCCTGCCCATATCAAAAGCACAACCTCAGGTATAATCCACTTCAACCGACGGTGTTTTTCACAGTAATCCAGTAACCATATGTCAAAGAAGTAGCTATCAGTGAAACTTGGCTTTGCTCGGCTCCTTCTCCTCTTTACCATCAGATTACATTCAGTGAAACCCTTAAAAGATTTGAGTCGATCAAAATCTCATAAAGAAAAGCAGAGATTGGGTCAAGAGGGCAGAGGGACAGTATTTGTATGTCATGCAAGGACTCGGAAGAGGAGACGTAGTGCCGCCTCGCCCGGCGCAACTAGAAAGATGCCGCGGCGTCGTAATGTAAAATGCATTAAGCTGTCAAAATGAAGATCCTGTCTTCAATCACGCCAAGTCCCCCAGGCCTCCATGTTAAATATTGCATCAAGACATTTCCTGTCCGGCATTAAAAAAAAAAAAGGAAAAAGGATAAAAGTATCTTCAGAGCATGGGGATGTCACCATCACCAGCATCATCCCCTGGGGTGACCCGGGGTCTTCCTTTGAGAAAGATTTCTCTCCGTTATCTCCCAAAATTTCAATCAGTGAGAAGTCATAAAATCATAGAATGGTTTTGTTGGAAGAGATCATCAAATCCAATTGCTGCCCCAGCACTGCCAGGGCACCACTAAACCATGTACCTCAGCTCCACAGCCTTGAAACCACTCCAGGGATCGTGGAGACTCCACCACTGCCCTGGGCAGCCTGGGACAGCCCTTGACAGACCTTACAGTGAAGAAATAAAGCTGGTGATGTGCCTAGAGCACAAGTCTTCCTGGGAAAACCTGACATTCTGCTCTGGGTGGCTTTTGGCTTTGCTGAGGTCCCCCAAACCTGCAGGTAGTCCCTGCTTTGCATCTAACTGGCCATTGAACCCTAAAACCTTAAAAACAGCTCATTACTGAACAGCCTTCTTTTTTTTATCCCTTCAAGCTTACCTACCTGGGGATGCTCAGAGAACTTAAGTTGAATTAATTTCTAAAGCAGATTAGTTAAACCTCATTAAATCCCTGTGTAGACAGCCATTTTCAGAATTAAGGTGGTCTTAATTTAATTTACCAAGGAGCTTAATTTACTTCAATCAGTTCCTCGTGCACCTTGCAGGGACAGCTAGGAGAAGCATTGGTGAGAAGGGCAGCACTGAGCCATCAGCATCATCAGGATGCTCAGGAACAGCCGTGTCAGCCCCGCAACCCCACTCCACCTCATGACACTGGGACCATCCCATCCTAAAAAAGGACAGTAAGGCAAGACAGAAAGTAAGCAGTAAGTGCTTACTAGGCTTGAAAGTTTTCAGCAAAGAGCTTTGCCTTCCTTCAACCTGCAGCCCCCCACCCAAGCCTGGATGGTGAGGAAAAACTGCAAAACCCAGTTTTGTGAGGCCCTTGCTCCAAGAAGGACATTGAGGGGCTGGAGTGTGGCCAGAGAAGGGCAACAGAGCTGGGGAAGGGTCTAGAGCACAAGTGTGGTGAGGAGCTGAGGGACCTGAGGCTGTTCATCCTGGAGAAAAGGAGACTCAGGGGAGACCTTCTGGCTTTTGACAGCTCCCTGACAGGAGGTTGGAGCCAGGTGGGGTTGGGGTGCACTCCCAAGAAACAAGTGATAGGACAAGAGGAACCAGCCTCAAGTTGTATCAGACAAGGTTTAGGTTGGAGCTGAGGAACAATTTCTTCAGCCCCTTGAGGGTTCCCCAGGGCTGTGCCAGGCTGCCCAGGGCAGGGGGGGAGTCCCCGTGATCCCTGAAGGGGTTTCCAAGCCCCCTGTGGAGCTGTGGTGCTGAGGGACAGGGGGCAGTGGTGCCCTGGCAGTGCTGGGTAACGGTTGGACTCCACAATCTGAAAGGTCTCTGCCAACCAAAACAATTCTATGATTTTTCTACCAGGCTTCTAACAAGCAGCATGAATAACTTCACCACCACTTCTTAAAAACTTTACAGCTTCCTTCATAAAAAAAAAGAAGTGTCAATAAATCCTGCTGAAGAAGCAATTTCAGATTACAGGTCACAGTCTTTCCTCTATCCTTCTTTCATGACTGGCTATTGGGATTAAACTTCTGCTGGCAGCTAAACAACACACAGCCACTTCCCCCCCACCCCATGGGATGGAAAAGTGAATCAGGAGGAAGAAAAAAAGGCGATACCCCAGGCATTAAGATAAGGACAGGTTAATCAAACAACACAAAGAGAGGAAAAAACCCAACAGTAACAACCACAATACTGATGAAACAATCAACAAAGCCAACGATAGACACTGGGAAGGCTCTACCTGCACCCAAGGTGCCAACTTTCCCCGCTTAGGTTGCACTGAAGCAAGCTGAAAAGAGATACCCTGACCCTCCCTTTATATAAGGGTGGGAACTCAGTGTGGTATTGACTCTCCCATTGGCTGGTTGGGTTGTTTATCCCAGCTGTTGCCCCTCCCAGCTGCTTGGGTCAGCAGCTGCTGGTGATAATTAACCTGAAAGAGGGCACTGCCTATGAACTCATGTGGTTGGTTTGGTAAAAGCAAGCCTAAAATGTGGGCTCCTGTGTTTCTGGCATGTGTAGTCCCCTCTACGGCAGTGTCTGAGCACACCAGCACTTCCTCTCCGACTCGAGCTCGCTTGCATGTGCCTCTGTGACACCTAGAGTGAATAACACCCTGACGGGAACCCAGCAGTGACTTTCAGGTGTTTCAGAGAGGAGGAGGCATGTCCCTTCAAACTGTGACAAGGAGATGTCGTGTCAAGGATCGAGGTAATTCTGGCTCCTAGAAGGAAGTTGGCTTCTGTGTTTAGGAGGATGTGCTCATCTCCGATGTCTACTGTGAAAGGAGATGAGGTCACACGCAAAAAATTAAAGTCTGCCTAGCTTACCCCCTGTGCACTGGGCTACGTGTCTCTGGCAGCAGCTTCAGGAGATGCCCAGATCCAGCCCAGCAGATCCATGACGTTTCTGAAGCTGGGGCAACATGTAGACATCTCCGAGCAGCAGTCGGAGAGGGATTGCACCCTCTGCAGTGAAAGCTCTGGCTTGGGGTCATTGCTTTGCTGACCCTGGTTGCATGTGAAGCGAATGCATCTAGATGCATTCCTATACGACCTGCTCTAGGTGGCAGGGGGGTTGGATGAGATAACCTTTCAAGGTCCCTTCCAACCCCCAACATTCTGTGGTTCTGTGAACCTTTCACAGGCAGAGCTGGCAGCCAGTCAGCACCACGCACATTGGATCTGGCCGTCCCTTTGGGAAGAAGTATGATCCTTCTCAAGCTGACAGCCATCCCCAGCAAGGTTCCAACCCTTGACAAGGAAAAGAAGGGCCAAAGCATTAAAGAAATCCTACCTGAATAAGCTTTCTAGAAAGCAGTAAAACACGTCGCACCTCTCTCCTCGAGGTCATAATTCAATTCAGCAAGAAAAGCTGGAAGAAAGACAGATGCTTCTCACAAATCCTGACCATCAACAAGCCCTTCTCCCCTGATACAATATTCGTATGAAGTTGTAAAGCCCCTGATTAAGGTATCCAGGAGCTATGACACCACCAGAGACCCTGAGCTAAACAGCTCGTACAGAAACACCCGTGGAAAAGCAATTACAGGGAAAAGCCCAAGCAGCAGCGATTAGCGGCAGTGTTTTGAGCAGCTTTACCTCGTTGTCACTGGGTTCGTTTTTAATGAAAGCTGGAGCCATGCAGATTAAAGAGTAATGTCACAGAAAGGGCTGATGAAATTGAAAAGATCCATCAGATTAATTACCAGGCTTAAAGGAACTTGTCCCTTTACCAGAAACAAAAGCCTTGGGCCGCTTGCTATTGAAATTATGGTGTCTTCCCTTCTCCAATTTTGCCACTTGGTCTCATAAAACCAATTTATGGGCATGGGATGAGGTCAAACAGAAATTTTCATGGAGCTTGCTGGGCATGCTCGCCAGGTGCTCCTTTGGAGCCCCAGGAAGCTCGTTATCATCAGCGTTCCTCTTCAGCCTTTGTAGAGCACTCATTGCTTTTTATTGAACTCTTGCAAGCCAGCCAGCCCTGGTTGCTTTCTTGTCCTCACAGAGACCTGCCTGTGCATGTACTATCTGAAATACTGCATCAATATTTATCTTAACTGCTGAGAACAAGGAATATTTTAATCTTAAAACACCTACCTTGGTGGGGCGAGATTAAATGAATACATAAATAAAAGATCTAGGCAGTGAAGCTTTCAACCCCACGGCACTGAGGAAGGAAGGAGGGAAGGAGGGAAGGAAGGAAGGAAGGAAGGAAGGAAGGAAGGAAGGAAGGAAGGA
>JANVCC010000022.1:41311720-41324462 GCA_025345505.1 Todiramphus chloris collaris
AGGAAGGAAGGAAGGAAGGAAGGAAGGAAGGAAGGAAGGAAGGAAGGCAAGACCCTAAACCACTGATTCTGAATTCAAATTGTCTGTCAGCTCACCCAAAGCTTTTGAATTCACACGTTATGTTTCCTTTTTGACCGTAATAAGGAGCATAAAGTTAAGAACACAGGCTGAGTTTTGTCATCTCATCTCCTAAGCTTCCCAATGAACCAGAGAGGTTAGACTCTCAGTGTTGCCAGAGCATTTTCCATGGTCCAGTGGGGAGCAGGACTGATGATGTGTCTCCATGGGCAGCGGGCACCCTGCACTGACTCCTTGGAAACAAGGCCTCTGGGTTGCTCTGAGTTATCCCCAACACAGATGAAGTCCCAAGCTCTCGGAGCAAGGGGGGCCAATGCCCTCTCCTGCCCTGCTTCCTAAACCTGTCAGAGAGGGACTAAGACTTACAGAATCATTAAGTCTGGAAAAGACCTCTAAGATCATCAAGTCCAACCATCAATGCAACACTACCATGACCACTAAACCATGTCCCAAAGTGACACACCTACATGGGTTTTTGAACACCTCCAGGGATGGTGACTCCACTACCCCCGTGGGCAACTTAAGCCCATTTCATCTCATCCTAAGGGAGGTGGGAGAGGTGGCATGTGTGATGCACCACAACCATGTTTGAAACATAAAGGTGGAAACCATCTGCAAGGAACACTGAACTCCACTCAAAAAGTTTTTCATAATGATAGATACTGTTTCTGTGGTGGTGTTTTATTCACATTCATCAGAAGGGTGGCATTAATTGGAGGTGACATAAATACCCACAGCAATGGCTATCCAATCCACAGGGAAGCAAGAACAGCACCTTGCAAACATCTTTTTTTAGCTGAGGCCAAGTTCCCCCTCAGCATCACCCCACCTAATGCTGCTCTACAACTCCAGCTTGTTGTAAATCATGGAAGTAATCAATGGCCTTCAAGATCTCACCTCAGCCTGTGGCCGTGGTGGATTATAGATACCCATATGTGCTCTTGGCCATACAGGGCATTTCTATCTTTATTTTTAGTGCGTAACAGTGGCAGAACTGATTTGCTGCGTATTACTCCAAGGGCACAAAGGAGCGGGGAGCTCATCTTCACACCATTCCTCAGTCCACCCACGTGCAGGATTGGATATTTCTCCTTGGTAGGAAGGAATTTGCCGTCAGCATTTGGGGTTTGTGTAGCTCAGGGAATGAAAACAGCCTCTGGGTTTCCTGCAGCTCTCCCAACCGAGCACAAAGCCATCGCAGTGATACTGGCCTTGATAACACTCAAACTCAGGCAGCTCCAGCTTTTAATTGGAGTCTTTCCAAGAAATTCATAGCTTCATTCTTATTACTTATAGGTTTTGCAGTGCCCAGAGTCTGAAAAATCAATCTGGGCAGGCAGCATCCCAGGAGCGTGAGCTGCACGAGGGAGGAGATTGATAAAGCTATCGACAAGACGCGGCGGCTTGTTTGCAGGAGCAACAATTCACCTCAACATGGCTTTTGTTCAGCTCCATCCCTGAGTTTTAACTCTCACTGACACTGATCCAAGCCAGTATGGATGCTGCCAGCAGAGACATCATCCCTGTCCCCTTAGCTGGTGTCCATGAACCAGTCACTGGACTCTTGGGACAGTGCACCCATCGAAGGGACTCCGCTTCTCATTTCCTCCTGTCTCTGGCCCTTTTACAACTGTTTCAACAGTACTGATGAAATGGCATCTTATGGTTTAAAAAAAACATTGAGTAATTAGAAGCTGGTTGATAGAGATAATATGACCTCAGGAATATGTTTTCTTAGATTTCCTGCAAAACCACCATTCCTCTCTCTGCCGCCAGTACCCAGGGACCAGGGTCTGCACCGCTGGCTCCCTAACAAGCTCATCATCCAGAGCACCACTTAGAATCAATTACCACCGTGTATGCAGGAGATGCTCTGAAACTCTGAAACCTTTTTCTCCATTACACGTCCTTAAAGCTAATCATTTCTCATTGTGCATCGCACGTCAGGGAAAACAACGTTATTTAATTGAGAAGGAAGTGTCTCCCCTTGCAGATCACTTTAAAACATCAGTGAGTTTTCACCACGCTCTGCCTGTGTGAGATTTCAGTGTAGACCAACTGCGGGGTCTGTAATTGCCTTGTGTTTCATACCTCTGCAAACATAGTGCACTAAGGAGAATGGATCGATGTTTTACCAGCTACTCACAGACCTTGCTTGAACTCAGCAGATGCAAATCCAGCTTCTCCGCGTCTTGCTGCTCCCCAGCATCTTCCAAACCCGAAGCCAGTAGCCCCTACAAAGTGCAGTGGTGCAAAGGTGAGGTACTGAGCCCCTGCACCCGAATTATTTCCCTAAAGCTGGGGCTCCTGGGTGCAATAAATAATATAGGTGTGTTCCTTGGGACTCTTCATGCCTACAACGATGTGAGTAGTAATCATATTTTAAGCAAACCTTTCATATAATTTGCTAAATTTACACCTAACACAATATAAAGGGGGATCTAAGTATGGAAGCCACTGTTTTAATATAATTGGCCTTTTAGATTAAAAGGAACTTGTAATAACCTTTTTCAAAGCAGCAGAAAAAGTCATAATTACAGAGCAGTCGCACATGACAGATAACGTTCCCAGTTTAGAAAATTAACTCTTCCCTGAGTTTCCAGTGTTGAAATCCTTGCCTGGCTGCAGATCCAGGATGAGACCACTGGTATTGCAAGAAGCAAAAAGAGAGTGAGAAAATATGGCACAACCTCAAAGACAGTGTTTTCACCAGTAAAATCATTAAGGAGTCCCTCATCTTTTGGGTGTGAAGAGAAGATTTCCATAGCTCCGGGGTAGGGATGTATCAGGTAACAAAGTCAGGCTTCAAATTAGCTGTAGCACAAACAAAATCGAGAGACTTAAAGGCTGCAGCGCCATTGAAGTCGATTTACCTTTAAAATACTTCCAGTGACCCTTTGGTGGTGGTTTCTCTGAGGTCCTTCACAGTGACTCTGAAACTCATGCAATCCTAAACTTAAGGGACTCATTTCAGGGAGAGGCAAAGTACAACCTCCCAGTTTTCAGTAACTTAGGTCTCCCTCGTTTTGCTTTGGAAATCAATAGGGTTTGTTTTTCTGTTAGATTAAGGAGAATATTAACCTGCCCTGGCTGTGTAAGCACTTATTTTTAATACCCTACCTACTGCAATACACATATTACACATGCCCGCGATCACCGTGCTCTAAAGGTGAAACCAGCTCAGTGAAACCCCGAGAGGGGTCAGGGCTCCCAGCAGACCCAGGGTGCTGCTTTCTGTGCTTGATGCACTGCCCCGTGCTGTGCTTCACAGCAGCCAGCCATGGTGGGAAGATGTGTAGCCCACGGCAAGGAATACAGTGGGCTACTGTGAAGGGAATGTTGCACGAGAAGTATTCCTTGCCGCTCTTATGCTTTGGTCTTTGTTTTAAAACTAATACCAAGAAACTTCATCATAACGACTCCGGGTGCTCAACAGAGATAGAATTGTGGGTTCAGTTTTGGGCCCCTCACTCACACCCAGCAGGACAGTGAGGGGCTGGAGCGTGGCCAGGGAAGGGCAACAGAGCTGGGGAAGGGGCTGGAGCAGGAGTCTGGGGAGGAGCAGCTGAGGGCCCTGGGCTTGTTGAGCCTGGAGCAAAGGAGTCCAAGGGGAGACCTTCTGGCTCTCAGCAGCTCCCTGGCAGGAGGCTGGAACCAGGTAGGGCCGGGCTCTGCTCCCCAGGAACAAGCAACAGGACAAGAGGAACCGGCCTCAAGTTGTGCCAGGGCAGATTTAAGTTAAGGAACAATTTCTTCAACCCCTTGAGGGTTGCCCAGGGCTGTGCCAGGCTGCCCAGGGCAGGGGTGGATCCCCGTGATCCCTGGAGGGGTTTCCAAGCCCCCCGTGGAGCTGTGGTGCTGAGGGCCATGGGTCAGTGGTGCCCTGGCAGTGCTGGGGGAACAGTTGGACTTGAGGATCTGAAAGGTGTCTTCCAGCCAAAACTATTCTGTGATTCGATGTGCTAGTTCTTTAAGGGAGATCAGGATGAAAAGCTGGTGATGCAGAGATTTTCTAGGTCTTACTATCCCCATGTGACAGTGGGTGCCACACCAGATGGGTGCCAAGGCAGCCAGCACAGGGCAGGTGCTTGCCCTGCAGCCAGCACTGAATTTGCACCTCGGATGCCCCAGGCAGCACCAGCAAAGCAGCATCCCTCCCGCCAGCATGGCCTCAGCTCAGGTTGTTTGCAAGGACTGATGGCAACATGTCAGCCTGTTTCTCCCATGACCGTTGTTTTGCCACCCGAATAAATACCCCAAAGGCACATCTTTTGCCCTTGGTCTTTTGTCTGTCATTGAAACACCCGGGTTGTCTTTCCTGCCTTACCGGTCACTGATGCTGTGCCAGATGCTGTCACTCCGCTGTGGGTTTAAAGCTGGTTTTTCACCATGGCCTCAAACGATTTCTGGATGGTTAGAAAGAGAATTTTAACATGAGTTGACTGGCTCACATTGGTGAATCGCATCCCTCAAACATTTAACACTTATCCACATCAGACAGGCACTGCTCACATTTCCATTCACCCCCGCACTGAAATGAAACAGAATGTTAATATTTAAAATTTATCCATCACAATATTTTCTTCTTTTTTTTTTTTTTTCCTACTTAGCAATATGATGAAGGCATTTGAGATAACCATTTCCTCTCTACTCCCTTTAATTTATTTATTTTATATGGGGTTCAGTGTTTAAAAAATGGAACCGGTAAATCAGACAATTAATCATTTCAGCCTGGGAAAAGGTCCAGTAAATCACCCCGAGTTTTATATCTCTATTTCTTTGAACTGATGCCGAAGAGCCTAGAGATTGAACCCATGTGCTATTCATTTGAAAACAGGCAGCTCGCATATTTGTGTAGTGACCTCAGCAGCAATCTTGGCCACGCAGCCCCAGGTGCGCCGCGGAAAGAGCGAGAAGCCCCGACCGCGCCACTCGGACGCACGAGGAGATGATTGCGTCAAAACCCATGTCAAGGTTGGGGTTTCATTTTGCCTGGCCCCAGGCAATGCCCACAGCTGATTTATTGGCAGCCCTCCCGCGTGGTTTGCAAGAGATTAAGCCAAGGGCAGCTCTTCCATGGTTTTATTTTGTATTTCTACTAATTAAAGTGAGAAAACACCTTGATACGCACCCGTAGCATCGACACTACGGCTATCACTGGTTTCCTGTGTACAGTGTGCGTGGGACACAGTGCTGACCACCCACCTTAGGGTGATGTTTGTAGGGACGGTGTGGCACAGGTGACATTAAAGCAGGACAAGCCAAAGCTGTGTCTGCCACCACCACCTCCAGCTGAGCCCCGTTTTGCCCTTTTCTCCCCTCGCGCTTAACGATCCACACAGAGAAAATCTAATGAGAGAGGGGATGGAGACGAGTGATTGCCAGGGAACCAGCTCCATCCTCTTCCCCCGTCTGACCTCTTAAGGCCTTGGAATAATAAAAGGCTCATTTCCAGCACTCACCCCTCCTCACCCTAATGCACCATCGATCACAGCCTACTGCCGGCACTGCCCAGGCTGGGAGAGAGTGGAAACCAGCATCCTTAGCTAGCAGGAGCCAGAAGATGCTCCTTTGAGCCCATGTGGCCTCTTCGCCTTCCCAAGCTGTTGCTAGCTGCTGGGAACAGGGGTGGGTGGGCTACTGTGTAAAATCCACATGGCTTTGGCTTCACCTGAAATCCCCAAATAGCACTTGAAGGACTAAAAAAGAATTAATGGTTAGGGCTTTGCTCTCCTCCTAGCCCCATTATTTTTTTGTGCATCCCAGTTCTCCAGCACAGCTAACTGGGCTTCTGTATTTGTGCCTCTCCTGTATTAAAGCATCATGCTCTGGGTGGCCCTGCTGGAGCAGAGAGGGTTGGATGAGATTATCTCCAGAGGTCCCTTCCAACACCTACCATATTGTGATTCTGTGATCTTTTTCACTCTGTTTTCCCCTCAGATAAAAAATACAGTGCATGGCTGGGTGGGCAGGGATGTCTCCACCAAAATCACCACTGCTGCTGCACTGTGGTGCCCAGCAAGGATTAAATCTCCTGGTGACACAAAGGACATCAAAGCAAAATTTAGTGAGTCTGAAGACCTCAGTAGGCAAACAGATGCCAGGACCTCCAGTGAGGTAGTCCATGGAAAGGAGACTTCTGCAAATGCTTGGAGGGTCTCCATTCCCACCAACCCTGCCATCCTCCATCCCTGGCATCTCACCACCACCAGCTGCTCTGAGAACCACAGAGTGGTCTCCAGCCAAGAGGGATGAGGCTGAATCCTTGGCTTGACACATGCCCAGAACCCTTTGGTGGAATTTTTGGAGGTCCCTTTGAAAGCTCCCCCAGCCTACAGGCTCAAAGACCAACTGGCACGACAGGCATGGATCTCAGAAGATCATTAAATTTTATTCTCTGCTATAGATTTTCATTGTTTCCCCAGCATGAATTTGGTGCAAAACAAGGGGGATATAGAGAAATGAGGATAAAAGGGATATAAATTCTCTGCATTTGTTTCTGAAATACTATTTTCCATATTGTTCCACAGTGCCCCTTGTGCAATCACAGGAAGGTTTTTCAAAGCTGCATCTTGGGAGGTTTTCTAAAGACAGAAGAACAAATTATCACACTGCACATTTCTTGCAGATAAAAGCTCCTGTCTTTTGACCCACAAATAGGACAGCACCATCATGAGGTCTAAACCCAATTTGCTCTTGCACAGCTACAAACCAAAGACTTTCAGCCCTTTTCTGCCCCTGAGCCAAGCATCTTCAGTACAGGATAAATGATAAACCAAGGCTGAAACTTAGGAGGAGCGCTCTGACAGATAGTCCTGTGTCCAGCAAAAAGACCCTCGCTGCCAGATAGCACCAAAGTAAACCAATACAAAAAAAAAAAAGCCAGCAGCAGCTTCATCTCAGCAGTGGGAAGTAGGTTACCCGGGGATTACACCCGGTTACACGGCAGGGATGGGAAGGACTGGGTTGGAAAAGGTACACCATAAAAAAAGGAGCGATGTTCAGAGCCTTCCAGGTGAGGTAATTGAAAGCAATGTGCTGGAAAGCGGCGTGGTGCGGGTCAATGGGCACGTCTTGGGGATGGAGATGGTGGAGCAGGCAAAGGGCACTGGCAAGCAGGGCTGCCTGCAGCAGGTCAGCCCAGCTCTAATTCTCTTCTGGCCTAAGAATGCCTTTTGCTAGCTGAATTTTAAGCTGGTTTTTGAAGGCGGTGAGGGAAATGGGTTGCTTTGCAGCCACGGGCAGGAGAGCGCTGCTCCCAAAGCCTGGCAGGGAACAGGAGCAATTAAGCCAGGCAGCCCCTGGGAAACAGCGTGATGAGCAAAACATTGAGAAATCCAATTCTTCCCACCCCAGCCCAAAGCTGAAGCACTGGTTTAGGGCCAAAGCAGCAACCAGCAAAGCAAGGCATTGAGTATTTATTTTCCTGATTCCCCATGCAAACTGGATGAAGGTTTCTCCCCTATGGGCAGGGGCTCATATCAGGACCTCACAGCCCAGAAGATCAGTCGTATCTTGGGCTGCACCCCAGCAGCGTGGGCAGCAGGGGAGGGGGGGATCCTGCCCCAAGCTCCCAGGGCTCTGGGCAGAGAGAGAGACCCCCCTGCAGTGCTGGGGCCAGCTCGGGAGTGCTCAGCACAGCAGAGACAGGGACCTGGTGGAGCGGGGCCAGAGGAGCCCCAGCGATGCTGGGAGGGCTGGAACCCCTCTGCTGGGAGCCAGGCTGGGAGAGCTGGGGGGGTTCAGCCTGCAGAGGAGAAGGCTCCCCAAGGGGAGACCTTCTGGGGTCCTTGCAGCACTTCAAGGGGCCTGGCAGAAAGATGGGGAGGGACTTTAGAGCAGGGTCTGTTGGGACAGGACAAGGGGTGATGAGCTGAAACCAAAAGAGGGAGATTCAGACTGGAGAGGAGGAGAAACTCTTGATGGTGAAGGTGGTGAGAGGCTGTGCCAGGCTGCCCAGAGAGGTGGTGGCTGCCCCATCCCTGGCACCATTGCAGGGGAGGTTGCCCAGGGCTCTGAGCACCCTGCTCTAGCTGCAGATGGCCCTGCTCCCTGCAGGGGGGTTGGACCAGAGGACCTTGAAAGGTCCCTTCCCACCCAATCCAGTCTATAATTGCATGATTCTATGACCTCACATCTAGGTGCTGTACACCCCTTTTCCAGCTGAGACACTGCGAGGGACACCCCAGCACCTCAGGTGCTCCCAGTGCTTGTGGAGGCATCCCCACCGCATCTCCCTGGGGGACACAGATGCAGCAGGAGGATAAAGAGAACCGTGGAATCCTGCACGGAAAGAGCCCGGCAATTACAGCACCTGGCCAAGCCCTGTGCCGGGCTGTGCTTCCCTCTTCGTCTGCTTGATGGCAGCTTTGACAACAGTGCTCTTGATCATCCGCTCACACCGAGTTTCCCAGACACAGCTCGGGAATGTGAAACGGGCATGTAAAACCCAGCCTGCATTTTGATCTCCCTCTCAAAGCTCCAGAGATGTAATATTTATAGGGAAAGGTGCATCCAAAGATGTAAGAAGGGAACAGGCGCTCCTGCTGGGGAGACAACAGCTATTAGGACTGTGACCTGGGGTTGGAAAAGCCAGGATGACAGTAATTCTGCTCTGCCTGTCTATGGCAGAGGGAACTGTCATTAAAAAACCTGACATTTGCTTGCCAGGCTTTCACAGCAGGAGGAGCTGGAGGGCGAGTTAATGGGAGAGAGGTTGGTCCAGTGTTGGCATGGCAGCAGGATCTAGCTGTGGTCAGGGTGGGCACCTGCCACCTCCAGGACCACTGTTTGGATATTGCTGTAAGACACGAGCAAAGCAGGATTTGGAGGTTATTTAGACACGGCTTTGGAGATGAAATTTATTTATTTACTTAGCAGCTATCAATGGGAATCACCAATGGGCCAGGCCAGGTACATAGGAAACCTCCCCTCGAAGGGCTCCACACGAATCCTGCGCTCTCCCGGGGTGATTAATTATGTTATTAATAACATTATTTTATTTTTCTCTTAAAACCCCAGTGAAAAGCCAAGTCCTGATCGTCTGGTTAGTTCTGGTTTCCGCAGCCAGCCATTGCCTGTAAAGGCACCGGGGACCTTCCCACGCACTTGCTTAACCCTGCTCGGGGCTCACTTGGTGGCTTCCCTGTCTCTGAGAAGTTTCTTCTTCTCCAGGTTCAAAGCCAGGTCTCTGGGACGTGTCTGCTCCTGAAAGGATGAGTTTATAGGACTTGACAGAGTTGGCTTTTCTCCCCTGCAAAGGAAGGAAGTTACTTTAACTTAAAAAAGCAGAGCCATCTGGCAGTGCACAGCTGTGGAAATATTATATGTCTAATTATTTATAGAGGTACCTGCGCAGGGACAAGTTCAGCTCTTCAGCGGTCCGTAACTATGTCGGGGGAAAGAAAAAAAAACCAAAACCCTCATTTGGTATAAAAACAACTCAGCAGCTCTTCACAAAAATTTGAGTGTTGGGGGCTTGGGGTGGGGGGAAGGCAGGCAGCATCGTTTTCTTTGCCGGTTGCAACCTCAAAGCGGCAACAAGTTTGTTTTCTGCTGGTGGTCTCTGTATGGGGCATGGGTTTATAATAAGACCTCTGGCATCTGAAAGCCATTAGAGTGCGCAGTCACAACAGCCCCAGCCATTAGCAGAGACAAAACAAGGCTAAGCACAGCCACAGATAATTAACCAACTCTTGTTTCTCCTTAAATCAATAGCAAGAACATTACAGGAACAAACAGCCCGGCATGTCCCTGAGGACCTGGGTTTGCCAGCCGGCCACCCCCCAAGACCTGATTTCCAATGGAAATTACACCATCAGGTCCTGGGCTTTAAGATCAAATTTCCCTTATTTGCTTCTTGGAGCTATTTTAATCCATGGGGAAGACCTCAAATGGAGCTGGTTGTGGTTTGGAACTGCTGGCTCCAAAATTTCAGGATGGCCAGACGCTGTGGGGTCTGCCTGGGGCTTCCTCGTGCTGAATCAAAGACTCATAGAATGGTTTGGGTTGGAAGGGACCTTTCAAGGTCATCTAGTCCAACCCCCCCCCCCTGCAGCTTCAACTAGAACAGAGGCTGAACCACAGCCCTGGGGAACCCTATACCACAAGGCTAAACTTCCCCATCTCCCAGAGACATGAAACCAGGAGGGGAGACCTCAGGGAGGGACTGTAAATTTAGTATTAGCTTGATAAATGCTCCCACTACTTTAATTATCTTCAGGAGAAGTGATTTAGCGCCTACGAGGGAATTGGCCATTCCTGGGTTTTGGCACTAAGTGCTTGTGCATCCCAAATTACCCATTATAAATTAATAAAGGAGGTGGGAGTTAAATGATAGTCATCTCTGCTATGGATTTTTTCTTCCTGATAAGAAAACAATACTAGTAGGAATAGATATATAGATAGATATATATACACACACGTGCAGAAACAAATTTTCAAAGGCTTCCCCTGCCAGTACCACCTACAACAAATCATCTTGCAATGCCTGAGATTTCAGCCTGAGGGTCTGAGGACCAGGTTGAGAGTTTGGGGGTTCAGCAGCCCCGGGGAGGAAAGAGGCATTATTTCAACACCCATCTATGCTCCCACCCTCCAGAGTCAAGTCCTGGTGAGAGTTTTACTGGTAACACCAAGGTCCCCCTCCACTTCAAACCAGCATTTGTGAATTACAGGAGCACGGGGATGGCAGATCCATCAGACTGACCAATGCAGGAAGAAACGTTCCTGTTTTTTACAGGAAAATGTCTTAGAAATGAAGAGAGTCACTTGTGCCCCTGTTGCTTTCTCATTTTGTGTGAAGAAGTCTTCCAGACAAGCGTATTTTCCATGAATAAATGTTATCTCTTGGTTTTTAAATGAGAAATTAAAGTCTTGTCAGCTCTGGGAGACTGGGAAGGAAAGTTATAATATCATATCACAGGAGACTGAGTGCTGGGAAAAGAAAGAGGTTTAGTCAGATGGTTTAAAAATGCACTTTCGGGTACTGACAGTCTCTTACGAACACGGGGCCAATATGATGTCTCGTAAAAATTCAGCATCATGCTTTCTTAGGCTAATGCCTTGCAGCCAGCAGCGTGGATGTGTCAGAGCCCAGCCAGCCCGTCAGCAAAAGGAGTTAAAAACCAGAAAAGACATTTTCTTTTAACACCCGAGCTTATTTTATTCTGTGACACCAGGACACAAAAGAGAACTCAGTCACATGTCAGCCCTTTTATTGTTAAGTGTGACCCAGCCCTGATACTTTATCTACAAGGACAAGGTGAGAGTGTTGCAGGTGTCCAGCCTGGAGAAGAAAAGGCTCCGAGAAGACCTTCTTGGGGCCTTCCAGGACTTTCAAGGGGCCTGTCAGAAAGACAGGGAGGGACTTTTTACAAAGGCGTGTGATAAAATGAGGGGTGGTGGCTTCAAACTGAAAGAGGAGAGATGAGGACTAGAAATTAGAAAGAAGTTCTTGACTCTGAGGGTGGTGAGACCCTGGACCAGGTTGCCCAGGGAAGCTGTGGATGCTCCATCCCTGGATGTGTTCAAGCCCAGGCTGGATGGGGCTGTGAGCAACCTGCTCTGGTGGGAGGGGTCCCTGCCCATGGCAGGGGGGTTGGAACTGGATGATCTTTAAGGTCCCTTCCATCCCAAACCACCCTATGATGCTATGACACTTGACGTAGTTTTCTCTTGATTCCCGTGGTCCACAACCCGCAGCTTTTGCTCTTTCCACACAGTCAGGCCTCAGGAATGTTCTGCAGTCCCGGATTTCATGCCTGTGCCGTCACCTCTGCTTCGGCACCGCCTTGCCGCGAAGGTATGCGAGCAGCAGATGGAGATTTCTGCTCCGACGCCGCGTCCTACCTGTCACCAGTCCAACAGTTTAAAGGCATTAAATTACTCCATCTGCTCTTGCAGCTTGTGCCGAGCCTGTGCTTTATAGACTAACGGGGATTATTATTTTTCTTTTTCTTTTTTTTTTTTTTTTTTAATAAATGAATGAAACGTCGCTTTGTAAATTCGAGGCCAGAGCTGACTCATAATCTCTGCTGACAAATTTCTGTCAATATTTACTGACATATCCAGAGATCTGTAATGTTTAAAGTATCAGTTTTTATGAGAAAGCAGCTTTCAGGAAGCGTCTGGAAAAGTGTAACGCACTTTCTCACATTCTCTCATTCGTTTCTGCTTTATCCCGATAATATAAATGTGGAACCTATAAGCCAGTAAAAGGGAGATGTAAGAGGTGCTTTAGTTTCAGCTATGAAAAATCTTTCTATGTCTGTAAACACGGAAGTCGGGCAGTTTTTAAGGGGGTGATTCCAGCAAAGGTGTTTTGCTGCCAAATGCAACTTTGTTTAATGGTATAAAACAGGAATCTCTTTTCTTTTCTTTTTCTTTTTCTTTTTCTTTTCTTTTCTTTTCTTTTCTCTTCTTTTCTCTTCTTTTCTCTTCTTTTCTCTTCTTTTCTCTTCTTTTCTTTTCTTTTCTTTTTTTCTTTTCTCTTCTTTTCTTTTCTTTTCTTTCCTTTTCTTTTCTTTTCTTTCCTTTCCTTTTCTTTTTTTCCCTTTCCTTTCCTTTCCTTTCCTTTCCTTTCCTTTCCTTTCCTTTCCTTTCCTTTCCTTCTTTTTTTCTCTTCTCTTCTCTTCTCTTCTCTTCTCTTCTCTTCTCTTCTCTT
>JANVCC010000022.1:41324472-41340868 GCA_025345505.1 Todiramphus chloris collaris
TTCTCTTCTCTTCTCTTCTCTTCTCTTCTCTTCTCTTCTCTTCTCTTCTTTTTTGCAGGTCTCATTGTCATCACACTTTTCCGCTTCATAACCCATATTTCCCTTGGCAAGCCCAGAAAAAAAACATCATTTTCAGTGAGGTTTCCACCTGCCTTCCGTGCGGGATGCAAATGTGTGAGATTTCCCTGGATTTGGTGCCGTCAAAGACACCGGAATTTAACATACATTACCAGCATGGGCTTTAAATCAAAGGAGCACTCCTTAATACATTATTTATAATGAATCAATTATTAATGGAGGCAGCTTTTTTCTCCCCTAATAAATTATTATAAACTCTGCGATAACACACTGTACCAATATGTACTATATAAATAATGTTACGTGTTTCAGTTTGTGAGGACTTTTAAGCAGCTCCCTCAGACGTCATCCGTCAGGGATTTTGAAGCGCCGTGTTCACTTCAGGCTCAAGCAATCAAACCTCCTTACAGCGGGTACTTTATTTGGTGCAAGACAGATACTTCAATAAATCACTTGATAAATATCCATATCATTTACACTGGAAGGGAAATAAATGTATTTTTTGGTACTACTGGAAACGCAAAAACCTTTTTCTTTACACTTATCCTGCTCTTTTCCAATGCCAGATTTTATCTTTCTTGTTTCTTTGCAACTCTGGGTATATCTTATGTTTTCATTTTTTCTCTCTGTTTTTAGATCTGGCACCAGGGTCCTGACTTTCTTCTTGCTTGCTCTGATGCAACCTTGTGGCTGCTCCTCACTGAGTGACAGTGGCTTCACTGTGGCTCTGGGTTTGGGGTCCTCCCCAGAGCCCTGCGGTAAATGGAGGTCTTGTTTCAGCAGTAGAAAAATCTTCTGAGCCATAATGCAGGAGGATAAATAAATACCTGAGGTGCTGTAGAGACACACGAGGTCTGGGAACTCCTTTCCCTTTGCTGCTTTTTCCTTTGTTTCCCAACAAACTCGTATTACTTTTCCAGGGTGTTTTCCCTCTGTTTAAAATGAGGTGGGCATGCTTGTTTTACTGGTAATGATGTGTCACGTGGGACCTGCAAAAACCATACAATCATAGAATGGTTCAGGTGGGAACCTTTCAAGGGACCTTTCAAAGCCATCCAGTCCAACCCCCCTGCAGGGAGCAGGGCCATCTGCAGCTAGAGCAGGGTGCTCAGAGCCCCGGGCAACCTCCCCTGCAATGGTGCCAGGGATGGGGCAGCCACCACCTCTCTGGGCAGCCTGGCACAGCCTCTCACCACCCTCTTCAAAAGACCATCTCATCCAAACCCCTGCCAGAGCAGGATCACCTAGATCAGGTCATACAAGAACATGTCCAGGTGTGTTTGGAATATCTCCAGAGAAGGAGACTCCAGGCAGGCTTGCCCATCAATTTGCTCCAGGCTTCATTTTTTCTTTCTTTTTTTTTTTCCATTTAGGATGTTGAATCCCTGGAGAACATCCTCATTCCTGCTGAGTATTCAGGATAACCAACTTAGCATCATAGATAAATGCCCACAAACCATGCAATGATTCCCCAGTGGGCTCTGCCACCATCCCTAATTCAGCACCCAAGGGCATAGATTGTTGGTTTTTTCCCCCACCAGCTATTACTTTACATTGCTAAACACTCTAAAGCCCTTTTCCTCAGATGGAGATTTTAGGGCTGATGACAGATGAAAATACACTACCCCATATTTCATTATTTTCCACTTATGTTCCCCTTGGCCGGCAGATGCTGTGAAACATATGTCTTTATTTGAGGGAGAGGCTCTTCCTGGAAAACCTAGCACTAGCAGCTGCCATTCCTGAAAATTTCAGTGCTGGTTAGCACCAGGATATAACACCAGATTGTCTAATAACCAGCACCTGAAATCCAAGGTGGTTACGTCTCAGTACATCGAGGTTAAACCCAGCAAAAGGAGTGAGGGTGGCTGCATCCCTCCCTTGGCCACCCAAGCAGCCCCACAACACCCCCAGCACCAGTGGAAAACCTCTCCGAGCGGGTCTGCGGGATGCAAAACGTACCCTCTCAAACACTCTCATTAATTTTCCTGCATAAACATAAAGGCCCAAGCTCTACTTGGCCTAAATCCACAAAGTCCCAGCGTGCTACAGAGCTGTACAAAAGGCTCCCAGATCCCCAGCGTTTCTCGGCGCCGGTGGCGATCACCGCTGGGATACAAGAGCCGCACTCAAAATTCAGCTTCTATCATCATATCAAAGCGCATCGGAGAGGCTTCATTCTCCTTTCCATGCCTCTCTTCCTGTACTTGCAGTCGCTTCGGGTTTTAATAGCACCATCTGCATTTTAAACGGCGAGCGGGCTCCCCGCTCTCGGCTTTCCCCCTGCGCGACCCTGAGGAGCTCGGGTCGACCCGCACCGTGCATCCTGTGCCCACATCCCTAAGAGCTCCTCGAGACAGCGGCAATTACGGGGTCTCTATGACAACGACGCACCAGCCCAGGGCTGGCTGATGTTGTTTTTTCTCAGTATCACATCAGAGAGGAATATTTCCCCTCAACTAATTTATAAATCAATCTCTCCCCCGGTGCCAACACGCGTGACCGGGAACGTGTGACTTCCAGAAGCACAGCAGATGACTCAAAGCAAAGCCTCATCTTTTCCCAGCAGTAACAACTTGATGACTGGAGAGATGCATAGGATTCTGCTACCTGACAGGAGGTTGGAGCCAGGTGGGGTTGGGCTCTTCTTCCAAGGAACATTTGCCAGGACAAGAGGAACCACCCTCAAGTTGCCCCAGGGGAGGTTTAGGTTGGAGCTGAGGAACAATTTCTTCAAGCCCTTGAGGGTTCCCCAGGGCTGTGCCAGGCTGCCCAGGGCAGTGGTGGAGTCCCCAGGATCCCTGGAGGGGTTTCCAAGCCCCATGTGGAGCTGGGGTGCTGAGGGCCATGGGTCAGTGGTGCCCTGGCACTGCTGGGTTAACAGCTGGACTTGATCTCGAAAGTCTCTTCCAACCAAAATGATTCTACGATTCCACGATGCAGGGGCTGGCTCTTCAACCCAGGGAGCCCCTGCTCACCTGCAACCCCCCTGAATGTGATGGACATCTTTTGCTGTAGGGTTGAGAGGTCTCTGAGCAGGACACAGACATGTGTAAACCACGCGTTTGCCAAGGCCACAGGCGTATAACAAAATTTGTCAGGATGACACAAAACCCACCTTGCAATGAGAAACTTTCTACTTCATTGTTTTCAAATGGGAATTACTCTGAACTGGGTTTTCCATATCCAGGACCCCCTGGATATGGCAGGTGGAAGGGAATGTCCACCAGCCGTGGTAGAAATCATTAAATTGGAGCAGTTTCACAGGAGAGCCGCGGGGACGATGGATGAACTCGCCTGGTAATGAATGACGCCGGGAACTCAATTTGTTTTCCTTAACGAAACGAAGGTTAAGAGAGGATCCGCTCACAGCCTCTAATTACTTCTGGAATTTAAATGTGATAATAGAGGACTCCCTGGTCAGGCAGATGAAAGTACGCGCAACCCGGTGCCTGCAAGATTAAAATTCACGTTGGAATTAAAAGCACGTTTTTAGGTTATTAACCACTGAAACAACCGTGGAGAAATCTTCTGATTTGAAGAGGTATTTTTTTTTCTTTCTCAACTTAAAGCTTTAGTTCAAATAGAAAAGTCCCCAGGCATGTTTTACATGGGAGTTCAGACTAGATAATCATTACGGCTTTTTCTAACCTTATAAAGTATTAATGTGCCATCACCCCTCTGCCCTCCTTTTATTCTCTGCTCATCAACCAATAATTTTTTTTCAGTAAACACACAGAATTTCCTGAACGTGGTGTCACCGAGGAGGTTATTAGTGATGGAGAGATTGAGAGCAGCTCTGTCGAGAAATGCTTGGGGGTGCTGGGGGAGAAGCTGGAGCTGAGCCGGCCCCGTGCGCTGGCACCCAGAGCCACTGGCACCCTGGGCTGCACCCCAGCAGCGTGGGCAGCAGGGGAGGGGGGGATCCCGCCCCTCTGCTCCCAGGGCTCTGGGCAGAGAGAGAGACCCCCCTGCAGTGCTGGGGCCAGCTCGGGAGTGCTCAGCACAGCAGAGACAGGGACCTCAGCACCACAGCTCCATAGCTTTGAAACCCCTCCAGGGAACCTGGGGACTCCATCCCTGCCCTGGGCGTCCGGGCACAGCCCTGGACAACCCTCAAGGGGAAGAAATTGTTCCTCAGCTCCAACCTAAACCTTCCCTGGTGCAACATGAGGCTGTTTCCTCTTCTCCTATCATTTGTTCCTTGGGAGACGAACCCGACCCCCCTGGCTCCAGCCTCCTGTCAGAGAGTTGTTTAGAGCCAGAAGGTCTTCCCTGAGCCTCCTCTGCTCCAGGCTCAACAAGCCCAAGTCCCCCCGCCACTCCTCACTGGACTTGTGCTACAGACCCTTCACCATTTAACCTACTTGGTGCATTTTGTCTTGTTTCTTCATAGTTATTTGTTTGTAATGCTCAAAAGCGATAAAGCTCAGATAACACGTTAGTACAATATTTGTTGCTGCAGGTTCCTGAGGCTGTTATGACAGACATGACACACCATTGACACATGCACCAGGAAGCATTACCAAATCTTGCCCTTCAGAGCTGCCAACATAATAAATAAATAACTCTCATAATGCTATAGAGGACTAGAGAGGTGAAATGGATTTCAGTTACGGCTGTTGTACGTTACATGGCCTCTGAAATGTGCCCTGTTGTGCTGCTTAATTCAGCAGTCTAAAACACGTCTCTTTCCCTTGAGCACAGGGCACTGGAAAGATGTCACTTGTTTTTATCTGCTCCAGCATGATCCATTGTGTTGAAGCATCAGATGCTTGAAATCCATAAGAAACAACAAATTCCACTGAGTGTCACCCCGAGAACACCAGTGGAGAACCTGAACTGCGGGTGCATCACCTCCATAAAGGCCAGAGCCTTACTGGGAGGGCTGGGAGAGCCAAACCAGCCCCTGAGCTGCAAGTACCTTGAAACCCTGAGTCTGCTGCCCAGGCAGGACATCCCACAGGTGGATCAAAGAGAGGATCCAGGGAATGAATTAAACCAACAGCACATCTGTGGATACCTGGATGTCCAGTGATATACAGCTTAAAGGTCTTTTCCAACCTAAACGATTCTATGATCAGATGGCTTGTTACTCCTCAGGTTACTAGATTTTACTCTAAAGACGACTCCTTTTTCCTGCCCATTTTAATTCCTTTGCATCCCAATTTACCTAATTCCCTTTCATTCTAGCACATGAAAAAGAAAGAAAGAAAAGAAAAAAAGAAGCTGAGGTTTTCCTTATCTGCTTTATGCTTTCTTGATATCTAAAATACCACGCTTTGTCAAACGTGAAATAAAACTAACCCCATCTACTTCAAACGCAGATCATAAATCAATTCCTTTAGCAAGGTGACAGTAAAAATACCCCAAAGCATGTTTCTCACTTTGTCTTCCCCTTCCCCAAATGTCTGGGGACAGAGACATTACAAAACTCTCTGAAAATCAAGTTGACATCCTCTATGTTATTCATTGTTTTATGTATTTTTTACATGAACACTTTATTTTCTCTCTTGGCCTTCCCTCGTAGATGGACTTGTTCCCTCAAGACCAGAACCGGCGGTAGATGTAGAGAAATAATTTTCAGGTTGAATAAATTCTTTTTAAAGTAAAACCCATGTGTGAGAAGCTAAATTGAGAGCAACTTTTGTATCTCAAAGTGTCTTCCTCCCAGCACTGGTGTTTGCATGAATGGCCTTGCCTTGGCCCAGATTTCTTGGTGAGGCTGTGCCACCACCATGCAAGGTGCCACCATGGTGGAAGGCGCTACCAACATGCAAGATGCTTCCACTGGGCAAGGTGTTACCACAATGGAAAGTGCCACCACCATGCAAGGTGCTACCATAATAGAACATGCCACCACCACCCAAGGTGCTACCACAACGGAAGGTGCTACCATGACACAATGTGCTTGACGAGCAGCTCCAGTAGCAGGAGGGTACTGTGCTGGGAAAGCAGTGCCTAAGGACCACCACCCTGTCACTCAGAGGAACAGATCAACATCACCACTGTTCCCAGCAAGATCTAGTTTTGCCTTCAGGCTTTCACCCCACCAGGATGCTCGTGCCACTTTCTGCACAGAGACTGCGACGTGGGGCAGGCAGTAGGTTTGGCTCTGCTCTAGCAACTCCTCTCTTGTCCACCTGCAGTCCTGGCTCCGAAACACATCGTTTCTCAGCAGAACACTGTTCCCATATGGATATTTTAAAAATACATACGTAGAACGTAAATCAACTGCCATGCCAAGAAGTCTGGTTGTGTTTTCTATATTTCACACCAGGCAGCCGGTGGGATGGAGGAGCAGGGATGCTCAGAAGCTGTGCTCCCCACCAGCCCACGCAGACCAGAGGTTTAGTGATATTTCACCAGTAAAGGATGTGGCCAAGGAACTTTGATGTCTTTGAAGACTATCTTTGGATATTAGGAAAGAATGTCTTCCCCAAAAAGGACTGTCAGGCCCCAATCCAGGGTTGGGGTTGGGCTTGATGATCCTGAAGGTCTCATCCAACCAGAACAATTCTATGATTCTATTACTGTCCAAGATCACTATTGCTCCAAAACTTCAGGAGGAACCAGAGTTCCTTTCAGGTTTGGGACCTGAGTAGCTACAACGATGATGCTATGAGGATGAGGCACATGCCCCTTCTTCCCCAGCTCAGGTGCATGTTGGTGCCTGTCCTGCCCCAAGGACCTCTCCTCCTGGTGGAGGGACATGTCTATGCACCTCACTGGGACCCAGGTGTGCTCACCTGCTCTGGACAACAGACATCCTGCTGCACGCGTGCACGACCCAGGGAAGCAGCTCTAAGTGTGGGTTAACTCACAGTGTGGCTGGGGAGCAGCTCTTCGCTTCAAATGCACAGAGGAGCAACACTTCACATCTGCCTCTGTCTGAGGAAAAAGGGAGGAAAAGGCTTTCCTTAAATTAAAAGAATTATCACTAAAGCATTTCAAAATCTTTCGCTTCCCTGTTTGTTTTGACAATGTTAATTTTTTTTTTTCATATATTTTGTTTGTTTGTTTGCTTGTTCTCCAAAATTTTAGTTCTCTGCAAAATGCTTTCTGCAGGAGTTGCTTTGCTTTTGAGAAAGCTGCATAAACGCTGCTCGAGGCTGATATTTGAGCATGCTCGAGTCCCACATGGAGCGAGAGCGTACCGGGGAGAGATGGATTCCAGATGTTTGCAGCTGTCACGTGGTAGCAGTTGATTTTATAAGTAATAGAGTTCCTTGAGTATCTGATTTTGGCAGCGATCTCCACTTTTGTCTAAAGAGAAACAGCACAGGAAGTTAGAAAGTACAAGACAAAGGAGTATTTTTAGCTAACTCAGCTGTGAAACTGCCGAAAGAGGCAGGATCGGAGGAGTGGGACTGGGACACACCAAGGGCACTCGCTCAGGTTCCTGCTGGTCGGGGCAGAAAATAAGTGCTCCTTTCCTTTGCAGTCTGGGTTGGAAGAGATCTTAAAGATCATCAAGTCCAAGCGTTCCCCCAGCACTGCCAGGGCACCACTGCCCCCTGTCCCTCAGCACCACAGCTCCACGGGGGGCTTGGAAACCCCTCCAGGGATCACGGGGACTCCACCACTGCCCTAGGTAGCCTGGGACAGGTCTGGACCCCCCGGGCTCTAACCTCCTGTATTGGAGCTGTCAAAATCCAGAAGGTCTCCCCTGAGCTTCCTTTACTCCGGGCTGAACAATGCCAGGTCCCTCAGCTGCTCCTCCCCAGACTCCTGCTCCAGACCCTTCCCCAGCTCCGTTGCCCTTCTCTGGCCACGCTCCAGCCCCTCAATGTCCTTCTAGGAGTGAGGGGCCCAGAACTGACCCCAGGATTCAAGGGGTGGCCTCTGCAGTGCCCAGTCCAGGGGGATGATCCCTGCCCTAGTGATAGATCTCCCTCCTTCCAGGGAAGGAGATGATACAGGGTGCTGAGCCAAAACGTAGCGAGCTGGTGTAGGGGATGGGAAATAACTTTGCAGTGGTGCACCAGCTCTTCTGGTCTGTAGCACAGTCCCGCTCAGGCAGTGCTAATAATTTATGGGTGGATACACCAATAGTCAGTACAGCTGATACCCCTTTTCTGACACAAATACCAACAGGTAATCCATACATACATCGGTAGATACTCAGCATTATGGAGAACAACACTTGCCTGCCTATCACACACTCCCAGAGCATCACCTGGAGAGACCAGTGCTAAGAGTTCCTTACACAATGTTATTGTGCAATACAGTAGGGTGGGATCCATCCAGGAGGGTTAACAAGGCCCCTCTGCTTTGTTCAAAAGGATGTAAACAAGACCATCACGCCCAGCATTTGGATTACACTGGTGGGCAGCTCGTTCCTTCTCCCTCCTGTTGCACTGATTCCAGTTCTTAAACTATCTGTGTCTGGGATTAGTCCTTTGGGGTCAGAAAGAGCAGAATTACACAGTTACTGGTGTGCAATCTCTCTCTCTGACCAGTGAAAATAGAATTGCTTTATACAGAGGATCAGCCCTATGAGATGCAACTACAATGCTTCTCTTTCCCCTGCAGTCACCAAGAGCATCTCCAGGGCGCACGTCTCAGCACCCACCCCATTGCAGAGGGGTCAAGAACCAAACAAGACTTTGGAGCAATGTTTTCTCTTTCCCAGACTTCGGAGTTTTCCTTCATGCTCAGGCACATCTCCCACAGACCTCCCAGCTGACTATGCACAGCTGAATCACTCGGTATGAAATATTCAGCGAGTCGGAGGAGGAAAGCATGGGAACAGCCAAGCAACCTCCTGAGAGAGGCATGGGAAGAGAGAGGAGGAAGACACCTGCACTGCCGGCCATATCCCAATTAATATTTAAACATTTTTTTTTACAGAACTGGGACCCTCTTAGCAGAGTGCTTTGGAAAAACTCAGTGGTGTTTTAATTTGAAGCTTCCCAAGCTCCCCGAGCAGGTTTTACATACACAGAGGCTTGTGCCTGGCTCTGCTCCTCTCCTCTGGTGCAGCAATGAGTTCCTCCTCTTCAGATTGTTCACACAGTAATTAGTCTATGGTAATTTAAGGGAAGGATCAATGTGCAGCCCCAGCCTGAGATGTTTGCAGCCACTTAAGTTGGTAGAAGAAACAGCTCCGAAGGACACGTAGCTCCCAGGAGGCCACACGTACAAGGTTTGCAGGGGGTGAGCACGTTTCGAAGCTCCACATGGCACAAGAGGGATTTCAAAATTGCAAGCATTAGCCACATGCAAATTGCACCAAAAGCCATCCAAGAGGTACAGGTTTCTTTTTGTCCAAGTCTTCCACTTGCAGATGACAACTTTCTACTGATATGATCGCTGGCAAAGCTGACTCCGCATTCAAGCCTGATAAGAGGGGCTACAACTTCAGGGGTTTTGGTAGATGTGGTGCTGAGGGACATGGGTCAGTGGTGCCCTGTCAGTGGGTGGGTTAACAGTTGGACTCCGTGATCTTAAAGGTCTCTTCCAACCAAAACAACTCTATGAGTGTAAAATAAGACCTTGCACCACCTCATCTGCAGATCCCTAAACCCTTAACCACAAACACAGACGAAGCGGTGCCCCTGCACACAGCACTCCCAAATATTCAGGTAGTTCGTATTCCTACAGCACGATAGCAGCAATATTTTCCTTCTGCACAGCGTTTTATTTAATCTTTCTTCTTGTCATATCATGCAAACCACATCTTGTCATGTCACGTCACCGGAGGGGAATCGCTCTTGTCATTGCATCACGTTCACGGGGATCAACACCCTTGCAGCAAAAATCTTCAGCTTCCCTCTGCTTTATACCCCCCCAAACTACTCAATACTTCTCACATTCCTTCCTATAAAGTTTACCCTTTCGGTAACTCGCGTCTCAGCTGGAGCAAAGGTTTCCAAAGCACGGGAGCTTGAGCTTGTCACCGCGCAGAAGCCACAGATGGAAGCAACCACCCACCTCCTTACCTGTGCAGTGTGTGCACACAGCGGGAGCCACCAGCTGCCGGGACAACATCGTTGCTTCATCTTGAAAACGAGAAATTAGGTCCTAAGCCCCGTTCAAGGGATTGGGAACACCATGGTCAAGCCCTGAGTTGGGAGTCACCAACATCCACTTGCCCTACAACCTCCCGCCATACATGCGGTGCGGGAGGGCGGGCATTTTTCTGCCTTCCTGTCTTGTGTTTCACACAAATCGCGGGTTCTGCGCCAAAATTCAGCTCTAGGGAGGTTGCCTGGTTGCTCGGCAACTGCGTTTGTACTGAAGAGAGCTTTGGGTGGCGGGCAGCTGCCTGCAAGCCCCTGCCGGAAAGAGAACGAGGTCAAGATGTGGAGAAAGCTATTCAAATGAAAGGGGAAGCACCACTTACCAAGACTACACTAACTCTGCAGAATTTCAGTTAATAAAAACTAGCCATAAAGTGTTGCAGGAGGAGGAAAATACACTGAAGTTTGCCAGCAGCAAAGCTTTGGGTGGAAAAGCGTCATGTTGCTTTCCCTGTTCTCGCTTGTTCCAATTAGCTGTGAATAGAAGGGATCTGATGAAATTCGATGAGGGCAAGGGTAGGGTCCTGCACCTGGGGAGAAATAACCCCCTGCACCAGTATAGGGGAGGTGGGACCTGCTGGGAAGGAGCTGCATGGAGAAGGACCTGGAAGTGCAGGGGGATAAGAAACTCACCAACAACGGGCTCTCATGGCCAAGAAGGTAAATGGTCTCCTGGGGTGCATGAAGAATAGTGTGGGCAGCAGGTCAAGGGAGGTTCTCCTTCTCTTCTCTTCTCTTCTCTGCCCTGATGAGGCTACATTTGGAGTCTTGTGTCCAGTTCCGGGCTCCCCAGTTCAAGAGAGACAAGGAGCTACTGGAGTGAGTCCAACAGAGGCTGGGAAGATGCTGAGGGGCTGGAGCATCTCTGTGCTGGGGCCAGGCTGAGAGCCCTGGGGCTGTGCAGCTGGAGAAGAGCAGCCTGAGAGGGGAGCTGAGCAATGCTGAGCAAGAGATAAAGGTCATAAACATGGGGCCAGACTCTTTTTAGTGGTGCCCAGTCACAGGACAAGTGGCAATGGGCACAAACTGGAACCCGGAAAGTTCCACCTGAGCAGGAGGAAAAACTTTTTTGGTGTGAGGGTGTGGGAGCCTGTGCCAGGCTGCCCAGAGAGGCTGTGGAGTCTCCTTGTCTGGAGAGATTCCCACCCCGGCTGGACCCTGCGCTGCTGGGCCCCCTGCTCTGGGTGACCCTACGGGAGCAGGGGGCTGGCACCAGAAGATCCCCAGAGCTCCCTTCCAACCCCCACCATGAGGCATTCTGTGAATAAATAGCATGGGACAAACCCAGACTGCTGTGGCAGCACAAGTGTCTGACATACAAGTGCCTGGCCCATGCCAGCCAGGGACATGTTAAGACCTGAGAGCTGGTCACACCATGAGCAGATCTTCTGCTTCATCCTACAGGTAAGAGTGGTATATTCCAGAAAGAAAAACTGTTGAGAGAAAATGTGCAGGTTTGGGAAGCCAGCCTTATTTTGCATGTTAAATAAGTAAAAAGGCCTTTGAGTGTAGGAAGATCCTGCCTGGAATTTGCTCTTGTTTTGCTTTCCCCTTGCGAGCCTTGCTGCTGGTGGCCCCTGTAATCCACATCTCCTGCTCACCAAGCTCACACCTCCAGGTTACTGCTCTGGAAATCGCAATGAAGATGATCCTGGCATCACTTTACAGTGTACAGAATGTTCCCTTTAATTATTAAATGCACTATTTACAACCCGTCACTCCACATTCCCTTTAAAGCTCTTGCTGGGCTCTGAGCCTCTTCTGCAGCTGCCTCTGACCTCCCGTTACCTCCTTCTGCAGAGCAGTTCCCACTGACCAAGGCCTTCAGGAACATGATCTTAGCAGATCAGAGCCAAATTCTTGTCCTTAACACTTGTTATTAGCTTTTCATCCCAACCCTGGTGCCTGGTTGGAAGGCACCTTAAAACCATCCAGTTCCAACCCCCCAGCCATGGGCAGGGACACCTCCTGCTAGACCAGGTTGCTCACAGCCCCATCCAACCAGGTCTTGAACACATCCAGTCATGGAGCATCCACAGCTTCCCTGGGCAACCTGTGCCAAGGTCTCACCACCCTCAGAGTCAAGAACTTCTTCCTAATTTCTAATTGAAGCAGAAATTGTGTGCGGTGACTGCTGCTATTCATTAGGTAATGATGGGTGTGCAGAAGAACTCCTGATACTGTGGGAGTTTTACTCTTAAAATGCACTTTTTGAAGTCATAATATTTCAAAGCACATTTATAATACGTTTGCAATATGGGTAAAAAGATTACTTTAGTCTCCTGGAAAATGTAATTTACCAGTAATTGGTGTTCTCCTCCAGTATCTCCCATACATGCACTAATCCCTCTCCTCCAGCCTTCCACATATTTTTATGCCATGTTACACCAAAGTAGGCTGCTCAACTTCCCCAGTAGCTCTGGTTTTTCAAATCCCAGTAACTCCCTGTAAAAATCAGACTCCCACAAGGGCAGAGACTTTCTAATTATCTATAACATGCTCTGAGATTCGCTTCTATGCCCGCAGCACAATCTGAAAGTCTTCAGCTTTCCTACGACTTGCAAAACTGACAGTTCCCCCACACCTCAATCGCAGCAGATTTTCTGAAAACAAGTTAATATTTTCCTAAAAAGTTTTCACCTTCGGGATCACAGGGGATAAAAATATTCCAGAAAGTGGATTAATTTGTATTGTGATTACATCTATTATCTGCCAGGGCAGAAAATCAGAGTAATGTTGTACATCCTGATGAGACTTAGGGTGGACACTTGTGACTAATCCCCATTCTCTGCTGAGGAAGAGACTTTTCTGCTGCTATTTGGGAAAAAAAAAAAAAACCCCGACATTTCCATGGGTTTCACACAATTCCCTATTCAAACTTCAGTCCTGCCTGGGCTTTTTTTTTCTCCCAGTTCTTACCTGCTCCCAGTCTGTGTCAGGAAATGGTAAGTATCTGCTGAAAACTTAATCGATTCCTCAAGACCTTTTGGGTATTGTATTAGTAATTAATTCAGCGTGAGTCAAGGTAACTCAACACTGTCACGTTTCATGGAATAATAAAACACAGAGATGGCAAAAAATCTACTAGTGTACCTATATCCTCCCACTGCCTGTGCAGGATATATACAGGGTATATTTTTCTCCACTGCACATTTAACACCCATTTTCCAGTACGATGGCTGATTATTATTCTTCGTATGCTATTTTTGACATAAGTGAGCAGTTGAATTTGTCTTGCAGAAACAAATCTCAGGCCTCCTGTATTGTAATATCCATGTTTTCCTCAGTAGTTAGTTAGAACATGAATGCTAAGCTGAGTTTATTCTCCTGTCAGCACTGAGCCAACACAGAGCACCTCACCCCCAAGGCACCTGGCAGTAAGGACTGCAACGTGTCAACAAGCTCTGGCAAGAAACTTGAGAATGAAAGGGGTGGAAAAAATTAAATAAATAAAGGGGAAAAGACAACTATGGAAATTAGATGGTTCTGCACCCTATCAAGATGGAAAATCATATCAGAAAAGACACCAGAACTCACTAGGGCATCTTCACCCATAGACGAGCTGCCCATCCACCTCAATACTTTAATTTCATACACCACCAGTTTCCAAGTGAACAAATATGAGGTTGTTCTGGAGTCCAAACAGCCGAGTATATTTTCTTCATCACTGTAATATACTGTCGTGCTAAGAGTTAGGGCTGAAAGAGTTTTCATTTGCTTAAAGGAAACTTTAACTCAGACATGCTCCTCCCTGCCACTCCTAGGGAGCTGGGAAGCCAGCAGAGGTGGAGGAACCTCATCCTTACACATCATCCCAGCTCTTGCTCCAAAGCACAGACCTCAAAGGCAATTATCTTCTGCTTTAACCTCCAACCACCTCAGCTCAAAGGTCAGTGCCCAATAAATGAGATTTCTGCTCAATTGTCTAATCACCATTAATCTTGTTAGAGTGATCCTCAGCTCCATCTGTTCTCTGACGTCTCTTACTTGCACTTTGCCCATTCCTTCCATCTTTCTTCCTCTTCACATCCTAGGACTTTTTCAAGCACATTTGTGTATCTTTTGCTATATTTGGAATTCTCAACTCTTCTGTTTTTTGGGGTTTTTTTAACAAAACTGCATTTCAAATGCTAGCATTTTCTGAATATCTCTAATTTAAGGTCCAACAAAATTGTACTGAAAATGCTTTTTTTTTTTCCAGTTGACTTCCTACATGTCCCAAATCTCTGCTACATTCTCAAGAGCTATTTTTTCCTTCATCCTTTGAATAACTCATTCTTAAGTTCAACAGAGCCTTGATAGAGAAACTCTTTCACCTTGTCAAGACCTTTCCTCTCCATTACATTTCCCCTCTCCATTACATTTCCCCTCTCCATTAAGTTTTTCTTTTGTTTTGGCCACTATTTCAATTTTAGATATGTTGAGAGGTTTTTTAACCCTTCCTGGGTTTATGCTGCTGTATGTGTTTGTGAACATCTCCTTAACAAAAGTAAGAAACTGTTCTCCAAAATAATAATAACCAAAAAAAGAAAAAAAAAAGGGAGGGGAGAGCAGAATTATTCTGCGTGCAATTTTTTGGTTTCAATAAGTGTCAATTCAATTGTTTACTGGGATTTTCTCAACTGCAGAAGAAATAGATGCCTAAAAGGTATTAAAAAAAAAAAAAAAAAAAAAATGTTTAAAGAAGGTTGTAGAACAAAACTGGAAGTTTTGAATCCTCAGATATGTCATTTTTGTGTCAAGCCGTAAAAATCCCAGGCATTATCCACCTGACAGTATACAGGCATAGGTGTCTATATTTAGCAGCTAGGAGAGAAGCTTAATAGCTAGCTTGGGTTTGCCATCAGTGGGTGACGTGGCATGGGACAATGCTCTGCTCCTACACCATGAACTTCGGTTCCCCACTTCATTTGATTTAACAAAGAAAAAACAAAACAAAACAAAACAAAGCAATCGTAACTCAGACCTTAACTCATTTGTTTGCGTGCCTGCCCTGCAAGCGTTCACGTGAAAGCTGTCTGGGTTTTCCCACTGGCAGCTTTAGGGTTATTCTGTAGGAGGGAGGTGGAAGAAACAGTCTTAGTTACCTTGAAACTATATAAAAAAATATATATAAAATAAATATAAATATATAAAACTATATATAAAATATTAACAACCAGCAATATCCTTCTACCACAAAGACACTGGTTATCTTCTTATTACATTCAGTTCAAAGGATTTCTGGTGAAGTCAAACTTGAAATCCCTGTCACATCTTTTCCCTCTGCTGTTCACATGGGCATGAGTGGGAACCTTGGTTGCCATGTGTGAGCCTCTCCCCGCGAGGTCAGGCCTTTCCTAATGGCTCTGCCACTACCTGCTCCATTAGTCACTCCATTAGATATGGGGTAGTAGCATGGTCCTAAATATGTTTTCCTTCCCATTCTTTCCCTTCCCCTCTTTTTTCTTGCTTCAATACTTATTTTCCTCAAAATTTTCAAGATATGCTACTTGTATCTTTCTAGCCTTCTTAGACAATGATTTTAGAATCATAGAGCCGTTTGGGATGGAAGGGACCTTAAAGATCATACAGTTCCAAGCCCCCTGCCATGGGCAGGGACACCTCCCACTAGACCAGGCTGTTCAAAGCTCCATCTAACCAGGTCTAGAACACGTCCATTGATGGAGCATCCACAGCATCCCTGGGCGACCTGTGCCAGTCTCACTACCTTCAGAGGGAAGAACTTAATTTTCTTGGTGGGAAAAAACCCACCCCACTAGTAAAACCTCAACTGCCTTCTAGGCAAAGAGTACGCACACACTTTGTGCCCTGTTTCCTTTCTCACCCAGGTCGTTTCCTTATAATGCAGTGATTAGCTGCAGCATCAAGCCAGGGAGCAGTTGGCTCCGTGGTCTACTGGAAAGATGAGAAGTGGGGTTTGCTGCTTAAAGCCTCTGCCTTGCAAAGGGCTGAGCAGGAGCTGCAGGACTACAGTAGGTGGGAGGGCTCAGATCGCTTCTCAGCAGGGAGGAGGCATGACCTGTATGTTAACAGAAGCCCGAAGAGTGACAAACCACTGCCTTTTGGGTTTGTGCAAGCAGAATACCAACCACAACCAGATCAAAAACCCAGGGAGATGCTGAGGTTTGTGCAACCCGACACCAACCCCAACCTGCAGCCACATCGGGGTTTATGGGTGCGGGGCTGGAAGACTGCTCTGCTCTCCATCCTTCTCCCACCTTTTTCTCTGTTCCTTTTTAAAGAGAGAAGAGAGGAGAAGAGAGGAGAAGAGAGGAGAAGAGAGGAGAAGA
>JANVCC010000022.1:41340878-41367508 GCA_025345505.1 Todiramphus chloris collaris
GAGAAGAGAAGAGAAGAGAAGAGAAGAGAAGAGAAGAGAAGAGAAGAGAAGAGAAGAGAAGAGAAGCTAACATCCAATGTCACCCAAACAGCACCGCCTCCTCCAGACACGCTGCCCTGTGCTACACGGATGTGCTGCCTGGCTCGTTGCTCTCATTAGGAAAAGCACATCGCTAATGCCCCCAGAGCTGGCAGGGACAGGATTTCACCTGTAACACTTCTTGCCTTGAACTCAAGCCATACAACAGTGACATAGAATCACAGAATGATTTGGGTTGGAAGAGACCTTTAAAAGCCACCCAGTCCAACCCCCCTGCAGGGAGCAGGGCCATCTGCAGCTAGAGCAGGGTGCTCAGAGCCCCGGGCAACCTCCCCTGCAATGGTGCCAGGGATGGGGCAGCCACCACCTCTCTGGGCAGCCTGGCACAGCCTCTCCCCACCCTCAGTGTCAACAATTTCTTCCTTCTCTCCAGTCTAAATCTCCCTCTTTTAGCATGAAACCATCACCCCTTGTCCTGTCCCAACAGACCCTGCTCAAAAGTCCCTCCCCATCTTTCTGCCAGGCCCCTTGAAGTGCTGCAAGGCCCCCAGAAGGTCTCCCCTTGGGGAGCCTTCTCCTCTGCAGGCTTGTCCCCCCCAGCTCTCCCAGCCTGGCTCCCAGCAGAGGGGTTCCAGCCCTCCCAGCATCGCTGGGGCTCCTCTGGCCCCGCTCCACCAGGTCCCTGTCTCTGCTGTGCTGAGCACTCCCGAGCTGCCCCAGCACTGCAGGGGGGTCTCCCCAGAGCAGATCAGAGGGGTCTTGGGAAGTCATGTGCCCAGAGGATCCTAGCTGTGATGGTTGAAGAGCTTGCCCCCAACAGAAAGGCTTCCATGCAATTTTGCTGTCTCCTGCAAACGCTGGATTTAACAACTTTGAGACACATAACTCTGCTTTTCTTGTGCAGTCCTTTTCAGCAAGAAAACCAAGATAAAAAAAAAATCTATTTGCAAGGTCGTGTGGGTACTTTGTCTGCTTGGAACTGGGAGGAAACTAGGGCCTTCAGATGGCAGAAAATCAGGGTTGGTGAGAAAAGCAAGGCTGGCACACCTTGGTATGGTTATGTGCTCCTTGGACCAAGCCATACAGGAAAACAGTTTGCTGGGATATTTTCTTCTTTTTTAATTATTTATTTTTAATTTCCACCCTCTGTCTCCAAACTGTAGGTCAGAGAATAGTCAAGGTTTTACTTTCTTGCTCCCAGTCATGTCTAAATGTTGCATTTTGAAGAGTTTTCTGCTGTAACCTTTTTGTTCTGGGGCTTCATAAAGGGAACAAGGTCCAGCCTTTGGGATAGGACCTTTTCCTGCAACAGGCACCAAGGCCTGGGTTTGTGCTTTTGCACTCTCCCCTCTTGCTTTTAAAGTGCATTCTGCTGATGTTTACAACTATTTAGAGGAAAAAAAAAAAAAAAAGACTCAATTTGCCCTAAGAGCTGGTTAACGGGCTTGCAACGATGAAATAAAAAGCAGAATGATTTCATCCTGGCCGTCAGTGATGGACTCAGCCAGGCAGTAAAAAGGTCCCAGTGGTGCACGTGGGTTGTGCTGAGCTTCAAGCCCACAACGTGTCAGCTGCAGGAGAGCAAGGGTTAGGCCTTGGAAGGGAAAAGGAGATCGATGCAGAAGCTTTTGGAGGAGGGGGAGATGAGAGCTCCTCCTCCAGACCTTGGCTCAGGGTCAAGGGTTTGGAAACTGCAAGTGAAATCTGGGCCCAAGCAGTGGAGCTGCACCCAAGTGAGAAAGGCCCGTTCCCATCGCTGACAGTCCTGTTTCAAGGGGAAGGGGCAGGGGAGGGAAAATGAACTACAATCTGATAAAAGATGGGATTCCATAGATTGCTGAGATCCCTGACAAATGGGGAAAACCGCACTGATTACTGTTTGGGGGGGAAAAAAAAATAAGAAGAAAAGAATGTGAGCATCAATGCTTTGGAAGCATCTAGAAGATGGATGGATGAGTATCACCAAGTCTGAAGCACCCAGTATTGTGTTGAGAGATGAAATCTGGAGCTCAGAGGGACACCTGCACAACCTGAAACGTTCAACAGTGGACTTTAAAAGGCCATCAGCTTCTCAAAAAGCCAAGAGAAAGGCCTTTCTGAAGGACACAATGGCAGCTGAAGGTCTCTCAGACTAACTCATCACCCGGTGTAAAAGACAAGACCGATAAAGACCCAAATCCATCCGAGCAGTCTGAGCAAAGCACTTGGGGTTAAGCTTCTGTTTTGTCAGGGCTGAGCAAGCATTACAGGCTCAACTGCAGCCTCCTACCATGGAAATTACATTTTTCTGTCCTCAACTGGGCACTGATTACCTCTCCTCATGCCTGACTCGGGAGGCCATAACAATGAGGAGCTGGAAGCCTTGAAATTTCCTTTTGTTTGGTTTGGGGTTTTTTTTTTTTTCCTTCTGTAGGTTCAAAGGCTTCAGACCTTCCTCCACCACACCCCATGGCAAAACTGAGCAGGATCGCAGCACAGATCCTACTGATACCTCATTTGACCTCAAAAGGCTTTGGGAGAGCTTCACGCCACCCATCTGGGACCATTTTCAGGCAGGGATTTACCTCCTTGCTATCACACCTCTGCAGGGGAAAAAAAAGAAAGAAAAAAAAAAAAAGATGACCTTTTAGCATTTAACAGAATTTATTCCAGCATCCCAGCATGTTGGGGGTTGGAAGGGAGCTCTGGGGATCTTCTGGTGCCACCCCCCTGCTCCATCCAGCAGGGGCACCCAGAGCAGGGGCCCAGCAGCGCAGGGTCCAGCCGGGGTGGGAATCTCTCCAGACAAGGAGACTCCACAGCCTCTCTGGGCAGCCTGGCACAGGCTCCCACCCCCTCACACCAAACAACTTTCTCCTCCTGCTCAGGTGGATGTGTTTTAGCACACCCCAAGTGACCTCAGCTCTCTACCCCCACATGCTCAGACCTGGGGATCAGTGTTAAACCTACCCCGAGCTGAACCATCTCCAGCAGTGCACTGCTAAGGACAACCAGAGAAATACCTTCTCAGCAGAATGTGAAGCTTCACCTCTCTCCAATAACACCTGCATACAAAGAAATTACATCGGAAATGACTTCCCTCAATCTCAGTAAAAGCACATTAGGAAAAAAACCTTCCATTTCGAGGGGGGGAAAAAAAAAAAAGGAAGAAAAAGGAAAAAAAGACGACTTGACAGCTGTGTAGAAATTACCTCTGGTAATTTTAACGGAGTGGAAGCTTTTCTATGCGATTGCACCAAAAATGTAAAGCATGTCACTTATTAAGCTTTTATGTCTGACATTCAGTCGGGTACCTGACGATATCTTTCTAGCAATCTGGGGATCGTGCAGCTAATGTACTTGGAAATGGTAGAATTAGGGATGGTGGAAAGTCATTACATGTGAAATTAAATGGGCTCGCTTGGGTCTTGAAGAAAAAAAAAAAAAAGAAGTGCCTCTGCATAAGTCAGAAAACATCTCCCACATTGGCTGTCATTTTCTTCCTTTAATAACGACAATTAGTTGACTTGAGTATCACACCAGCTTCGCTGTAAGGGGGAGAACCTTCAGGTTCCCACAAAAAACAAAGCATCAAGTTCCCCCAGCACCAGCCAGGGCCCTTGTCTCAGGCTGAGCTTTATTTTTTTTTAGCCTGGTTTCAAAGGTTAAAAACAAAAATATGCCAGGCAAGTGGTCGAAGGCTCTGACCAGCCAAGTAATTTTCTACCCAAGGCTTCTGAAGAGAGAAACGCTGAACAGTGCGTCACGAGGCTGTGCTTCAGGGGCAATTGCAGGGAGGGACAAAACCTCACTGAGACAAGTCTATTAAAATCCACCTAAAAATGTGCAAAAATAGCAGAAGGAAAAACGCCTGTAAAATGTTTAAGCCAAATTAAACAGCCTAGAAATGCTTAAAACGGCGTTACCATGGTTTCGTACACCAGCAGGATGCTGTGCCATCTATTTGCTGTGATTCTTCCCTGGGATGTGGAAATCCCAAATCCATAAAGGGTGATGGGTATAAGACCATGGCCTGGAGCTGGCTCCTCACCCCATGGCTCAGCAGTGCCAGGGCACCACTGACCCATGGCCCTCAGCACCACATCTCTATGTGGGGCTTTGAAACCTCTCCAGGGATCACAGAGTCTCCACCACTGCCCTGGGAAGCTTAGGACAGCCCTGGAGGGGAAGAAATTGTTCCTCAGCTCCAAGCTAAGCTTCCCCTGGGGCAACTTGAGGGTATCTCCTCTGGTTCCCTGGGAGAACAGACTGACCCCCACCTCACTACAACATGGTGTGGGTGCAACGAGTTGAAGCCCCTCAGATGCTGCCACTTTCCACGTCCTCTGGGATGTGTCCAAGCTCTGGCATTAGCCCCCAACCCCGGTGGCTTGCAGAGCTCTTTGGAAAGTCGTGGTTTCCACTTTATGGATGAGCTGAGGCCGTGCATACCCGAGTGTACGCGCCCGGCGATTCATTAACGTGGTAACGATCTCTGGGTGAACTTTAATGGTCTAAACGATGCACTGCTGCGGTTAACAGCTTTGATTCCAAAGGTAACCACCACGGAGGAAAATATAAATGCGCTATTAAAAACCAAACACCCCAAACCCTCTCAAAATAAACCTTAAAGCACAATAAAAGTAAACCAGCTACAACACAAAGACACCCTTTCGTGCCTCTCTGCTACAGCACATACTGCAGGAGGAGATCACCCGGGGACCAGCACATCCTGCACAGGCTAATGGGAACTGGAGACTGGGAGGAGAAAGACAAGACAGTGTTTTTCTTCACTGCTGCTACCTGGGAACTCTTCTGTGGCTCTCACCCCAACCAGGAGGGCTCTTACAAGCCACGAACCTCTGTCGTTAGCAGTGCTGGCAATGGAAACACATCTATCCAGACAGAGGGGGAAGAAGGCAAGTTGGTTGTACCCGAGCATAACCATGGGACCCACTGGAAACCCCACTCCTGAAGTTATTGAGGTGAAGAGCATATTCAGAGGGACAAGGTCTGCAGTGGCAGTGCCTGCGGCAGCCCTGGTACCTGCAGCACCTTGGTAGGGACACGCCACGTGAAGCACGGCTGATGGGATGGAGGCAGTGTCAGAAAACACACTTTGCTTTGTGCAATGAGCTGCTTATTGACAGAGATGAAAGAACGAAAGGTGGCAGCTAATAAAACCTGGGAAGTGCCATTAATGCTGCTTTTTAGCACTTCTTGATGGTAGAAAACTAGACACATTCCCTGGCTTTATGCATGAGCTCGCAATCCCCAGGCTCTGTAAATGTGGAGATAGGAGGTCCTGAAGCCCTGGGATATCACATCAGGAAGGGCACCAGGAATGAAGAGAGTACATGGTGTCCATGGGGTATCTATAGATCCTCCTGCTTCCCACCTGTCCTATAACACCACTATCCCCAGTGGGAAAGGGGGCAAGAGTTAGAGTTTATCGGATACATCATTAGCTGCCATCTGATTAATCACAGAATGGCTTGGATGGGAATGGACCTTTCAAGGACATCTAGTCCCAACCCCCCCTGCAGGGAGCAGGGACATCTGCAACTAGAGCAGGGTGCTCAGAGCCCTGGACAATCTCAGCTGCAATGGTGCCAGGGATGGGGCAGCGAACGCTTCTCTGGGAAATCTGAGACAAGGTCTCCCCACCCTCAGTGGAAAAACCTTCTTCCTTCTTTCTGGTCTAAATCTCCCTCTTTCAGTTTCAACCCATCACCCTTCATGCCGTGCTAACAGGCCCTGCTCAAAAGCCCCTCCCCATCTTTCTGCCAGGCCCCTTGAAGTGCTGCAAGGCCCCCAGAAGGTCTCCCCTTGGGGAGCCTTCTCCTCTGCAGGCTGAACCCCTCCAGACCTCCCAGCCTGGCTCCCAGCACAGGGGTTCTAGCCTTTCATCAAAATAAGTTATAAAAAAATGACATTATAGAGCTGAGATGGGACACCCACAAATTCCCCACTATCGCTACAGACCCTGCAATGCAGTTCAAACATAAACATCCATACGAATATACAACACACACACCCCCAGCCCTGCTGCTGGCAGGACCCCTTTGTGACCCTACATCCTCCATCTCCCATTCACAAATCAAGCAACAGCTGAAATCCAGGCTTTAAATAAAGAGCCCCAGAGCAGAGTTGTGATGCTCAGGGATCCTGGGGCTCCAGACACTCACCCCTAAATGCCAGGGCAGCTCATTAGCCCACGGGCCAGCCCTTCTCTGTGCTGGAAGATGAACAAATCCCCCAGATTCAGAGGTACTGGAGGCTGACGTAATGAGCTTTGCGTAGCTTCCACGGGCACATGGCATCGTGGTCACTTAAGGGTCACTTAAATGGTGGTCGTTTGAAGCGTGGCTCACACAAAGGACCAGTAGGTAGTAAAAACCTTCTAATTATTCCCAAGTCCCTATGTTTTCACACCTTTTTATATATATTTTTTTTCGATTCCCCTGTTTGGTTGGGTTTTTTGGCATCAATTGTTATTTTCCAGGCGATGAAAAGCACCGTTGTGGTCTATTACACCAAATAACCTACAAAATATGCAGGTTTTGGGACCAGAATGCCCAGTCTGCTGCATAAAACAGCAGCTGGGGAACTTGAGGCTGGTTCCTCTTGTCCTGGTGCTTGATCCTTGGGAGCAGAGCCCAACCACCCCTGGCTCCAACCTCCTGTCAGGAGCTGTCAGAGCCAGAAGGTCTCCCCTCAGCCTCCTTTGCTCCAGGCTCAACAAGCCCAGGTCCCTCAGCTGCTCCTCCCCAGACTCCTGCTCCAGCCCCTTCCCCAGCTCCGTTGCCCTTCTCTGTCCACGCTCCAGCCCCTCAATGTCCTGCTGGGAGTGAGGGGCCCAAAACTGACCCCAGGATTCAAAGGGCAGCCTCCCCAGTGCCCAGTCCAGGGGAACAGTCCTTGCCCTGGTCCTGCTGGTCACACTAGTGCTGATACCAGCCAGGATGCTGGTGGCATTCTTGACTACCTGGGCACACTCACTGGTTAATTGCAGCTGCCTGTTGCCCAACCCTCATGTCCTTTTCCACTGGACAGTTTCCAGCCACCCTGCCCCAGCCTGGAGCATTGCATGGTATCATCATGACCCAAGGGCAGGACCCATCCCTTGGCCTTGTCAAACCTCATCCCATTGGCTTCAGCCTATTGATCCAGCCTGGGGAGATCCCTCTGTAGAGCCTCCCAACCCTCCAGCAGGTCAACATTCCTACCCAACGTGGTGTCCTCTGCAGACTTACAGAGGATGCCCTTGATCTCCCCAACCAGCTCATGGCTAAAGATATTAAAGAGAACAGACCCCAGTACTGACCCCTGGGGAACAGCCAAATCCCCACGGTGAGGGGTCTCACATCCCATGCTTCCTGAAGGCTGACAAAGCCTTGATATTTCTCCAGCCTGGCCTTAGTGTGTTATTGGCAATTTTTATTCTGCTATTGAAAACATAGCCTGGGGCAAGCGTTTGCCCCCTCTGCCTCAATTTTTCAATCCATAAAATAACAAAGAAATCACTGTACTTTGACAGTTCTGAGAACACACGACATTTATACTCATTCTGTACAATGCCTGCTTTTCAAAGGACGGACAGGTCGCCTCAAATTTCATGTTAATGTGCTGGACTATCATGGGAAATATCTCCAGAGGCAAACAGAAATAGTATAAAGTTCCTAGCAGGAGGAACCAAAGCTTCACAGCACGAGGCTGTAGCAAACCCCTTGCATCAGAGGGAAGCCAAATCACATTACACCAGCAGCCCAAGCGACCTGAAGAACGTTATCGCTTCATCTGTTCAGAATTTCCTAAGCCTAAGGTGCCACAAACACATTTATATGAACGATTCGAGACGAGATAGATGTCTTAATATTTAAGATGTCAGATGGAGTAATATGTAAGTAATTATGTTTTGCCTTTCATTCAGTCTTTGTCAGGGGTACAGACTGATGGCCCTGGAGATTGAAGGCTTCTGTCTAGATAGGGAAAATACTCATTTTTAACGTGATGAGCAAAGCTTTCCCTGCCACGCTTTCCCAAATGGGCCAAAAGCGGGACTCATCCATTCATCCCTTGCAGATCCACCTCAGACACTTAGTCTGGGGTCATATCTCCACCCAACCTGAGACACAAGGGCAGGAAACCTCAGCATCTCCCAAACTTCTTCTAAACAGTAGATTTGCTTGATCCAAGGGGGGTTGGCTCCTCCAATGCGAAGGCAACGGGAAAACACTGACAAAAGGACTAAGAATGCAACATGATCAAGATGATCTTGAGAGAGTTCTCCCAGGGAAATGAGGGAAGTACTGGTGGAGGTGCCAAGTCAATCCACATCAGAGAAAATTGAAAGCACAAGAGTCTTCCTACTGAATGTGACTGAGCCCTGAGGAGTCACATAAGACCACCTTGCTTTCAGGAAGCCAGCTGCATCCCTGGTGACCTGCACCCCATCATTGCACAGCCTGAACTGGCACAAGCCAGCAGCAAGTCACTGGCCCATGAGCTGGGGACACCTTTTCCAAATCATCTACTAGTTTTCCCTGTGCTCGACACAATCCTGCATAGCCTCATGTGCTGCTCTGTGTGCCCACCCAAACCCATGCTTCCTGAGACAAGGGATGAAGTCCCACTTCATTTAAAGGTGATGGGAAACTCAGGCTGACCTCAGGAGCAGTCAAGTCAGGAAGGAGGGACTTCTGCTCCTAGCCATCTGCTGTTACCATAGAATCACAGAATGGTTTGGGTGGGAAGGGACCTTTCAAGGCCATCCAGTCCAACCCCCCTGCAGGGAGCAGGGCCATCTGCAGCTAGAGCAGGGTGCTCAGAGCCCTGGCCAAGCTCACCTGCAACGGTTCCAGGGATGGGGCATCAACCACCTCTCTGGGAAACCGTGCTCCAGCCATACCTGTATTATACAGCAGCACAAATTCAAGGATAAATTCAGAGCAGAGCACAATTCATCAACTGGCCCTTAGCAACATATGGACATGCAAACCAGGTTTGCATAGCCCAGTGTCAGGGCTACTAATATCTGACTGATGCAACCATTAAAATGAATGAACATCACAATTTTATCCGTTCATTTTTAGCCATTGCCAGCCTTGAAAAATCTGCAAAGGCCACTTAGCAGCGATATTTAACAATTCTGCTTTATTTTGCCCAGCTTCCCCATTAAAGAACGCCAGTTATTTGCCAAGTGAAAGTGTGAATATGCCACGTGAAGGGAAGGAAACCATTTCTCAAACTCCCATGCCCGCTCCAGACTTGCAAAGATTAATTCACCTAATGGAAAAAAAAAAAAAAAGCAAACCAAAAAACCACATTTCTTTGAACTACATGATTTAAAAATATGTTTATTTCCAGAACACGCTGCCCTGTGCTTTGCCCTTCCCTGATTTGCTTAATCTGCCCCAATTTGCCCTCTCCTGACCGAGCTCATTCCACGTGTCACCAGTACCTGAGTGAACTGGCAACAGCCCACGGTAAATACTTAAAAGCAGAAACTTGACAGCGCGATGAGCAGAACTCTTGCAAGTTGGCACCGTAACGGCAGGAGAAACAAAAACCTCTATGAAGCACCAGTAAGAATTATCAAAGAGGCTTCAGGCTTCACGTGCCAGAGCTGCAGCTACAAGAGCGCGTTCTGCTGATCTCCGGGCTCATTAGTGGAACCACAGCTGCTTTCTCCAGGAAATTGTCAGCCTCTTGATGTCACACTGACTTGGTGGGGGGAAGCTGGTTTAATCACCACCTGGAAACAGGCAGCAAGTGTTTACAAGTTGCAATGGGCTCTCTCCCCCTTCATGGGAAGAGCACGGAGCTTTCTTAACTCTTGTCGTGCTGCGACGCGGGTATTTATTGACTTCTGTTTGTAGGTGCACAGAGCCTGGGGTGGGGATGGATGTGTCTTGGCACTGGCTGATACAGTTGACATGGAACCCCAGCATGGTGGGGGTTGGAAGGGCTCTCTGGAGATGCTCTGGTGCCACCCCCCTGCTCCATCCAGCAGGGGCACCCAGAGCAGGGGCCCAGCAGCGCAGGGTCCAGCCGGGGTGGGAATCTCTCCAGACAAGGAGACTCCACAGCCTCTCTGAGCAAAGTAGGTAGGAGAGGCACAACCAGCCCCTTTGGTGCTTTAGTCTGCATTCCCAACCAGACAACAAAGCAGGTAGGTAAGCAGAGGCAGAAGATTTAGCTAAAAATAAGTATCAAGAAACCAGACCTACATAAGATTTGTCACCTGGGCTGTTCTTCCCAACAGCCCATACAGTGAGGCAGGCTGCAGATGCTCTGTTGAGAGCACACATCACCTGTTCCAAAGTACTGAGACCCTGGCCCACATTGCCCAGAGAGGTGGTGGCTGCCCCATCCCTGGAACCATCCCTGGTGAGGTTGGCCGGGGCTCTGAGCACCCTGCTCTAGCTGCAGATGGCCCTGCTCCCTGCAGGGGGGTTGGACCAGATGAACTTGAAAGGTCCCTTCCCACCCAGAGCATTCTATGGTTCAAAGTGGGATAAGATACCACTTAGAGTAGGCTAGTTATCCCCAACAACCATACAGTTAGCTCAGGGAACTGACTTACTGCTGGATATCCAAGCTCTGGTAAGATAAATCTTCTTGAGGATCTCCTATTTGATTAGGTATTCCATATGCAATTCCTAAGGCAGCGCTGCAAGTCTGGAGGCTCTTCAAGGTTACCCACATTAAAAAGAAAAAAAACCCTGAGAACATAACAGAGAAATCTAAAAACGTAACACAGACCCCAAAATCAGCAGCACGTTAAATACCTTCTAAGGCTTTGACGTTGACCACTGTGAACGTCCGATGCCCAACCATCTACAGCCGAGGAAGAGGAGGGGTGGTGTGAAAGCTGGCCCTGTTTCTGCAGCATCACTGGAGAGAGCCAAGCGCAGCGGTGCGTGTGCTCCAACAGGAATGCAAAGTGGTGTGGGAAGGAGGAGAGGGAGCCAAGCAGCTGGCTTCCATTAATCATCGGCTCCCTTGGAGGCTGGGGAGGATGACTCCGGGGTGGCGAAGCCCAGAACTCATTGGTTGGGGAGAAGGACTGAGGGAAGGTGGGTGGTGTGGGCAGGCTGGGATGTGGTGGGGGTGACCTCAGCATTGTGGAGCAGTGATGGGGAGGGTGAAGGAGGGGGGGGGGGAACATCTCTGTGAACAGCACCGAGCCAACGACGAGATAAACACAGTTATTTTGGTTTTGACTTCGGGAGAGTTTGAGGGGCGGGTTGACAACTGTAGTTGTTATAAACACTGTTATTTTGTGGGTTTTCTTAATCTTTCTATCTTCAGACTCTCTGTTTCTTCTCTCTGTGGCTGATTCACCCTGGTCCGCTCTCGTTTGCTAGCAGTGGGATGAGCTGAGCTCCAACAGCTTCACGTGTGGGAAAAAGACTCCAGCTGCCACCAACAACAGCATTTACGACCGTGGTTTTAGTAGCACAGGTAAAATTGTAGCTATGTAAGATTGTGCTCCCAGTTCCCACCTCTTTTGCATCTAAATGAGACACCCCCCCCACCCCTGCTGGAACATCTCTCTATGTAAATAACCCCGTGCTTCCCTCAAGACCCATAAATAAAATCACAGCCCCTCTAGGCCTGTCAGGGCTCAGCATGAATGAGCCTGCAAAACCATTTCTTCTCCCTCGTTGGGTTTGGCAGCGTGGACACTGAAGTCTCACGGTGTGATTGTCAGAAAGTTTGGGGAACGTGAAGTAACGCCTGCAAGAAAGCACCCAATCCCTGAACTTACTCCTGTAACTTAGAGAAGAGGGGAAGAAAAAGATCATTTTGGTGGTGCTTGCTTCCCAGTTGTCAAATAGTGTCTGTGTCTCTACAAAAGCACGCAGACGATGGTAAAAACAGCAAGTTCCTGCAAAATAAGTCCCCTGTGTGCAGGGCAGGCACAGCACATCTGTGTGCAATACCAAGGAGAGATGCTGCTTTTATTGGAATATTAGGAATAAATTGTCAGAATCCACGTCAAAATGGAAGGGAAGATTTTTTTTTAATGTTTTGGGGGTTTTTTTTTAAGGGTGTTTTAACTGAAAATCAAAGCCATGGTTGGACACCAGCACTACCTGGTGACTTCAGTCTCAGCCACACCAAGAGGAGGTGAGTTATTCAATTGTGCAGGAAGGGTTAAATTCCTCTGTGCAGAGGTGGCTTCTGAGCTGGTGGGGTCTCATCTCCAAAGCCTTTGTACTTGGTGAGATCTGGAGGAGCCCAGAAGCCCAAGAGCAGTGCAGGTCCTCACCTCTGATGGATGGGGGTTGGTGGGGAGCATCACACACCCCTCCCGAGAGAAGAATCGATGGGTTTCACCTGCTCTTCCTTCTGGTAACTCCCTTCTGGTCACCTTGGCCATCAGTAATTTCAGTGTGAAACCAGTAAGTGCTCAATTTCCTTACCTGTTTTAATAGAACCCAAAAGAAGGTGCTGCAAGAGCACCTTCGGAGTGATGAAAAGACTGGAAGGGACCACTCTCAGCATCTGCTCCAGGCAAATGTGACCTGAGCACCCTTTCCACAAGCTAGGGACAGAACAGGACCTGATCTCTACAACTCCCTGACAGGAGGTTGCAGCCAGGTGGGGCCAGGCTCTGCTTCCAAGGAACAAGTGACAGGACAAGAAGAAACAGCCTCAAGGTTTAGGTTGGATGTGAGGAACAATTTCTTCCCTGCAAGGGTTGTCCAGGGCTGTCCCCGGCTGCCCAGGGCAGTGGTGGAGTCCCCATGATCCCTGGAGGGGTTTCTGCTCTGTGGAGCTGAGGGACATGGGTCAGTGGTCACCTGGCAGTGCTGGATTAAGGGTTGGATGTGATGATCTTACTGGTCTCTCCCAACCAAAACGATTCTATCATTCTGTGATCTCCTTCCACCGGCTGCAACCAGGCAGGACCCCGGTGGAGACTTTGGCAGTTCAGCTCCAAAGCATCTAGCTCCCTCTTGTGCTCCCCGTGTTGATGGCAGGAGAAATCAGATGGGACAAAAAGTCCGTCTGGAGGAACCTGCTGAGGGAAGTGTCCCCTGCTCATCTGCTCCTGCCCAGCCTGGAGAAGCAGATCACATCAGGAGCTGTTGGTGAGGAGCTGACCCGATATGGACCATCTCTCTATTGCGGGTACCTTTGAGCTTGCCAGGCGATATCAAGCTGTTCCTTGGCTAGGGAATAGGGTGTGCAGCTCCATATGGGCTACGCGCAGCCTGCTGCTTTATAGCTTGATCGAGGACGAGTTGTGACTGTCAGCCATAGCTTCCACCTTGGAGAAAATCCACCCTTCTTCGGCGCCACTCGGTCCAAGCGACAGCAGTGCCATCTGTACGTACCGCGCGCAGCAGGCGAAGCCTTTCCTCCTTCGCGGCGCTGGGAATTTAAAGAGTACGAAACGATTTCACCTGCACAAAGGTAGTAGAGCATTGGCTTTCCAGGATTTTAATACAGCTTTTGGGGTGTTAAAGTACTCTCTGCAGCAGGTCCTGAGCCACACAGCGCGAAGGTGTGGTGCTGAGGGACGTGGTTTAGTGGTGCCCTGGCAGTGCTGGGTTAATTGTTGGACTTGATGATCTTAAAGGTCTCTCCAAAATGCAATGTTTCTATGATTCTAAGGTGCTAGAAGCAAGGAGTGGGGAAATCTGCCTGAAAAACAGCAAGATGCAATGCTCTGGCAGCAGCACCTGCTGCCATCGGAGGTACTATTGCTTAACTGATTTATTTTTAGGAGATTAAAGGCCATTAACAGGCATCAGGAGACAAAGGAAAGCAAAGCAGAGAGAGACTCGTTTTCCAGCAGATATTCTGCAACTTCTTAAGCTCTTGACTCTGAGGGTGGTGAAACCCTGGCCCAGGTTGCCCAGGGAAGCTGTGGATGCTCCATCCCTGGATGGGTTCAAGGCCAGGCTGGATGGGGCTGTGAGCAACCTGCTCTAGTGGGAGGTGTCCCTGCCCATGACAAGATGATCTTTAATGGCCCTTCCAATGCAAATTATCCCATGATTCCATGAGCTCTCTGAGGAAAAAAGTGACTACAACCAGACCAGGCTCTATCAGTCCCGAATTGTGCAGTTTTGACTCAATTTCTCCATTTTGGTACTTTTTTAGACTCATAATTAATCATTAATTATTTTCTTCACCTCTTAGCCAAGAGGTCTGGTTGTTTTCAGTCCGCCTGCTGCAGAAATCAGGGAAGACTCCCATCCTCTGATGGTAGGTGAAAACAACAATGCATCTGGATGTGACTTCACTATGCTCTTCAAGGTATGGAAAAGGTCCTTCCATCAGTAAATGCAGAAGATTGAGATAGAAGCCCAAAGGACAAGCAATTAGTAACTCTGAATTAAATCAGATGGAAGCCACGTACCCATAAATACCCACCAGCCACGCTGAATGAGAGGGAAGAAGCTGCCACAGACGCGTGGAGCAGGAGGAGCTTCCCCACGTTCACTTAGCCCCGCTCTACAGCTGCTTTTCTCTTGCACGAGTTGTGCAACAAAACAGGACCGTGTGCGTGTGGTGTTTGTTTGTTTGTGGGAGCCTCCCAGAGAGCCGAACTGGAGCCAAGCGAGAGCCTCAGCTCCTCCGGATGCACAGCCCTGCTAAATTCATCTTCTCTCGTGGGAGTCTGTCCTCGTCCGACCCCAGTGGGCTGCGGGTACTGACTCACCGACCACCCGGAGCTCACCCTCAGCTGATGACTTTTGGTTTGTTTTCATCTAGGTTTTATTCTTCTGAGTCTACACTGTGGCCAGAGGAAGCCTAAAAGTTGTCTTAAAAGAATGAGTTCTTTGCTATTTATTTTTCCTACGCATCGTTTAGTGTTGATTTTGTTTTGGTTTGAAGTGGCTCCCCAAAGTAGTGCGTTTTTCCTCATGAAAATGTCACCCTGACGCTGCAGGAGACGTGAGGAGCCTTTTGTAGTATGTGCTTTTTCAATAAAAACACAAAGTTTCGATGCAACTCGAAGGCAGCAGAGGCAGTTTTGATGACACGGAGCAAACCTGCGGGAAGGGTTTTATTCCCTAATGGAACAAAGCATATTTACATTGCCTCATTAAGCGCACGGGTACAATGGGGAGGCTTTGTCCTCCCTTTGCCCCTTCAGAGCAGCGCACGGTGTCGGTGATGGGCTCCAGAAATCACTCCTCCTCTATCCACCTCCCCCAGACAACAAGGGGAGATTGATTTTGCCACCAAATTGTATATTTTCCCCCTAAGGGACATCAGACCGTCACTGGAATCCTCAGGATTTCAGATGTTTACCCTGCTGACCATAGTGAGGTGCTGCCAGGAGCTGGGCTCAGATTCTGCTGCTATTTGTGACCTTTTTAACTATTTATTATTATTATTATTATTATTATTTTTAGGCTGTCGGTGGACCTTGTCCTTAACTCAAACCCAGGCTTTATATTTTTCCAGCGTGACCCGTTACGTATCCCCTTCTGTGGAAGGGCAGCAAACGTCGGCACGGCAGTGAGGACAGATATTACGCTGAGGTCCTGGGAGCAAATTCTCTGTTCAGATTAGAAGTGCTGAGAGTGCTGAGTCAGCAGCGATGGTTTCGATCTCGTAAGAACATCTGATCCGTTTTCCCGGATGTTTTCCAGCGTACACAAATACTAAATGCCTTTGTCAAGGGGGGTTTTAATCGACACAGCAGTGCTTTGCTTGCTATAAAAATAACTGTGAGAATGGGAACTGCTAAGTCTCTTACCAGACCTAATACTGATTTGTTTTGTTGCATTTAAGGATTCGTGATGATGACAACATCAGACTTCTCTTTTTTTTTCTTTCTTGGTAAATATCTATTGTTTTCTGTGGTATCTGCACTGTGAAGGAAGGAACAAACACATGCTCTACTTATGATGTTATCCTCCTGCAATGCTGTTTATATTTCACAGCGAACACTTCTCTGTCCTGGGGACTCACCGCTTTTTGCCCTGCTCCAGAAAACGGGTTCCTCTGAGAGGTTAAACCTTCAAGTAGCTCGGTCACAGGCCCTACATAGATGCCGCAGCCTCCCTACTACCACTAGTAAAGCCCCTGAGCTGCTGTGCCCTCACACAGCTACATGGAACCACCAAACGGGACTAAGGTGGGGCCTTTTTGGCTGCTGCTGCTGCTGCAAATCCTATGTGAAAAAGTAGCCTGAAAAATAAAGCCTGGGGCGTAATAAAAGCTGCTTTTTGCTAACCCACCGTGGACCCAGACCTCTATTTACTAGGCACTCCCCAAACAAAACAACCAAGGCAAAGCTCTTTTTGTCTAAAGAAACGATGTCCTCGGAACGAGAGCAGAGACAGCAGATGGGAGAGCACCGGGAAACAATGAGACAATGAGGGGGGAGAGGGCTGCCAAGGACGTGGGGGCAAAGGGCCGGTGGGTGAGTGAATGGGAAGAGGAGCTGCTACAGCTGAGCCAGCGTTCGACAATAAAATGTTATTCAACTCGGATGTTTTCAAGCTTTTCAAGGTTTTTGACTGAAAAGCGATCAGTAAAAATGGTCTGCTTGCCAGGCAGCAAGACCTGAGTGACAAGCTGGAGGTGCTGCCAGCTCTCCCGGTGTGAAACTTCACTCAAAAAGCAACACTCAGCCAGTAATAACCAGTCAGGATTTGGACAAACACCAGTGCCACTGGTTTACTAGTTCAGCCCTAAACATTTATTGAAGTGAAAAGGAAGTACTTATCATAGGATGGCAGAGTGGTTTGGGTTGGAAGGGATCTTAAAGATCATCTTGTTCCAAGCCCCCTGCCATGAGCAGGGACACCACCACTAGATCCAGGTTGCTTTGAACTCCATCTAACTTGGTCTTGAACACTTCCGTGGATGGAGCATCCAGAGCTTCCCTGGGCAACCTGTGCCAGGGTCTCACCAGCCTCACAGTGAAGAACTTTGTAATTTCCAATCTCCCCTCTTCCAGTCTGAATCCATCACCCCTCATCCTGTCACTACAAGCCCTTGTCAAAAGTCCCTCCCCAGGTTTCTTGTAGCCCCCTTCAGATACTGGGAGGCCCCAAGGTCTCCCCGGAGCCTTCTCTTCTCTGAGATGAACACCCCCAACCTTCCCAGCAGAGGGGTTCCAGCCCTCAGATCATCTTTGTGGCCTTCTCTGGACCTGCTCCACCAGGTTCATGTCCTTCTTGTGTTGGGGGCCTCCAGAGTTGCTATGAATCAGAAAAAAATGAGGCTCTTCAGAAAAAGAGAAGGGAAGACCAACCCAGACATTATAAAAGAGCACTAATTTCATTAAAGGATTATCCTTTGTAGAGGATTTTCTCTTTTACAAGGTTGAAAAACTTCCTGTCTTTGCTTAAGCACTACAGGGAGTCCCCAGAACAACCCTGGAGATCTGTCTGTGCTCTGCAGGGAGCAGAGGAGTTGGCCAGCACCCATCTCCATCCCCCCTCTCCGACCCCCTGATGAACCTACTGGTTACAGGGGAACTTGGAAGAGATTAAACCTTTAAATACTACTCCCCCCTGCTTCCAATTCCACAAAGTACTTAAGCTCATCATCTCCCCACTTCGATGGTGAATTTTAACACACAGCATCGGCACTGGTTGAACAACTTTATCTTCCAGTGCTATAATTGCAACGGATAATCAGCCGTGACAAGAAAATGCCTGAAGCATCTCTCAGGCTTCCAACCCAAAAATCTGGGGGCTACTTAATAGAACACAGACACTGTAACTTGTGTAACTAATTTCTTTAATGGCAAAAAACTTGTCCTGCGTGCAAGAGAAAAGTGCTTGTGCTCGGTATGTTTTGACAAAGTATTCTGACAGCACAAAATCAAAGTTAGTTTCTAAAAAGCCTAAATTAGGATGAGCATTTGGACTCTTGTAATGGGTACAGGAATGGATCAACATAAACAGAATCTGATTCTGATTCTAAAGTCTCAATGCCCCAAGATTTTCACAACAGAACTTTGGATATACTTTGGTGTCTACAGGCTGTCAAGAGATGCTGCAGATGCTGTTACAGCTGGAAAAAAAAAAAAGCCATGTTATCGCTCCTGTGAAAACAAACTCGCTTCTTTTCTACCACCAAGAACTTTCAATGCCATCTTCTAAGGTTTCCTGGGACATGACAAGCTGTGAATTTAATAAACATCCGGTTCCCTCAGCTGTCAAAGCTCTACCTGCTTCATGCATCTCAACGACGAGAACTTCCCTCAGCAGTTAAAGGCCACGGAAAAAGGCCACCATTCCTGTTTTCAGTGTCATCTCCTCGCACAAAGACACACAACTCACCTCCAACCAGTATTACACATCAGGTCTGTGCACCCAGCTTTGTCAGTCTGACTTCTGCTGATGAGAAGTCTTTAAAAGAATCCCCTTCTCTCATCACATGCTCCCTGACAGCAAGATAGAATCAATCATAGAATCACAGGATCATAGAGTCATAGAATGGTTTGGGTGGGAAGGGACCTTAAAGATCTAGTTCCAACCCCACCATCTAGTCCTTTCCCACCCAAACCATTCTGTGATTCTAATATCTTTGGACTCTAAGTTCACAAGATCATTTATTTCTTGTTATCAACTAAATTTGGCATTTGGGGTGGAACAGGCTCATCCAGACTGATGTGCAGACTCCTCACCCTGCAAGCAGGGGACACATGACAGAGCTGCAGAGGCAGAGGGGCGCGGGTTGTACCACTACAGTCGGTATGAGAGGCCCAGTGTGTAAACAGCATCCCCACGAGCTCTCTACCCAGTCGGAAACAGGCTCTGAATCTTATTCCTCACTTCCTTTGTGAACTGAAGAACCTCAGAAGAATTTCCTATAACATCAACATGAGTATTGTGCAGAATGCTCAGAACGTAAGGGTAACTGGGTTTCAGACGTCCACACACCCAGGTGTATCTCCCCTTTTCATCTCTGCTGCGCCCCTCAAAGTTGATCCTTTCTTTACGTAAAATGTTATGGAGTTTTACAGACTGACTTTCAATATTCTCTTTGACTCTCAATACCTGTCCAGCATCAGACCCCCTCCCAGCACTCTCAATATATAATGTAGTGGTATCGCTGTCAGCGACGTCAGAAATTACAACATCATCTTTTACGAGCAACGTCCTGGGATAAAAGTGCTTCATGTAGTGATAGACATCTGTGTCCAGAACCACCATTTGTTTTTTCCCATCTGCATCACGAGTGGAATTACTCATCTCCGAGGTGAGTCTGTGTTGCTGTAGCCTCCTCCTTGGTCTCTGACAGGGCTTACTCTCTTCTCTTTTGTCCTCCTCCGAGAGGGATTTTGCTTTGAGCAAGAGAAAGTCTCTCAGCAATTTGATCGCTGGAAATGACCCTTGAACAGAAATATGCCCGTTGGATTGCAAAGGACCAAACCTCAAAGCTGTGCTCTTCTTTTTAATTTCTTGTATCAGATCTTCCAAAACAAACTGCTCTTTGAAAATGGACATATTGAGGACAGATGTGACAGAGCTGAAGACCTAGAATTTTGAATTAGAGAAGGTAAATAACGGGTAGCAAAGCAGTGGCAGTACAAGTAGATGAATTATGAACGCGCTTACATTCTCGCAGTAACGGGTTACTTTCAGTGGGTAGTATCTGGACAGCCTCTTGTCTTCTAGTCGATGTTCATCTTTCTTTAGAACACTCTCTACAACTAAAGGGAAAGACAGAGTTACTTGTTGTGCAGTAAGACAACGCATCGCCGAGGGAACACCTCACGGGTGTTTTTCTCTCAACGCTTTCCCTGTTTCCCATACACACATGCAGGTGATTCAATACTCTTGGCTAATATTTTATGTATTAGTCAAAATTTTTCAGAGACAAAAGCCTGTCTTCTTAGAACATTCCTTGGTAGGGATTTATTCTCAAATACAAGGCCTGACTACATACATTGCATCTGTTATGCACGGTAGAAATTGATTCCTAAAAAGAAACGCTTTGCACAAAACCTGTTCAGAGTCATGAGCAGAAATAAAATCCTAAACCTCTGACTGACTAAAAGAGAGGCTCTAGTCTCCCAGTCCTAGAAAATTCTAGTACCAGTAATTAATTTGGTTTAGGGTTCACGTTCTAGGGCTAATTCTTCAGGGGGTGGCTGTATTTGCTATAGTACATGAATCTAAATACCTTCTTGATCTTCAAAAGTGACGTACGCGACTCCTTTTCTCCTTGTCGGGTACGTTACTTCTTCCACATCGCCGCCGTTATTCTTTGACATTTGGAAGTGAATCATCAGTATGTCAGTCATGACATCATCCTGCAGAAGGCCATCTGGAATGCCAGCAATGACAACCGTCCTGGCGGATTTAGCAGCTTGTCCCGCTGCCTGCGAACGAAGAACAAGGGCCCGGTGTAAACGTGAGGAGCAGCAGTGACCTCCCGAGGAGGTTACCCAGATTGACCCCGACCGATTGCTGAAGGGACGCTCCTTCCTTTTGCACAGCCAATTAGCATTTAGGAGCTAATTAAGAAGGCTGCTGAATCAGATTTCAGGGAATCAGGATTCCCTCAGGCAACTTTACATTACTGTGCAGTAAAAAATGGCCTGGCTCTCAAGTATAATTTACACCCTCTTGGTATCTTCTTTCCTTAGAGAAGTGAAAAATTAGGACTAAATTTCACAGTTTCTCAAATGAAAACTCCAGTATCACACTGATAAAGTTGTTTCCTATGACTCTTAATATTCAAAATCAGAAGAGAATGAAGACTTTTACTTGAAGGGACTGTTCAGTAAGGATTGTCTTTCCCAAGTGGAAGCGGCAGACTCAGACGGTCCTTACTGGTTCAGTTCACAAGAGACTGGGATCTGTGCTCTGACTCCTCTCTCTCCACTTTTTAAATGGATAACCTGGTTAAATTGGAGGAAGATAATCACAGTCATCTGAGACTGACGGTGCATAAACCAACTAACTACACACATGATTTTCATCAGAGCCAAACCTCCCAACGCTGCAAACATGAGCCCCATCCTAAATAGGATTTGCATCCATGCCTTGTTAAGAAAAGCGTATTTTCTTTCCATTCTTACTCCACAGACATAAACAGCAATATTTCACTGGGAATATCACGGCATAACTGCTGTAAGTGGTGGAACACTGAGTAAATTTTGTAACAGTTCATTGACTTTTTGGAAGAAAGAAAATAACTTAGTATGTCTGCATGGCAGGGTTCAGGGGAACAAGCTGTCGGTAACTTCAGAGTGACTGTACTTAAGGTCAGTAGCTCCATCTAAATTCTTCAGCTTTCTCTTCCAAAGCTTCTTCTGGACTTGGGCTGCATAACCCATCAGGGCCAAGCCAGCAGTTACAAAGCCTGCAGAACGTGCTGCTGGCAGCAAAGGCTTCGCTGACATGCGTCAAAAGCCTTGCAGCCCATCACCACCACCGAGCAGAGAGATGCAGTGAGACCCTGCAACCACACAAGATTTCAATTCATACAGATGAGGCCCCCCTTCTTTTTCTTTCTTTTTTTTCTTTTTTCTTTTTTATCAGACATCAAATTTAAAGAGCCAGGAGCTTTAATTATATTAAGCAATTATTTTGGTGGTAGCGTTCGTGTGAAAGCAAGTTTCTGCACTAATGAGACAACACGAAGAGAATATAAACAGGGTGCTCCCAAGATTGGCAGAGCTTTGTGCAGGGTTTTCTCACGCTTCGTGCAGGCGATGCAGCCCATGCAGGAGCGGGAGCACTCAGCTGCCAGACAGCATCTCACACCTTGCCAGCTGGTATTTTGGAACAACGCTCGGGACGACTAATGGGGTTAGGGAAAAAACCCAACATGAGCACACAGTTCGTTCATGCTGAATTGTTTTGAATAAAAGTCTGTGTTCAGACTTTTTGTCTGCGTTCAGACAGTTCTGTGCTAGACAGAAATGATAGAATTGTTTTGGTTGGAAGAGACCTGTAAGAGCATTGAGCCCAACCATTAACCCAGCAGTGCCAGGGCACCACTGACGCATGGCCCTCAGCACCACAGCTCCACGGGGGGCTTGGAAACCCCTCCAGGGATCACGGGGACTCCACCCCTGCCCTGGGCAGCCTGGCACAGCCCTGGACAACCCTCAAGGGGAAGAAATTATTCCTCAGCTCCAAACTAAACCTCCCCTGGGGCAACTTGAGGTCATTCCCTCTTGACCTGTTGCTTATCCCTTGGGAGAAGAGCCTGACCCCCCTGGCTCCAACCTCCTGTCAGGAGCTGTCAGAGCCAGAAGGTCTCCCCTCAGCCTCCTTTGCTCCAGGCTCAACAAGCCCAGGTCCCTCAGCTGCTCCTCCCCAGACTCCTGCTCCAGCCCCTTCCCCAGCTCCGTTGCCCTTCTCTGGCCACGCTCCAGCCCCTCAGTGCAGAGCTGCAGAAGGTGGGTAAGAAAGCGAGCACCGCTGACCGCAGGTCCAGGGCACACTGCAAGGCCCCCAGAAGGTCTCCCCTTGGGGAGCCTTCTCCTCTGCAGGCTGAACCCCCCCAGCTCTCCCAGCCTGGCTCCCAGCACAGGGGTTCCAGCCCTCCCAGCATCGCTGGGGCTCCTCTGGCCCCGCTCCACCAGGTCCCTGTCTCTGCTGTGCTGAGCACTCCCGAGCTGAACCCAGCACTGCAGGGGGGTTTCCGGTACCCGGGCAGAGCAGCAGGACCGGGTCTCCCCGCTACCCGCCGTTACTTTCAGCCCTGTGCGGCCTTCCCCGGGTACCGCAGGCAGAGGCCTCCCTTCCCGCCCCGCCCGGCGGGCCCGGGAGCGCCACCGCGATGGGGGCCCGGAGGCGGGAGCGGGCCCGCGGGCAACCCCGCGCTATCCCCCGGCTTCCAGCAGCGCTCCCGCCCTCTCCCGCAACCTTTCCCCCCGCGGGCCACCCGCCCCACAGCCCCGCACGGAGAGGCGACGCTGTGCTGAGGGCCCTGCCCGCTCCCTGCGCGGCCCCGCCGGCACTTGCCATGGCCGTCGCTCCGCCGAGGTGGGGCTTGGGCAGCGTCCGGGGCAGCGGGAGGGAGGGCGGTTGCTTCTCCAGCACCGTCCGGCCCAGCCCAGGGAAGAGAGAGAGCGGTTCGGCCTCCTCCGGCCCGGCCGAGAAATCGAAAGAGAAACGGTGGAGCCCCGCGGAGAGGGTTGGGGGGGGGACGGGACGGGACGGGACACGGGACGGGACACGGGACGGGACGGGACCCTCCTCCGCACCGCCTCCCGCCGGCCCCGGAGGAAACAGTGCCTTGATTTTCACAATTAGTGGCAGGAACCCCCGCGATCCAGCGAATCCCCGGGTTCCAGCGAAGCCCCGGGATCCAGCGAACCCCCCCCCGGGATCCAGAGACGCTGCCTCTCAGGGCACCGTACCCTCGGCTTTTCAAACTTCCATCCGCAGGTGAAGTCGGTAGGGGAAAAGGATATTGCCACGGAAGCATCTCCTACATTCTGTATTCTTGTTTTTCATCGTTAGAACCGTTTTTCCGGCCTTTATGTGGCACCGCTGTTGCTTTAAAATGTGAACAGTATGATCAGGTCATCAGAGAGCGAGCATTTAGCAATGCCGGCTGTTAAAATGTTACTGAAAATCTTGTTTTATGGACCTGAAACCTGGAGCTTCTCACTACTCCCACACGCTGTGATACCTTATAAGAATTTTAAACCTTTGCCTTTTTCTATTTTAAGGATTTACTTAACATTTATCAGTGAGGTACGGTTAAAATTAATGACATTTTTACCTTCATCAGGTTTCCCTCCTTTACTTCTTAAGGCATCTGATCTTATCAACATTTCAAGACTGCTACATGCAAAAGTACACAATTTCCATTAAATCCTCCAGTACTATTCTTTTTTTTTTAATTATTATTTCCTAATTGCCAGGAAATCAACCCATGCGTTTGCATGCTCTCAACAGTAAGAGGTGCTGCAGTCACACGTATCTCACCCAGCAGTAAATTCAATGTGTGGTGCTATCAGCCCTGTCGTGTCCCATATTAGCTCCTGCCCACCAACAGCTCCTCTAGAATAATAATACCTGGGGTTTATTGTAGTGCTTTTCTTGTACTGGTTTGGTGCGTTGTCCTTTTCCTGCATACTCAGATGCCAAATACTACAAAAATCTGTTATTTGCCACGTTAGACCCACGCTGCTTTGAAGTTAAGATTATTGTTGCCAAACCATTTCAGCCCCCCAGGGTAGCAAATAAAAACGACGACAGCAGAAAAGGGGAAAAAAAGCCATTCCTGACTTTGCATTTCCATTTTATTTCAAAGATCTTTTAGAAGGAGAACAGGAAGGATGAACTGGAAACAGAAAGTGGACTTTACATGCTGAAAAATTAATTTGCCCTAAATTTGCTACACCTTTTTCCAGTTGATCCCTCTCTACGGATCCTCCCAGAACCTGCAGCCCAGACACAAACAGGTACCTCAGGCCCAGCGTTCACCATCAGACTTCTTCCCCAGCACTGGGACAAAGCAATCTGGTTTAGGAAAAAAATCTTCTCAATTTAGATTAAATAAGAAATCATAATTTGGATAACAAATCATCTCAATTCTTAGCAGTAATGTTTTTCAAGTAAGCACAGTTGAGAATCATGAGGGAAAATGTAATTGTAGAAATAAATATTAAAACCAAACAATAAGCCAGGCTACGAATTTATTGCAAGCTCAGCAGAATTTGCATCGGGTCCTGAAGTTATAGTGTTTCAACAGCTAAAAGCAGTATTTCTGTTATGACATTTCTTTATAAGGCCCAGTTTCTTGAGTATATCTGTGGTGGTTTTGCACTCACCATTCCCTTATCCTCTTTTATCAGCAATTTAAGAATTTATGAAGCGACAGGAGAATCGATTTCAGGTGTCTGAGTTACGGCAGCACAAGGCAAGCGCCGCAGGACTGGAGTTCCACGCAAAGTCTGTGCTGTTACACAAATCAGAAAGACAAGTAGTTCTTCTTTTTCAGGTATAAATTTCAGAACTTGGAAGCCCTGTGTAACTCCCTATGCTTCTGATGAAGCAAAAACTCAGAACTTCACGAGTTCGACCTACGATTTCCTGCGTGGCATTCTAATTGTCCTCCTCAAAACAAACCCATGTCGCTCCTTTTGATACGTATTTGATGTGCTCGATTTCCCCACCGCTGTTACTCGGCTTTTGAAAATGAATTTCAATCATGTCCTGGACACTTTCGTCATCACCGTTCATCTCCTGAATTCCCTTCAACAGAATGGTCTTCTTAGAAATCCCACAGTACACCTGTTGAGGAAAGAGAAACAAACTTCTATTATTACAGATCAGCTTTTGCAGGTACGTTTAAAGGAACTGGTACATACTGGAAATGAACACATCCTGTGGCTTATATCAGACAGAGTTGGTTACTTTTTAAGACCTTTGATTACTTTTTAAAACCTGGACAGTGTGGTGTATTTCTGTCACTGAAAATAGCAGGAGTTCTGAATTCTACAGCTGGCTGAAGATGAGCCAGTGTGTGTTCAGGTGGCCAAGAACGTCACCAGCATCCTGGCTGCTGTCAGCTAGTGTGGCCAGCAGGACCAGGGCAGGGATTGTCCCCTGGACTGGGCACTGGGGAGGCCACTTCTCAAATCCTGGGGTCAGTTTTGGTCCCCTCACTCCCAGCAGGACATTGAGGGGCTGGAGCGTGGCCAGAGAAGGGCAACGGAGCTGGGGAAGGGGCTGGAGCAGGAGTCTGGTGAGGAGCAGCTGAGGGACCTGGGCTTGTTGAGCCTGGAGCAAAGGAAGCTGAGGGGAGACTTTCTGGCTCTCAACAGCTCCTGACAGGAGGCTGGAGCCAGGTGGGGTAGGTTTCTTCTCCCAAGGAATAAGCAACAGGACAAGAGGAACCAGCCTTAAGTTGTGCCAGGGAAGGTTTAGGTTGGACCTGAGGAGCAATTTCATCCCCTTGGGTGTTGTCCAGGCCTGTTCCAGGCTGCCCAGGGTAGGGGTGGAGTCCCCATGATCCCTGGAGGCGTTTCCAAGCACCCCGTGGAGCTGTGGTGCTGAGGGACATGGTTTAGTGGTGCCCTGGCAGTGCTGAGTTAACAGCTGGACTCAATAATCTTAAAGGTCTCTTCCAACAAGAACGATTCTATGACTGTTCTATAAACTTCCATGTTTCACGGGCACCGCTCCTAAGTCTGTTTAGGTGTGTCCTCAGTGTACACACACAGTGGATTTGGGGATCTCCACTGACTCCAGACAGCATCACCCCATTCAAACCCCTGCCAATCCATGACAGACACCTGCAAAGGACGCTGTTTTATCTGCCTCATAAACACACACGCTCTAATCAATGCTTTAATTACAAAGGCACGATTATATATGTGATACTGACTGGATTACAACCTGTTCACAAAAAGTCAAAGTGAGAATATGATGAGCAAGCAGACGAGTGTTACAGGAAAAGGAGTCACTGTTTGGGGTGGGTGGATGGATGGATGGATGGATGAATGAATCACAGAATCCCAGGTTGGAAGGGACCTCAAAGATTGTCTGCTCCAACCTTTCTTGGCAAAAGCCTGGTCTGCATAAGATGGCTCAGCACCCTGTTCAGTTTTTTTTCCATTTTCAACCCCAAATTCATATCTGAACACAAACTGAATGAATGAATGAATGAATGAATGAATGAATGAATGAATGAATGAA
>JANVCC010000022.1:41367518-41379595 GCA_025345505.1 Todiramphus chloris collaris
GAATGAATGAATGAATGAATGAATGAATGAATGAATGAATGAATGAAAAACAGGAGCAGATCTTTCACAGAGCAAAGGTCTCTGCTGAGACTATCTCAAGGTGCCTCGCTAGGGATGAACAGGACAGCGCTTTGTGACTGCGAAAACATTGTGTCTGCTATTGACCTACTTCACAAACAAGTCAGTATCTGCTTCCTGCCTGGCACAGACGTTATGCTAAGTAATGATACAATTTGATCAAAGAAAGACTTGCACACCCTTTTAAAATAAATGACAGCTTTCACGTTGCAAAACATAAGATGATCAGCAGAGCAGATAGCAGACTCACACTTGCTATTAAGTTTCCCAAAGTGCATGAGGCAAAAGCTCCTGCAATCCTCAGAATGGCCAATTCTGCCCATTATCTCCTATTTCCCACATTATCTGTTCTACTTAGGAGTTAGCCCAAAGGACTGTTCTCTTACCTGAAGCTTTTCCAGGTGTACGTTGGTGTGTGGGGACACAGAAAGCCTGTAGCACTTTCCACTTACAAAGAAGGGATATTTACCACATCTCACAAAGCCCCGAGATGCTGTAATAGAGAATGAGAAAAGGAGGAGTAAGAGTAATATAATCTAATATGCCTTTTGTAAGCCTTTCAAAGAACAGTCTTAAATCTTTCTCATATAGATTTAGAAACTAATATAAAATAGTGCACTTGTAGATTCTTCATAGGTATTTTCCAAAAAGTTCATGTGGCATTTCCAAAAAAAGACAAATCATTAAATACCCACAAAAGCTTCTGAAATAAATCTAAAGCAGCTGCTCTAAATGGATGTGGCTCTGCTGATCTTCACAGAATTTCCTACCATTGGGCAATGTGAATGCCTGTCCAACTTCACTGTCATGAAACAAGAGCTAAAAATCATCTGCGTTTTCCCCGTTTTCTTTTTGCAGTAGAAGCATCCAGCAGTGCAATGAAATGATAGGGTTTGGGCAAAGTTAAGAAAGAAATAAAAGCTCACAAACTGTGTATCGGGCCGTGTTTGATCAGATGAAATGATGAGAGATGATGAAATATTGTAAATAAATGCTTTATTTACAGATGTGTGGGTGAAGCCACATGTTTTCCTCATCTACTGACCTTTCCGTGGGAAGAATTTGCTACAGAATTTGGTGGTGAAGTTAACCCAGGATGTAATCTGGAACAGACCAGACCATATGGCCTGTACGTGGAGCTAACAAAACATCACACCCTGTACCTCCAGGTTTGAGGAACGTGATAACAGCTGTCCTCGACTGCTTATCATAGTTCACGTTTTGTACTTCTCCCCCTCCTCCCTGTTCAGATTTGTAGAAATTCAGCTCTAATTTGTCTCTCATCCATTCGTCAGGAATAGATAGTTCAGGTACTTCTGAAACGTTGATCTTCTTTCCAGAAATAGTGATGTGGAGCTGAAAAAAAAAAAAAATTTTGTGCATTTGGTGACTGAAAACACCCAAAAACCTGAAACTAAAGAATGTTTGTACCTTTATAGCTTCATAATTCAGTTGATTACCTCAAATTTAAATCCCATTTCAAGTGTAAAAGGCTTCACTCTCACATCTGCTATTTTGTTGTCCAGGTTCACGGCATGCTTACCCATTTTTACCAGTCTCTGGGCAACTAAGAAAAATCACAAGTTTTCAGATATGAAAAGCTTTGTTTAATCATTATAAGCCCCAAATGATTCCCCCATCTCTTAAGCAAAATCTCCTCTTGCATCAATAAAGGAGAAATAAGTAACAGTCAGGCAACCAGATCTCACCTATCCATGTCTTCAGGCATGTTTATTTCTGTAAAATTTCACTGGTTATAGGCAATAGGTAAAACATAGTATCTTTAGAGCAGGGAAGCTCCAGTCTGCACCATCCCTCCATTGCCTGAGAGCTACCCATCATCTGATCCATACCCTGAACCACCCTAAGTGCTGTCAGAGTAAGGTACTGCCTGGAGTGGAGAAAATAATGCAATTCTGCTGTCAAAACATTTTGAGTCATTCCTGACCATACTCAGCGAGGCAGGAACATATTCCCAATTTCAATCACCAAGTATTGTTTGTGTGTAGCTGAGAGCAGAAATCTGGGAATCCAACAAAAACACGTTGAGCGCTTGCAAGAATTTTCTTCTACTGATCGGTATCGCAACAGTGAAAGGTTCTCTGTGTATTCTGCCTTTGGCTGTTGTTGATTTGTAATTTTTTCTTCCAAAATGCTTATGCAAATCGTTTCCCCCTTGGCAATGAAATACATCACAGACATTCATTTTATACTTCAAATATGCATCGTACCTTCTTCATCTTCAAAAGTAAGGAGTGCCTGGTTTTGATTCAGTCTGAACGGGATTGTTGTAGCTACACCAAAAATGCAGTGAGTGTTCATGTCTAGGCACTCATCCCTCATGGCTTCCATGTGGCTGAACTTCATCTGCATTTCTGCTACTTTTCTTTTAATCTAACATTTTAGAAAGAAGATAGGAAAAAAGAAAAATCTGTAATTTACTGCGGAACAGGAAAAATGAATAGTTGTCTTTCCTTGAAGTGCTGCATATATTTTGGTTTTTTCTAAGTTTAACAGTCAAGCAGGTTGAAGTCATGGCTGGTAAGACAGGTGTACCTCTTCTAACTAAACTGACTAGTTGTACTTGTCTGTTCCTGGGACTTTTGTCAATGAGGTGGGTTTTTTCCCCCTTTGATTAGCTTTGAACTTAAATTTGACCTCAGACAGTAAAAATTCAATGGAAGTCCGCCAGGATTTCCACCTGCAGAAGTAGAAAACCTTTGCTATCTAATATTTTCAAAATCCAAGTCACTTGTGTTGCCATTTGTTTTTGCCTAATTGCATCAGTGTTCTACAGCAATGGGAAGTCTACTAATAAACAAATTTGTATGTTGTCATCTTAGTAAAATAGAAAAAAATATTGAAGTATTTTATTGCTAGGTTAGGTAAGATAGAACTGAGGGAGTTTCATGCTGCGTTTGCCATATAATGGACTTACTCTCTTGCTTCCACCCTCTTGCCCAACATATATAACTTGAAAATTACTAATGAGACATGTATCTTTTAATTTTTATTGAATAATTCTTATGTGAAAATTTTTATGTGAATAATTTTCTGCTTGCCTTCATTCCTCTCGTGTTTTCAGTATCTCACATACTTGTATTTGTTTCCACTTCTTTAGCCTGCTTCACATGATCTCGCCAGGTAAAATAAGAAAATAAACCTTCAAGCTGTATTTTACAGTGAAATCAGTAAAGGTTCAAATGCCGAATGGTCTAGAACTGACAAAATAAAAAGGTGCCCTTTGGGAAGACAAATTGCAGAACATTTCAAATTTTACCTGATCACGCCGCGAAAGCTCCGAAGTGCATTCTGCCAACTCTTCTCTGAGCATCTCAATCTCTCTCTTCAGCTCAGCGTTTTCTTGTGTTAGTACACAGAGTTCTTTCTACAGCCCCAAAAGTATTAAACACCAAATTAAACACACAGAAGGCAAAAAAAGTATTTCAGAAAAATCTGTAGATGTTAGAAACTGTTTCAACTTGTAATTATTCTACAATAGCCGCGCGCAATACGTTTTTGCGTAGTTTTCACAATCCACAAGGTAAATTCACTCTCTGAGGAGCAATTTCAGTCCAAGTAAATTGCAGCAAGAGGGAACTCCTCTTCTCTCTGCTACACAATTAGAAGATGGCTCCTTTAAAGTCCACGAGAGATATTTAGGCTGGTTCCCGCCAGCTGAAGATAATGTAAAGCAAAACCCCAATGATGCTAATGACCTCTTCTGGGTATAAAATCCCAACATTTATAATTAGAGAACTAAGGCCAACTTTTGGGAAATCTCACGCCAACTGGAATGTACTTAACCTATTAATTACATTTTGATAGCTTGTAATAGTGAAGACCTAACTTCTCATCAGTGATTTAGAGTCCAAACCAAACATCACTGAAACCACCTCCTTGTCAGCCTCTGGCAACCTATCCTATTACTATACCAGAGACTGCTCATGGCACATTGGTAATGAACAAAATAGCTCTGGAACCAGTTAGTTCTAGAAAGAACTAACAAATGGGTTCTGGCTCTTGCCCAAGTCATTGTCACATAAGAAGTCCTCATCCTTTGGGTGCTGTAACATCGAGAGGCTGGGAGTTGACAGAGCACTGAAATCAACCCATTCAGTTTTATCTGCATCATTCAAAACTGAAACTCATCTGTTAGAGGAGAATTTTGAAAGCCTGGGTTTGTCAGTCTTCATCTTCTATATAAAATAGGTCTCAGTTTTGTCTTCCAGCATCACTGTAAGACTTATTTTACTGCACCTGAAAAACTATGTGTCGAATATTCTAGTCATAGAGCCTGCAAACATTCAAATTGAAAAGGAATTATCACTCTTCTTTTCTCTAACCAGTCCCTCCTTCCACCTCCCCAGATACTGACAGCCTTCTCCATACCTCAAGGGTGTCCCTGGCCATGATACTCTCCTTGTGCTGTTTCTTCTGAAAGTCCTTTATCTTTTCCAAATCCTTCTCTGCTTTATCATACTCTTCATCAGCATTTAACTTCCACAGAAGAAGGTCAGCTTTTGCTTTCTCAGCTTTTTCAACTCTTTCCTGGGTAGTGAGACAATAATTTTTTTTTTTTTCTTCCATGGGAATAAACAAAACCTTAAGTAGCCCTTTTTATTTATTTATTTGTAACACTCTGGAAAAATAATTTTCTTAGACTTACAATGTAGTTACCACTGAGATCAACACAAGCATGTAGAACAGAGAACAAGTTAGACAAAGATGTAAGTTGGGAAGAATTGATTTGTGTTTAGAAGGATGGACTAAAGGTCTTCCAAGTATGTTTCAGCTCATTTCCATAACTCTATGTGCTTTATGGAACTTGCCTTCCATTTCTCCAGTTCTTCTTTAAGTCCTTCCATCTCCTCCTTCGATGTGCCACAAGGGTCAGGGGTTATATGCTGGAGAGAAAAGAAGAGGCCCACAGAAGTTTTCCCCTCTATCAGGCAATAACTGAGACACATCAAACAATTCAAATGAGCCCTCAAAATAAAACCAAATAAATCCTCTGCAGTGGGGTGAAGCAGTTTTCAATATATGTCCATTAATGACAGTCCAGTGTAATTTTCCTGCGTGCTCATTTGCTGGTTTTCTCCAGTTATACAGGCAAGGTATGTGGGGAGTCAAACATTTGGAGAGAACAATTATACTTCATGATAAATCTCCCTAGAATCTGCAAGCCAGAGGGTAGCACATACCCCATCATGTTTTAAAAATGCCTTCAGACACTATAGGACAAATCACTGAACTATTTTAGTGGCTGGACAGGATAAAAATCTAAGCAAACGGATCCTGGTCAGTAATCATCCTTTGCTAACTATCCAACTGAAAACATTCACAGGCTAATATTTTGATAAATAATAAAAGCAAGTGGTCTCTGACTTCTTCCACTGGGAAACAAGCCCCTCAAACCCACAAATATTTATTTTTATGCTTTCTCAGCAGTTCCTCTAAGCGAATGTACAGAAAATATCCAGGCCTAATGAGAAAAAAAATTCAAAATGGGATGCTTCAGAGCTCAGGGAGGTTGGACAATAAAAGGTAACATCAAGCAGGAGGAAGGTGATAAAAGAAGCATGCAGAAGTTCACAAGCACAAAAAACTACAACTGAAGAAAGTCTAAGAACAGAGAAAATCTTCTCTGTTCTGTTTGGTTTCCATGTCTGCAACATTCTGTGCAAAAGAAAAAAAAATAAAATCCAAAGAGAGCTGTTGAAACAATCCCTCCCTTTTACTTAAGATTACATAAAACTTGAATGTGAACCATGAATTTTAGGCATGGAAAAGGTCAAAGTTAGATAATCTTGTGAATTCTCATGGTAATGCTGGGTATTTCCTAAAAACAATAAAATACAAAATCATTTTTTCCACTACTTTGTCCCATTTCAATTGCCTGTTAAGCAACAGGGAAATCCCCATCTGCGTATAACTTAAAACTGGAAAAGAAATTTGATCACTCGAGGTGCTGCAGGAAAGCAGGAGAATGCATGTGCCACAGCTGGAAGCTGAGAAGAAATGATGTGTTTTTTAGTGAGGGTCATTTTTTTACTGATAAATGGTCTAAGACAACAGTTTTCCACCTGAAAGAAGGAAAAAAAATAGCAAGAATAATGCAAGAAATCCCAAAGAAAGTCCCACCCAAGCTACTTGCTGAACTGCAGGAACTGAATGAAGGGAGGCACCAAAAAAAAAAAAAGAAATTTCTCTTAAGAAACCTCCCCAGAGAAAGAGATGAGCCAGTGAGGCAGGACAGGAAAATTCTATCAGAATCTGCAATGCAGACAGTTTGGAATGGGAAGACAGGAACGAGGAATGTCCAAAGTAGTAAAGAATGGAAAAAGGTGAGACAGGAAGTTTCAGAAGCTCTGTCCTGGCAGTCCTAGCACAAACCTTTGGAGATACTATTATCAAAGATAGATCACTTTTTTTCCAGGCAGCACACAAGGAAGTACTTACAAAGCCGTTATCTATCAGAGATAGTGGGGTACTTGTACAATCCATTCAAACCTGAGAAAACAGGGGGGAACAAATTACAACATTGTATGCATTGGCTTTTTTTTTGCAGCAGCAGAATAGAATACCAGAAAGGAATACCAGAAGCTGTGTTGAGCTAAAAAGATTTTTACATGTAAATGTTGCATCATTTTATAGGCAAAAGTGACACACCTGACAATGTATTATTACTGAGCATAAAAGCCAGAGACATACCTGAGGAATTCTGCATTGCACAACTTAATTCTTCTGTCCTGAAACTTACGCATTTAACTTTTATGTTACTTTTGTACTTACACAGGCTTAACATCCTGTATGCTCTGTGCTTAAGAGATATAACCCTTAAACCTGCTTATCACGAATGAAAACACTTCCCTTGCACAGCAAAGAATGTAAAATGTGGAATCTGTTGCCGCAGAGGCAGATAAAAAGGAATTTAGACAAGTTCACAGGCCACTGATCCAGAAACAGACGCTCAGGCTTCCAAGCAAGTCCAGCCTGTGGGTGCTGGGGCAGTGCAAGAACTTCATCCCGCAGGTTAGACACCCTCTAAGCAGTGCTGTCTAACAACATCCAACATCAAGACTTGAGAAGCAGGTAGCCCAGCATCCTGACCCCGTCTGCACATTCCTGATGCTCTCACCTGGAAACTCTTGAGCATGGTTTTGACCCAACAACCACCGTTACCTGCTACATTCAACAAGGAAATTGAGAATTCAACAGAAACCGAGGCTGTCTTTGATTAATGACCCAGAAATCCCTTTCTGGTTTGGATTAAGTAATCAAAACGTGCTGATTTATGTACCACTTCCCGATACAGGGAAGTGAAAGCAGCATAACTGGAAAACATCTTCCCATGTCCTCTGCATCACCATCTGTGCCCCGGGGGAACCAAAAACCAAGCTCAGGGCCTCGCTCGAAGCTCTGCCCTCCTCCGCCCCAAGCCGCGTCCCCAGCCCCGGGGGAGCTGCGGTGCGGGGGAGGCCGCTCCCACCCCGGCCCCGCGGGGAAGGCCGCAGCCTCCCCAGGCCTGAGGAGCCCCCCGGGGCTCGCTGCCCGCTCAGGGCAAACACACCAGGCACCCGGCGGGAGACCTCCCCGGGGCGAGGACGCGAGGCCGGGGCTGAAACAACTCACGGCAGCCGCGGGTCCCTCAGAGGCGGCCGGGGGCGCGTTCACCGGCAGGGAGGCGGGAGCTGCCTGCGCTCGGAGCCGGGCTCCCCGCACCCGCTCCCCGCTCCCCGCTGCTTTCGCTTTTGCTTTTGCTTTCCCGACGGCGGCGGAGGAGGAGGAGGAGGAGGAGCCGGCGGCCACCCCGACTCTGTCAGAGATACGGGGCCCGGCACCAGATCCCCGCTGGCGACGCCGCTTCTCTTCCTCGAAGTGACGTGGGAAGGTGGCGCCGGCCCCGCGGAGCAGCGTCCCTCGGCACGGCCCCAGCCCCGGCCCCAGCCCCAGCCCCGGGGCGGCCCTCAGTCACCCACTGGCTTGGGTGGGAAGGCACCTTTCAGGGTCGTCTACTCCAAGTGCCCTGCAGGGAGCAGGGCCATCTGCAGCTAGAGCAGGGTGCTCAGAGCCCCGGGCAACCTCCCCTGCAATGGTGCCAGGGATGGGGCAGCCACCACCTCTCTGGGCAGCCTGGCACAGGCTCTCCCCACCCTCAGTGTCAACAATTTCTTCATACTTTACAATCTGAATCTCTTTTAGTTTCAACCCATCACCCCTTGTCCTGTCCTTGCTCAAAAGTCCCTCCCCATCTTTCTGCCAGGCCCCTTCAAGTCCTGAAAAGCCCCCAGCTCTCCCTGGAGCCTTCTCCTCTGCAGGCTGAACCCCCCCAGCTCCCCCAGCCTGGCTCCCAGCAGAGGGGCTCCAGCCCTCCCAGCATCGCTGGGGCTCCTCTGGCCCCGCTCCACCAGGTGCCTGTCTCTGCTGTGCTGAGCACTCCCGAGCTGCCCCAGCACTGCAGGGGGGTCTCTCTCTCTGCCCAGAGCCCTGGGAGCAGAGGGGCAGGATCCCCCCCTCTCCTGCTGCCCACGCTGCTGGGGTGCAGCCCAGGGTGTGAGGAAAAGGCTGCCCAGAGAGGCTGTGGAGTCTCCTTGTCTGGAGAGATTCCCACCCCGGCTGGACCCTGCGCTGCTGGGCCCCTGCTCTGGGTGCCCCTGCTGGATGGAGCACCATCTGGTGCATCTGGTGGCACCAGAGCATCTCCAGAGGTCCCTTCCAACCCCTACCGTGCTTGGCTGTGAGCACACATTACCAGTTCATCCATGAGCAGGGCAGCTCCACCACCCCTAAAATAACAGGGCCTCAGCTGCAAAGCCCTGAGGCATCCTTGGTAAACAGTCCATGGGAAGCACCCAAGATGTAGCATCATACCAAAAATGGGAAAATCCCAGAAAAGCTTGAGAGCAGGTGGACTGGGTAAGTCCACTCATTGCTGCACCTTCAGGAATGCCATGAAGGCTTCAAGTCAGCCATCGACTTCCTTTGATTTAATCTCTTTTTCACCTATCTTAATTTTACTGGAAATTTCTGGTTTGGCCTCTGGATTATTTTGCAAAGTGACTAAGGCTTGGCATCCTCAAGATAACTCTGATGAATCTGTTTTATTTATTTATTTGGTTGCATTTTTTTAAAATCACATTTTCTGGGATTATGTGTTTGCATTTTAAGGAATAGGTCTTCCTTCTTTGACAGGCTCTGGCAAAAGGCATAAAACATTCAATGACAGGAAGACCTTTTGCTGAAAGAAATGCCACATTCAGGAAAATAGTTTTTGGAAAAAACAAGTGGGAGTGGGAGGCCACACAGCCCTTTGCCTGGGGTCTCAGCAGTCAACCGTCTCGGATAGAACCCATCATCTTGGGTCAGGGAGATGATGTCAGAACCTGGGGCAGGGGGTGGCAGCCATTCCTCATCAAGCAGAGGACTTCACCCTCTTTCCTAGAGAGCTATGGCTGATTTATAAACTCCTCAGTATATAGATTCATAAAAATGATCCGTGGCAGACTCATCTAGAACTGGGCAACAAAGTCATTAATGGGCAGTCTATAGGCAATGCCAACTTCATCTGCACTGGACTAGGGCAGTGCTGGAGTCCCCGTGATCCCTGGAGGGGTTTCCAAGCCCCCCGTGGAGCTGTGGTGCTGAGGGACAGGGGGCAGTGGTGCCCTGGCAGTGCTGTGTTAATGGTTGGACTTGATGATCTTGAAGGCCTCTTCCAACCAAAACAATTCTGTGATTCTCTAAGTGTTTACGGTCTCTTGAGTTTTTTTCAAGTCCTTTGGTTGACCATCCATAGTGTGTGCTTGGTGAGTTGGATTGCAGCATCGATCTGACAACTACTTCCTATGCCCCCCTCACAGGTTTCCTTTCAACCAAAGCTGACTGAATTTTAAATGTTACCCACAACACTGCAAACAGCCTTCTCCTCGTTGGCCAAAGTGTTTTGTATGGTCAGCAGTCAGCCAGCACTGTTAAAGAAATTAATCCTCGGAAATTCAAAATACGCCAAACATTTGGAGAAAGAGTAGAAGCTGACTTTGTTTCTTAGCAGATGTGGACTCCTGCTTTTGGAGGAGAGCAGGAGGAGCTGCCTAGCAGTGAAATCAGTTGGGCTCCGCATGCACGCCCAAGGAGACCTGCGCCAGAGTGGCCAGATTGGGGTTTTCAGAACCTGGCTGTAGAAAGGGAATCTTGGATCACACCTTGCTTGGATAGAAACCACCTGAATTCAGTGGGAGTTTTACCCATGGGGAAATTATTACGGCGGTTTCAAAGGTCCTTATCTGTTTGTTGAGATAAGTGGATGAAACTATGACCCTGTATTCGAGAGAATTTTTTAATTAATTTCTGCCTTGACAATGGCTAACTATGTTTACTATTGCTTTATAAACACAAAGCTGGTTACTAATGAGATGAGTAAAAGGGAGAGGTTTAGCTGCAATAGCCAGGGAGGAGGAGGTGATTATGTTATGACCTAAGTACATCAGATTTCAGATGTAAATGTCAGAGTGGCAGGCTGTTCCCCAGTGGCCATGGTGGGAAGTCACTGCTGATCTGGAAGAGCCTTATTTCTCTACACTCCAGGGAACAGAGCAACGCCAATCTGTTTACAATGGCCTGCTGTGGGATTAGAGCTGAACGCTCTGTTTGTGCTTGTTTGGTGAAGGAAGTCTCCTGGAGATACTGAACTGGGCCAAATTCCTTAACTGAAATGGAGTTGACTCGGAGTTGATGCATTAATTGATTTCTGTGTGTTGTGAATTGATAGTGTTAACCTCACAGGAATCAGAATAAGCAGAAAAGCACTGATTTCACAACCCCTAAGAGTCAAGCTAAAGGAGAAAATCAAGGAGTAAAATGCAGCATAGAGTACAAGGAGCTTTAAAACTCTCAGGATTTCTCTGAACAGTCTGCATTGATACCAAACTTGTTCTTCTGGAGTCTGAAAAACTCTCCATGAGCCTAGAAATCTGAACTGGAAACATCACAAGAAAACCATCACCCTTCTGGCAGCATAGGACTAGGAATCACCTACAGCAGAAAATACTCTGATTGAGCTTGAAGAAAGTTTACAGCCATGAGCTTACCTTTTACTGGTACCAAACCACTTCTGATCACACTTCATCTCCTGGGCTGTAACTGTTTTGAATTTCGTGGCATTACCTTCACAGGGAGAGTATTTTAGTTCTTCTCAAGTTAGAACTGATCCAGAGAAGGAAGTAAGTGGAATTTTGATGCTTAGATCATAAATGTCATCATGAAAAACCTGCTCAGTGCCCATCTGACCCTGTTCCTCAGTGGCACCTGAATGTTGGTCGTTTTGAGAGCTTTGGCTTGATAATGTGTAGAAGCCACATTTGGCCACTGAGGTGTCCCGATGACACCCGTGGTACTTTCACACACTGACAGAACCGTGTTTCACAGCTATCCTGTTTATTTTATGCTTTCTTCCAAAACTTGGTCAACAGAGGCTAGTGGTGCTTTCCCTGCTCATCTTCAAGACTTACAGAGTCTGGAAAATGGTGCATGTTTTGGTGGGTTAGTAGTGCCTGGAAAAAATGGTAATCAAATTTCAGGGTGTTCTTTAAGGACCTGCTCATGCACTCTGCCCACACATCATCACACAAATACATTCCTTGACACACAGGGCAAGATCACGATGCCTCTTTATTGATGCTTTTTTTAATCTTGTGTTCTTTGAGAAGTTTTCACACATTGTAAGAGAGAGAGGATAGAGACACACCCCATGTTCTAGAGCAACCAGTATCATGTGATGAGAGCACTGTTCCTTTAACTGGGAGAAAGGGTCTTGATCTTTCTTCAGTCAACTCAGGTGTCCCAATCCTTTCCACTTTGTCCAGCATCTAGTCTGCCAAAAGGGAATGACGAGTGCTGCACCACCTCCCATCTTCAGTGATCCTCATGAGTCCTGCACCATGTCCCATCCTTAGTGATCCTCATGAGTCCTGCACCATGGCCCATCCTCAGTGATCCTC
>JANVCC010000022.1:41379605-41400098 GCA_025345505.1 Todiramphus chloris collaris
CTCAGTGATCCTCATGAGTCCTGCACCATGTCCCATCCTCAGTGATCTTCATAAGTGCTGCACCACCTCACTACTCAGTTATTGAAAAAAAACCCCCACCCTACAAACCCTGTGCAAGCAGAAGTTTCTTCTTTCTAGCCTTGGTGCATCTCCAGGCCCTGGAGAGGAGCGGGTCTTACATTTATTCTTAGTAACTGTAGGTGTTAACTTATGCAGTGAGTTCTAAGCAGCATCGAAAGTCACCATGATGATAGTTCAGGATCTCACTGCCAAGATACCAAAGTCAAACTTTGATGGCCAAAAGACAACAAGAAATCATGGATGGTGGTGTCTCTAAAGAAGCTGTCCTATCTACCCTTCATTTCCCTCTTTCTCCTGTACCCTGAGTGACGATCTGTTCTGGGAAATGAATCAGCTTAAAAACTAACCCTGAAAAATTCTGGGTTTAGCTGGCTAATTTCTCCATTTCAGTTCATTCTGTGGTCAAAAATCAGTGTGCCATCCCAGGAGGGGTCCGTAGGCTCAGCGGGGGTGATTAACAACTTATCTCAGTGGTGCTGCAAGTGTCACCAGGCTTAAAGGGCTCATCAGACACCGCCTTGTTGTCTGATGCGGTGTACGGTGTCTTAGTGCCACAGAGGATTTTGTTTCAGGGGGCCTCCATCACAAAAAAACAGTCCTTTTTTTCAGTCCTTTTTTTTTTTAATCTGGGAAAGGAAAAAAAAAAAAAAAAAAAAAAATACCTGAGAAGGAACATCCAGCACCTTTAGATGTCAAATATCTGCCTCTCAGAAAAGTTAGTTTCCAACACAAGCAGGATTACGCAATAACTACTCTATACTGCATTCTTTACAGGAAGGATTCTGAAACACATCCAGCGAGACTTGGGAACGGTTCAAGCTTCCCTAAGATGCGTGTCCCAAAAACACAGGACTATGAGGCAATGCAGTGGTTTAGTAAATAGTCCCAGCACGACCACAAGCAAACAGTGAAGAAGGAATAGCTGAGATGCACGTTGTTAGGCTTGAATCGTGTTTTGGGTCCTTAGCTATAAATCACTGCGTGGTAATGAAATACTTTTTTCACATAACGTTGTTAGCGTTGCAGCGAGGATGATTGGTTTATAGAGGCAGAATAAATTCCAGCATGCTGGCCAGTTTACACTGGGAGAGTACAAGAGGTGGTGGCCGGTCAATACTATTAGTCTTTGCTTTTATTTTATTCAATGAATGAACAGAAATTGGTTGTTTATATTCCTCAGGAATAAAAAATGTCACCTCTGAAAATCCCCAGCATGTCCCAGGCTAAGCCACTGGCTGTAGCGTCGACTGTAACAGAGAGAAAAATGTTTCTTTGGTCTCTCTCTGGCCTGAACAGATTCTGAGCTTGTCTGTACAAAGAAAAAAACAAACAAAAAAAAGGATCTTTTCTGTTTCTTGCCAAAATTTTTACTCAGCAGGAATTCTGAATAAATACTCTATTGAGATGGTCTTTGCGGGAAGGTTTAAATGATGCTTTTTGAACAAGATTGTGAGGTTTCCTCATTTACTTATTTATTTATTTATTTTCCAGTAATTATTTCTTCACGAAAGAAACACCAAATGTAAAGCAAATAACATCCTGTGTTACACAGAAAGTCACAGTACAGCTGAGATAAATTAAAAAGCAAATGGCATGTAAATTAAAACATGAACATTGCTCACGAAGCAGATATCTCTGGGAAGTGAAATAATCCCAGTACAGGTTTAGTTTATTAACATCACTGGTTTGGTTGGTTCCTCTCCATCCCCGATTCAGGCAAACCCTAGGAGTGAAGGAATTATGTGAAATGGTCATTTATAAATACTCTACGTCTCTTCTGTGAACTTTAACAAACCCAACCAAACTGTGAAAATCATTAAGTAAAAAAGAAAAGCTCCCATTTTTGGAGAATGCAACTTCTCTTTCCAACTTCTTGCCTCTGTCCGCAAGTCCCTTGGCAGAGCCCAAGTTGCAGAGCGCTGAATAGAACGCCTGCAGATGTCTGCATGGAAGTCATTTTATTTTACCCTTTTTTGATTGAAAAGCCTGGGATTGACTAATGTGGCTTTCTCTTCTTCTTCTGGGGAAATCCCACTCCCTTCACCACAGAGGCAGCTCCACAGACAGGTCCTCCAGGGTATGGAGATAAAATTTCAGTGATTGTGGTTCTTTTACTTTTCATTTCTTTCTTTTTCTTTTTCTTTTTTTTTTTTTTTTGTTATTGTTGTTTTGGTTTTTTGTGGGTTTTTTTTGTTGTTGTTTTGGGGTTTTTTTTGGGGAGGGGAGTTTCAAATTAACCCGAGGTTTAATTGTTTTGGATGAACTTATCTTTCCATTTCTCCCTGTGCTTGTGCACATAAAATCCTCTTTTGAAGATAAAGGTATAACAGCTGTTTGCCCAGCTCATTTCCAAATGAAGTGTTGCTCACTCTTAAGATTTCTGTTTATTTTTTTCCAGCTTTTTTCTATTAAACCACTGGGGTTTTTTAATACCATTGATTCTGGCTGAATATATTTTGCTGTGTCCAGCTCTTAAATAAATGGGTCACATTCCCTGATACTCTGGTTTAGGTCATAGAATCATTTCAGTTGAAAAAGACCTTTAAGATCATCAAGATCTGACAAGTCATCATGGTTGCATGTTAAATCGACACAAAACATGGCCAGTGTGATGTTATTCACAGCTGAAGGTGGCCTTAGAATACAGTGAATGAATTTGTGGGTTCATTATTTCACCCCAGAAAAAATGATTAGCAGATTTAGGGAGGGGCAAACCGTTCATAAATTCGGGTAAAGAAAAAGTTGTTGCAAGAAATCTCTTGAAGAAGTTCAAGTATTTGTTTCAGCTCGTTCAAAATTGAAACCAGTTGATTTTTCATGTCATTTTGGAAAATAGCCATATTTTGTAGTTAATTCTTTTTAAGTACTTCGAGAAAAGAAAAAGCTTGACCCCAAATCAGCCTGTTTCACCAAAAAAAAAAATCACTTTCTATTTTGAAATAACAGGCAACTTGATTTCCTTCCTGTCTTTTCTTTGTGTTTGGCCACCAACTAGAAAATTCATGGGGTTTATTTCTTTACTTGGATCTCTGCACGGAAGTTTCTCAGTAATTCCCTTTCCCAGTATGAGTGTGCAGGCAGTAAGGGGCTGGCATCAAACCCTAGGATATTCAACACGCAGTGTAGTTTCGGTAAGATTCGTATCACCCCAGCTTTTGGGGAAAGATGATTCATTCAGCTCTGCAGCTTCATTATAGTGCTATAAATTTGGGCTATTGATTTTTCTCTTTTTTTGTTTTTTTTTAACTCGTCACAACTGTTAATATTCAGAGAGTTTCTGGAATGACAGCCAGCAGTCCTTGTGCTCACGCTGACAGCTGGAGAGATTTTAAAATACCCCGTTAAAGTTGAGCTGGGGTTCCTGTAACGTACCTGGAGCTCTTCTGTAAACAGCTGAGTATCAAAACCTGCATGTATTCCACCTCTATGGAAGCACATATGTGAAAAAAAATACCCCAAAACTTGAGTAACAAAGCAGCAACCAAAAATTAGCCTAATGTTCCTTTGGGTAATCCATTGTGGCGATGCTCTCAAGGACAGCCTTTGATTATTTGTTGTTTTCCACAGGATGAGTTTATATTCTCAAACATTAGAGATGGAAGATTCATTTTGCTTCTGGCCCAGATTCAAATCAGAGTTTTGCCCAAATCAGCCACACTGGTTTTGTGACAGTGCAAATTTTTTCTAAACCTCCTGATTTTCTAAAGCTACATATTCCTGTATATACAACTTTAATCACAAAAATTCATATGCCACTACAGCACCTTCTGAAGTACCTTTTAAAGACTCTTTACACTTAGAAAACACATCTTTCTGGCTCTTTTTTTTTTTTTGTTAGATCTGCAAGAATTCAATTTTTTAAACTTTTCATCTTCAGGTGGCAAGAAATTTCAATTTTTCATTTATTTTCCCATTCTGATATTTTTTCCTCAGTGTCTGGAGTGGTATTTAGCAATATTTACTGTTGATTCTTTTTTAGAAAGGCAAGTATCAAATAAATATCAATCAATTGCTAGAAGAAAACACAGCAGCAGCTCTAAGGACTAAGAATGTTGAGCAGCAGTTAACTGGGTTATTTTTATCCATTTTTGACACATTGTATATGAAATTGGTTTAAAATAACTACAATTTGTAAACTTATTTGTACAGTTGTATTAATCTCTCCCGAAAAGGATTGCTTTGCCTGATTGAATTGTTATGTAGGAGTGAACTGTTCTAATGGAAAGTCAGGTGGCCCCAAACTGGGAGCTGGCAGAGTAAGGGAAGCACAAAGCATGAAAAACAAGGACATTTGCATACTGTGAAAATAAACTTTGATCAGACACAATCTGCCAAATATGTGAGTGAAAGGGTGCTTTCATAAACATGTAAAGAGAATGATGTTGAGACCACAGTCCTGTGAAAATGACATAAGGGAGAGATGTTTCTATGGGATAGGACAGTCCACTGTCATAGAATTATTTAGCATTGGAAGAGACCTTTAAGATCATCAAGTCCAACTGTTCCCCCAGCACTGCCAGGGCACCACTGCCCCCTGTCCCTCAGCACCACAGCTCCATGGGGGGCTTGGAAACCCCTCCAGGGATCACGGGGACTCCACCACTGCCCTGGACAGCCTGGGACATCCCTGTCAAGAGCCAGAAGGTCTCCCCTGAGCCTTCTTTTCTCCAGGCTCAACAAGCCCAGGTCCCTCAGCTGCTCCTCACTAGACTTGCGCTCTAGACCATTTCCCCAGCTTCTTTGCCCTTCTCTGGCCATGCTCCAGCCCCTCCACATCTTTATTGTAGTTATTTTGTTTCATAATGAGAAAGATGACCAAGAAAATAGACTTGGAAAAAAAATATACAAAGCAAGAGTGCCAACTCCATAAACACATATGTACATCTTGGTAAGGAGACTCACAGCCACAGGAAATAAAAAATTACATAAAATGCAGAATGATTAGAAGAATGAAGTGTGATGTGATCCACAGAAAAAAACTGACTTGGTGGTGTTGTACTACAAAAGCTGAGCATTGCCCTTTTGTAAGTCTAGACTGCTAGCAGGTCATTCCTTCAATGAAGATGCTGGTGGTGACTGTCAGTGACAACCTCGAGGAAAGACTCCAAGCGCTGTTATTTGAGAAGCAGTAGGAATAATTCTTACCATTATAAAACCATTTCCAGCCAACTTGTGCAACTGGGAATTTCAAGGATTATGATGCAGCGCCAAGAACATTAGTTAGCGCCGTACCGAACGCTGCGATGATGCTGTTACACGTGGAAGGCGACAATCAGAGACACCAACTTGTTTCTCTCGAGCTCACAGGATGCCAATGATGACCAGACACATCACAGAATCATAGATTTAGAGAATCACAGAAAGGTTTGTGTTGAAAGGAACCTTAAAGATCCATTAGTTCCAACCCTCCCCTGCCATGGTCTGTAAGCAAATCCATAGCCTGACTCTTCGCAGGAGGTTAGAAAATGGGTGGCAGAGTTCTAACACATCATACTAAATAAAATAAAATCAAGCACAAAAAAAGCCCTTGCTAAAATCCTGAATCACCACGGTCTTAGGAAAAGTCAGAAAATTGATTTCCTCAGAAGCTGGAGCTGCTGGCAGGAGGGAGGAGAGAAAATGAATGTGCAGTGGGGTAGGAAATGCGTGGTGCAGACATAGATGGATGTCTTAGGCAATGACTGCTGAGTCTAGTCCACTGAGTGTGCTGTCACCATGCTCATCTCTTCGGGTTTCGGAAAGGAATATAGCGTAATACTGCAAAGCAGATTAATGTCTGGGGTTGGCTTTTACACCCTAACAAGGCAACTGTAAGACCAAGGACAGATTATGCCACTACCACGCCAGTGTCTAGGATGGTAAACTACCAAAGGACGTCCCAGTGTGAGATTCCTGTATTCGGTTGCAAAATCTGACATGCCGCACAAAATGAGGAGTGAGGTAATAACCAAACAAATGAAAAGTAATGGAGAAATCAAGAGGAGGGAGTAATCATAGAATCATAGCATGGTCTGGGCCGGAAGAGACCTTAAAGATCACCTAGTCCCAACTCCCCTGCATGGAGCAGGGACATCTGAACTAGAGCAGGTAGCTCAGAGCCCTGGCCAACATCACCTGGAGTGGTGCCAGGGATGGGGCATCTACCATCACAAGGCATGACAGCTTTAAACTGAAAGAGGGGAGATTCAGAGTCGATAGGAAGAAGAAATTTTTTATGCAGAGGGTGGTGAGACCCTGGCCAAGGTTGCCTAGAAAGGTGGTAAATGTCCCATCCCTGGCACCATCCCAGGTGAGGTTGGCAAGAGTTTCACAAGTATTGTGTGCCCAAGCTCCTGGGAGTACTTTGCTTCTGAAAATTCACTCCCTGGCTACATCCATCTTAAGGTCTGAAAATCATCTTTAATATCTAAGAAGTTACGAGATGGATATATGAGTGGGATTTAAGGTTAAATAGGTGAAAAGCAGTGGTCAGATATTCAACATTTCTATGTTTTGAATGCCCACTGAAGGCTCACTTAATTCACACACTGAAATTAGATGCTTACAGGTAGATAGTTTGAATACCTACGCTACGTTGTATGCCAAGGAAATAATTATGAACACTACGGATTAAAATGAGCCCTTATGAATACTTAGTTACTTGAATTAGAAAGGACAACTAATTAAAATAGTAAAGAGAAGCATTTAATTTACAGGCCATTCTCTGTCAATTTTGTAACAGCTTGTGCAATATTTCACTGAAAATGTGAGTAATCTGAATCTGTGCTTTTTAATTTAGCTAATTCAGTCCACTCGGTGTGTTTGAACCGCTGCCAGGACAAGGATCATTCTTAGGGTGCCACATAACCAACTCGTCACAGAATTCATGTAGATACACAAAGTGCTGGAGAGGAAAAACATGATTATTTCCCTTTCTGCAGAAGTAATTATTCACTGCAGCTTATTAACTGTACTTTGTAGGCATGAATAATTATCTCTGCTCTTTCACACACGGGAGGATTTCTTAGAATTACCCATTTTTTAAAGCTTATAGGAACACTCATTTCCCTAAAATGCTTGAACCCAAAGTTCTTCCTTGCTAAAATTGTCTCCATGTGGTCGAATGGGCACCAGCAATTTGGCTCCAATCTTGATTTCACCAGTGTCAAAATAGTTGATACACTATGGTTTTTTTATAGCATTGTAAATCAAATAAGGGGTTTTTCATACAAGTTTTGCCATTTTTACAGACACATTTGCTAAAAGGAAGCACATCATCTTTGAAACCTCTGCTTACCAGGTGATTTACGTGCGTATTACGGGCACATACATACCCTTAAAATCTCCTTCGTGCCTCAGCATGACCCAGTGCTCAGCACAGCACTAAATGTTTCGCCGATTGGATACACCAGAATTTTTGTCAGAAGGTTTTCTTCTGGGAACCAAACAGCTTCCAAAACACACGTTTGATGTTTTCATCTGCTTGAAAGACATCTGAAGCTACGTAGCGTAGCTGCAAAGGGCATGTGCCAGCCATCAGTCTGTGGATATTTTGGGGCAACTCGCTCTCAATGTTTCACTTTAAAGCTCCCAAATCTGGCTAGAAAACTAAATGCTCTTTGTATCCAAAGCATTCTTCTAAGAACACTGGAAGAACAAGGTCTGGGGTGTGTTTTTTACTACTTTGAGATCTTTGATATCTAGTATTCAGTGAACAAAACTCAGCTCTCCCAACTGTGGTCCTACAGGACTACACTCTGCACATTTGACTCTCTGCGTCCATTAATTTTGCAACTGAATATGAATATTTTCACACACACCCCCCCAAAACTGTTGCAGTTTGCTTTGCAGTGACTGGACTTTGAAGTTATTTCTTCTTTTAGGAGTTTCTTGGCAATCTTTGAAGGCTGTTTGTCTTGGCATCCCCCTACCACATTACCCAGTCTTCAGTCTCATGTTCTACAAGCTGTGTTTACAACGTTTTGTGACTTTTAAAAACGCCTTTAAAGAGTTTTAAAATGTAAACAGAGAAGAACATCCATGAGACACTTGTAAATCTTATATCTATAGATATTTTTAATTTTGATAGGCATAACTATTTTATTCAGCATTATTGTCACTATAGGATTTCAACCGACAAATATTTTAAACTTGGCAAATGTTCAGGGTTTTTTATAAGTGAATCCATTATACTCTCCTAACATCTGCTCTTAATAATCCCAAATGTTTTTGGTTTGTTTTACTTTCACATGAAATTCTTCTTGTTTGCTTTCTTTTAACTAAAGCACCATTACACAGAATGGTTAATTCTTATCTCATTGATGCTGCTGATAAAAACAGTCATTGATTTCCATGAGAATTAGTCTGTAAGACAAAGGAGAGTGAGTTCTAAAATACTGTTAAGGTGAAATGCTCTCTGAAAGATTAATTTAACACTGTGTAAAATCATTGGCCAAGTAAGCCCTCGTGTTATAAAATTCTTCTGAAATTGCATCATCTAAAGCATATAGATGGCAGAAGAAGTTAGGAAAGTTGATTAGAAATTTCCTCCCCTGTTTTCTTTAAGAAGAAACAAAAGTGTGACACTTTAGAAAATTCTATTTGTAAATGCATTGGGAAGTGAGTTTCTCCCTGGTCCAAAACGTAAATCTAAGAGTTTCAACAACTCTTTTCCACAACACCCCATTTCTGTAATGCTTCTCAGCTTCCCCTAAACCAGAAAATGTACGAGAAAACAGAGGTTGGAAAAGCAGGTCAATATATTGAGGTGACCCTACCAAATCTCAGCAGCTATTTTTTGTTTCCATTTCATACATACAGCATCTTCTGGTCAAAGGCACTTCCAGTGAGACAGGTTATTTTAAAAACCTGACTTGTTATTTTAAAAGGGAATCTCGCGAATGGCCAATGTCAAACTGGGATTTTGTATAAACTGAAATGTCATCTGGAAAATGTATGACACAATTCTGCACTGACGCTGCAGAGTCTTTTGTTGGAGTGTTGTGTTTAGTCTTGGCATGACACTTCCAGAAGGATGCAGGCCACCTGGAAAGAGTACGGAGTCAGGGGGGGGAGGAACAAGAATGATCAAGAGTTGAGAAAATACAACCTACAGGAAAGATGAAAAGAGCAGCCTGTTTATTTTTAAGGAGAGACCTGAAGCGAGATACAACGACAGTCATAACTTTCCTGCTACAAAGAGGCAGTAAAGAATCTGTCACTTCAGTCCGATGAAGGAAAAAGAAGAAACAGGATGAAGATTTTAGTTAATACAAAATGTTTTGCTTGAAGGAGGTGTTTAAAAAGTTAGGAAGAGTTCAAGCACCAGGAGGCTGTGAAATTGCCACCACTGGAGGTTTATAACGAGAGGCTACACCCAGTATCTGTCAGGAGTAATTCCAGTATAATTATTCCTGCCATGCAGCATATGGTTGGGATCTGATGGTTCTTAAGGTTTTTCTGTGGAGGAAAGTTCTTTTCCTTAAGAATTTCCCTGGAGTGTGGGACAATCCTTCAACTTGTACCTTGACGGGTCAGTTAATTTAAAAAAAATGAAAAAAGAAAAAAAAAGAAAAAAAAAAAAAAGTTAAAAATAAGATAAAATTTATTTAAAATGAGATAAAAATGAGATAGCACTGGAAGTGGCCTTCTTTTGAAGAACATCAAATGCAAGCTCCTGCTGAAACATCATCTCAAAATAAATTAGATGCTGTTTGTTTGGCTGTTCTAAAACGTCTCCGGTCTTCTGTTTTGAAACTGTCTTCTCATTCTCAGCCTAAATTTAACTCTAGATGGGATGGGATGATATTGTCGTTGGGATAACTTTTTCCTTTCTTTAGGTTAAATAGCTCTTCTCCCATTCACAAGTTCCCCCCGTGTCTTCTCAGCCCTTGCAGTCATTTTCCCTCTTTTCACATCAGTTATTTCAGTTTTTTTTCATAAGAAAAACTTAACCTTTAGTGTTTCCTTCTCACTTTCCCTGCACTCCTTCCCCCCCCACCAACTTCCACCGAGCAATTTTCCCTGATTGAGATTATGGTTTCTTCCAAAAAGCCTCCCAACAAAAGGCCTTTCCCTTCATACCTTTCCATTTCGATACATCTTTCTGGGTATCAGTCTCCAAACTACAAGCAGCGTAATTTTAACATATACTTTACCACAGGTAGTAAGATAAGAATCTTAGAATACAGAAGCTATAAATATTTTCATCATTTTCCCTAATTTCTAAAGAGAAGAAAAATGAAAAGTTTGGGTACTTATGTTTCAAATTAACACAGAAGAGATTTGTTTCCCAGATACGCTACTGGTATTTGTAAAAAATCTCTTCCTCCTCAGTGGTTCATCCATTAAGCTACTGGATTGGGTTTTCCCCTCTGTCACTGCACTTACATCACAGTTGGCTTCGCACCACAGTCTGAGAACCACCAAGTTTAGGTGTTCCCGTCAAACTCCAGTCAAAACCACGGAATAACTTCCAAACCGTATTTCTTAACACACGTATGTATGGGAAGAGTTAAGGAAAGTCATCGTTCCCCTCCCAGTTTATATAAGAATTGTCTGGGCTATATTTAAATGTGGAAAACTTGGAAGAAAACTGTAGCAAATACTGTCAGATCAATGTCTGGAAGCGCCCACGTACAGCTGCGGAATATCTTCTTGTTGGTGAGAGGTTCTGCTGGGATTCACAGATGGAAACCTCTCTTTCCAGCTCACTTGGATGAGCATCGGGCAGATGTATAGGACCAAACGTGTTGCTTTACAGACGCTGGAAGCTGCCCAGACTCATGCCTAGGCTGAACCCAGAGCATATGTCCGATGTAACGCAACACAACAGCAAACACTGAGTTGTTTCCTCAGCTATCAAAATATTCACCATACCCAATTACTCCTAACTATAAACCACATCCTGGACCCTGCAGAGCTTTTGTTACTATCCAGCAAAGATGAAGTTTATTCACTCGAGAGATTATTCAGAGAAAATTATAATAGACATCTGAATCTTGACTTCAAGGCTAGGTGACTCTCATGATCCCCTACAGCCTCAGTTAGTCTGAGTTTATGATTCGTAAGCCACTGTATTTCCTTGGACTTATTAACAGATAGCCTTGTTCCTCCAGGGAGGTAACTCTTCACTCAGACTTATACTTTGATTTATACAAAAAAATCAAGAGATGCTGTCAGATTAGTAGAACAATTTGCTACTTTATCTCCTTAAATTGCTTTTTCTGTTAACTTCAACAGAAAAAAATATTGCTTTATTCATTTTGCCTGAGTTTCTTTCTCCAGAATTTCATCATGGTAGTCCATTACACATCGTCCCCACGTTGGTGTGCACCCCTTGCTTTTATGGGTTAGTCACTATTAACACATTTCTGTCATCTTGTGGGATTGGCACCCGCCTACCACAGATGACAGAGTCCCCGTGGCATGGACATCTGGCTCTGATAAAAGGTTGTTAAGCTATCAGCTCATGTTGCACTGTCATCCAGAGGGACTTGCATGGAATGGCAGCAGGAAAGGTGTGCCGTGCAAAGAAAGACATCATACATCTTTCAGAATGAGAAATCTCTGTGTCAGCCTTAGAGGATTTGTCTTTTTAGATTAGGGAATGACACTGTTGTTGAATATTCACCTTCCTTTGGTTTCCATTCCTTCTTTCATGCCTCATTATTGTTTCTAGGTTCCTGGAAGATACCAGGAATAATGTCAGAAATCCAAAGCAGCCAAGGCTAAGTGCCAGTAACCTTCAGCTAAAGAGAAACAAATGCTCCAGAGCAAGGCGCTCAGCATGATCTCCTCCACTCACCACCACTCCAAAACTTTATTGTCCCATCTTCACAACTGATAGCCCAGGTAACCTCAAATACATGTCTTGGATGTTGATGTTTAGAAAGCAAGGCTTAACCAACATGCTTTGGCAGAACAAAGTTGAATTCTCACTGAAAAAGCTTGGACTCTTATCTATCTGTCATTAAAGCAGAAAACAAGAACAAATAAAGCATCACTCCTCAAATTTAGAGACAGCGTGGGGCTTGTACCTCCATGCAATGAGACAAGTCTCCAGAGTGCTTGCTTGTTTTGCTAACAGAGGAGCCATAAAGTGTGGCAGGGCCAGCAGTGTGGCAGAGATTGCTGAACAAACTAGCAGGTGTATCCCTGGTGCCAGCATCCCACTGTGTGGTATTGGCTGGCAGTACCTGTCTGTGGTATCTGGCTTGGCAGGAAAGGGGACAAGAAGCCACTGAACCATGAATGGTCCCAGGCTGGTCAGAGGGACTTGTCATCAGCTTTCTGGCATACCTGAGTGGAAAGCACCAGTGATGGGTCTTGACATCAGAGGGCACATGAGCTTTGTCAGGAGCAAGAAGACACCCCAAGGCAAGGGTGGACTCCCCGTGATCCCTGGAGGGGTTTCAAAGCTGTGGAGCTGTGGTGCTGAGGGCCATGGGTCAGTGGTGCCCTGGCAGTGCTGGGTTAACAGTTGGACTCGGTCAACTTAAATGTCTCTTCCAACCAAACCAATTCCAGGATTCTACGTGTAAGTTGTACACCTACTGCTGCACACCAAAGGTTCACACTCGAATGAGTAAGGCATGGGTGTGCACAGAAGGAATGGACGTGCAGGTGAACTCTGTAGGAAGAGTGGTTTGCTCTCAGAGTCATGGGCCAAGGGATTGATATGTCAGTGGAAGGTGCTTTGCTACTCTGATAAGGAAAAATTTCTCTCCTTTGAGGGTGATGGAGCCTGGAACCAACCGCCTAGAGAGGTTGTGGAGTCTCCTTGTCTGGAGAGATTCCCACCCCGGCTGGACCCTGCGCTGCTGGGCCCCTTCTCTGGGTGACCCTGCTGGATGGATCAGGGGGGTGGCACCAGATCATCTCCAGAGGACCCTTCCCACTCCCACCATGCTGGGATTCTGGGATGCAGGCTTGTTCTCAGCTCTGTTTCCCCCCAGCATCTGTGTGTATCACCATGTGTATGCTGTAGCCAGGCATTCATCAATGTTAAGACCAGAGTGATGAAGAAAATCTTCCTTGTTGGCACAACACTCATCTATGTGAAATATTTTTTGAGTAGGCAAAGAGTCCTCCACCCTTTCCTTTTCATTTCTTTGAATTTGATTGTGTCCATGGTCATTAGCACATCTCTTTTCTTTAGCTCCTGACTCAGAAGTTACGAATGTTATCAGAACTGGAGAGCCGAGTCTTCCAATGGCTTCTCAGGAGCGTGGAGCACCAGACCATTTTCCATACTCTCATCTTTCCCCCTTTTTCCTCTCCCACTCATCCCAAAGAGCAGCTGCAGTATTCGCTTTCAGCCAGAAGGGAAGACAAGCAGACAGCTGTCATGTTATGAATCAGATTTTAAACTGTGGGTTTGGAGGGGAAGATTTCAGCTTTATTTCCCGCTTGCAGAACAAAGAGCATCTGTTTTTGACACTTGCAGTTTTATGCTGATCTGAGAGTTTGGCAATTATAGATTCCACGAAACTGAATTCGGGGAGACAATAAAAAATATTCTCCTGCCTTTTTTTTCCATTGAGTAGGTCACCAAGAGATGAAAAGCCAAATTATATATGAAAGAACAGATTGTTTAAATAAGGATGAGAGGTAGGACGTGTGATTCTCTTCGGTCCTGTAAATGGTGGGACTGGAAACACTGTGAGCAGCTCGGTTGGTTATTAGCTCTATTGTTTCATGGAATCTGAAGACGGCGAGCGCTGAAGAATGAACAGCCCCTGGCTTGAAAAGCGTTCATGTGCGCTGCAGTAGTGAGGGCTGGGATGGTTTCTTGGACACGCTGAGAGCCAAAAGTGAGTCACATGGACGACTGCAGACATCACATTTAATTGTGTAATAATCCTGCGGCGAGCACAATTGGAGCAGGCTCGCTGACCTCACAGCTGAGAGCACTATTTAAGATCTGGCTACCAGATGTTCCGCTCGGATCGAGCCAGCTGCTCGCAGAGTGTTTTAACAGGGAATATTTCCAGCCTAATAGTTGGGGGTGAGATGATTGCACTGCTTTTCTTTTCCGCCCTGCTATGGGACGAAGCTCAAGCGTGGGGATTCAAGGACGGAGTGCTGCATAACTCTATTTGGTTAGGTAAGAAATCATTTCATTCCAAATGGTTTTGCCCGGCAGCATAAAAGTGAGCACCTTGCGATGCAGAATTGATGCATATTAGTAAGATGCTGCACCAAACTGGGGGTCATTTTATTGGGGTGGTGACTGGAAGTTCTGTCTTTGTGAGCTGACTATTGTTACTATTTCTCTGAAGCACGGGAACAAGTAGCTATGGAATATTTAATCTGAACGCATTTCCTTACAGCATGAGGTAAAGTGAAACCAGCATTAAACAACAGTTGCTTCTAATGAAGGAAAACGAGTATGAAAAGAAACATTTGCCAAAGGAATGAATGACTTTCTGCATGAGCATGCTTCAGATGCCTCGGGTCCTACATATGAAACTAAATGATCCGGAAATAATAGTGCTAATATTTCCTAGGTTTCTAGGAAAGCACAGAAATGTGTCTGTTTTGGCTGTTGCTTCGCTCACGTCGTTAAACAGCACGGAGATGATTTCAAAAGGGCTGTAGAAAATGCTGTGGGAGTAGTTTCTTCTACCTCACGTGGGTTTAAATAGCTCTTTGAGGTTGTTTTAGTGGTGTTTATCTGATGCAGCAGAAAAACATCCTCAGGATAGAGTCGCAGAAAGGATGCCAAAGCAAAAGCGTGCACTGAGCGCTCCGTTATACAGACAAATGCTCAGAAATTCCCTTATCCTCCCTAGAGCATTGTGTATTTAAGGATTTTCAGGAACTCCTGCAGCCGGTGCACGTTCCTGTTGCGTTCGGATGTTTCATGAGGGATTGGGACCGCACTACGAGCTGGTGCAGCAACCATGTGACTCCAGTCCCCTCTCAGAGGACCTTGTAACCTAACAGGAATGTAAATGAGATGGAGAAGGGATTTTTATTGTTTTCCATTTGACTGCACATTTTTAATGACTTCTCTTTCCTCCTAAACTCGGCACATGCCTGATGTGTCCTGTAGTTGCTGAAGGTGGTGGAGTCCTCATCCCTGGAGGGGTTTCCAAGCCCCCCGTGGAGCTGTGGTGCTGAGGGACAGGGGTCAGTGGTGCCCTGGCAGTGCTGTGGGAACGGTTGGACTCAGTGATCTTGGAGGTCTTTTCCAACCAAAACGATTCTATGATTCTAAGGTGCTCAGGTGGGGGAGAGCTCCCAGGGAGGACAGCTTGGCAGCTTCATGCACCACCTCAAGTGGCTGCCATTCAAAGAAAGAGGCTAACAGAGAAGATGTTTGTGCAAGAAACAAGCAAAGCTCTTTTTCCTGGCTGAAATAACAGTAAGGAGACATAGAAGATAAATAGGACTGAGGTTCTGTTCAAGCCCTGAGAGCAGGGACAGGGAAGTTTAGTTTGATACAGGCTGTGGTGGGTATTCTCATGCTGATTCAGTGCTCATCGACCAAGAGAGGGTCCTGGGTGTTTTATTTGAAGATATTGGTGTATCCACAAGACTGCTGCAACCAGCCACCCTGGATCAAGCCTTTAGGGGCTCCGACAATGTCAGTGTGGATTTGTGGTAACAGTGAACATTCAAGCCGTTTTCTGAAGTCAGTTTGAAGACAAAAAGTTTCGAATTCATTAAAAAGAAGCAGCAGAGAGGTAACTGGAAGGCATGGTAGAATTATGGTTTCCTACACCTTTACCATCTACCATGAGAGCAAATGACAAAAAAAAAACCAAACCAGGGGGTAAAAAAACTGCTGACTTGCTTTAAATAAACAAACAGACACAAAATCTGGAAGGAGAGTGTGGAATTTTGAAACAGCCACTCTGCCGCCTTCTCTCCAGTGCTCGGTCGGAGCTGCTTTACAAATGCACCATCTAGTGTAACTACAGCAGTAAAATCCTTGAAATGAACTTCAAAATGCAGTTATCCCGGGAATTCAGTGATGTTATATATAAACAAAGAAAGGAAAAAAACCAAAAAAAGGCAAAATCACAGCCATCCACTTTGAGCATCTCTCTACTTTGCTGATCTCCTCTTCACCAAGACCAAATTGAAAATGAAGGGAGTTTTCCATTGTACCATTCTCCCTCAACAAATTAGTAGCCCAAATAAAAAAATCCTGAATTACTGGCAGCCTAGACATGCAGAGGACCACGCCAATAACTCTACATGGCCATCCTCTGCTCAAAAGTCAAATATTTCTTTTTATTTAGCATTTTGCATTTGTGTCATGCGTATCGAGGGTACTTTCTTAGGCCAAATTTCATGCGTGTTGTGTTTGTGCAGAAGAGATTGGCTGCATTTTACCCCTCCTATTACTGGGGGTGAGTAGAAGGTTGCTGTCCTTGCAGGATCCTGCTGTCTCTGGACTGCGAGGAGAGCTTTTTAAGAAATGCTGAGTTGGCAGAAACACGCCCTGTCATGTAACTCGTGACAATTGGACTAAGAGCTGAAGAAGAAAAGTGGGTAGAGAAATCTCTGAGAGAACAGCCCCAATATGCAGGTTTTGGGGCAAACAAAGAATGCTGCTGAAAGCTCTCAATGTTTTCCAGGAAGAGGAGATTTCAGGCAGGTCATGAAGAGAGAAGAAGACTCGAGCAGAGTCCCCCATCAGAGAAGGTGCCCAGCTGAGGCTGGGACAGGTACTCTAGTGCTGGCCCCAGAAGAGGCACAGAGGCATAGTGACGTTAGTGACAGTAAGTTGGGGTACATACATTTTGAGGGATAAGGCTTGAAAATTGTATTGCCAGGTGAAAAAGTCAGTGCAACAGTTAAAAGTGGTAAGTCTTTACTGTTGGCTCCAAGACTGATGAGTTTGCACAGTGGCAATTAGCCCTGAATCCTTGGTGGTACATCCAGCAGCAGTTCCAGGGAAGGAACAGGCTGGGTCTTGCAAAGGTGGCTGTAAGAGCAGCGCTAGCTTTTACCAGCAAACATCATTGACAAACTACCTCAAGTTGTGCCAGGGGAGCTTTAGGTTGGACAAGAAGAAAAATTTCTTCCCCTCCAGGGTTGTCCAGGGCTGTGCCAGGCTGCCCAGGGCAGGGGTGGAGTCCCCGTGATCCCTGGAGGGGTTTCCAAGCCCCCCCTGGAGCTGTGGTGCTGAGGGACAGGGGGCAGTGGTGCCCTGGCACTGCTGGGGGAATGTTTGGACTTGATCTGAAAAGTCTCTTCCAACCAGAATGATTCCATGATTCTATGACACTAAGCTTTAAGACTGCTCTGGCTTTGGCTGCGATCGGTCACCCTTGCAAAGATGACACACCTCAGAATTCAGCTGCCCCTTACTCTTGGACTCGATTGACATGGGACAGACCAGCTAATCCCAAGGGCTACAGCCTGTGCTTCTCTGTTCACCTTTCAGTTCACTTCCCCACGAGCTGCAGAGATCAATCATGGCAATTCCAGGTTGTCCCTGGGCTAAACACTGTGCTGTGTTCCCTAGCACTCCTATGCTTAATTCAGCATACTGAGCCCTACGGAATCATGCTGTGAAGAAGCAGTGAGTGGATTGATAAGTTGAGACATGACAAGCTATTGAGTGATTGAAAAATGTCACTGTGAATAAATTTGTAATTTAAATAGGTATTTCTTTTAATGTAGCACACCGTTATTGCACAGCTCGTAGTTGTTGTGACTGTTCTTTGCAATGGAACTGGTATCTTCAGAAAGATTTCTCCAGAGTATAAAATCACAGAATCATGGCATCATAGCATCATAGAATGTTTTGTGTTGGAAGGGGTTTTAAAGGTCATCTCATCCAACCCCCCTGCAGGGAGCAGGGCCATCTGCAGCTAGAGCAGGGTGCTCAGAGCCCCGGGCAACCTCCCCTGCAATGGTGCCAGGGATGGGGCAGCCACCACCTCTCTGGGCAGCCTGGCACAGCCTCTCACCACCCTCAGCACCAACAATTTCTCCTTCTCTCCAGTCTGAATCTCCTTCTTTCAGTTCAAACCCATCATCCCTTGTCCTGTCCCAACAGGTCCTGCTCCAAAGTCCCTCCCCATCTTTCTGATAAGCCCCCCTGAAGTCCTGAAAGGCCTCAGGAAGGTCTCTGTGTTGCCCCATGCCCACGCATTACAGAAAGCAGATCTCACTCTTCAGAGACCACTGTCAGCAGGATCATTTACTTCACCGGGCGCCAGTCCAGGGACTGTGGCTCCAAAAACTACATCATTCTGTATCCAAGAAGGGATCTCACCATTGCTAACCACAATTCAGTGGTGACCACGTTGTTTTTAAAAATACCCTAACGCAGCCAAAACTACCGACTCTGTGTCGCTAGAAAAGACATTCTTTTTTCTTTCTCTTTTCCTCCCCCCCGGTGCAAATAGCTACTGTAGAAAAGGCTTCCTGTTCTGCGCCTTTTTTCAGTCACGTTGGCTCGTGGCAGCTCCATCCAGCCACTTTCTCTCAGATTATGCTAAATATAAGGCAGACCTAAAGAAATGTGCCGCTCCGATTAGATATGCAGATCGCTCCTGGGACAGATTCCCCTACATATGGCATCAGACAAGCTCAACACGGAAAGATGATAAAAACTTGTGGTAGTCCTGACAGTTTCGAGGTTTCCCTGGAAAGCTGCTTTAGATTGTACTTGCAACAGCAAAAGAAAAAAAAAATAATAATAATAAAAAAATTAATAAAGTGTATTCATTTGCTGTGCAGCAGAAATGTCAGCCAGCAATTGTTCTGGTCCTGCCCTTTGTGACACAAGCTCAGATATTTTTATTTCACATTTTCAATCCCTTTAATTTCTGCCTCTCCTCTATCTGAGTAGCTCTGATTTAACTTCTCCAGAGACTCAAAACAAAGCTGTGATTCATCTTACAAAAGGCACTTAAAGTTACGGCCAAAAAGATGCTGTGATAGCAATCCAGGAGGAGCTTCCCCGGAGCCAGATAGGATCCACAGAACCAGTGATGCTGTCACCAGCTGATCGTTCCCATAACTACTGCCTCTGGAGTGCTCCTGGGGGAGTCCTTCCCTGCCTGTGTTGATTTTCTGTTGTTCAAAAACTCACCAAGCTCTGACTAGTTCTGTTGTGCAAAACTTCTCCCAAACAATAACATGCCTTTGGGTAGCAAAAATGTACCTTTGGGTTGGGAGGGCTGTGTTTTCCTGATGCTTTCCAGCTGGCACAGCTACCAGCTGAACATTTGGTTTCTTTTCTCACCTGGACAGTAGAGTGAACTGCAGGTCCTGGGGAAACTACAGGAGGTGGTGAGACCACCCTGGAAGGTGGGACAGCTGGGATATGATGCTGGAATCATAGAATCAAATGGTTTGGGTTGGAAGGGCGCTTTCAAGGCCATCCAGTCCAACCCCCCTGCGGGGAGCAGGGCCATCTGCAGCTAGAGCAGGGTGCTCAGAGCCCCGGGCAACCTCCCCTGCAATGGTGCCAGGGATGGGGCAGCCACCACCTCTCTGGGCAGCCTGGCACAGCCTCTCACCACCCTCAGTGTCAACAATTTCTTCCTTCTCTCCTGTCTAAATCTCCCTCTTTGAGTTTAAACCACTACCTTTTGTCCTGTCCCAACAGGTCCTGCTCCAAAGTCCCTCCCCATCTTTCTGACAGGACCCTTGAAGTGCTGAAAGACCCAGAAGGTCTCCCCAGAGCCTTCTCCTCTCAGGATGAACCCCCCCAGCTCTCCCAGCCTGGCTCCCAGCAGAGGGGTTCCAGCCCTCCCAGCATCGCTGGGGCTCCTCTGGCCCCTGCTCCAACAGAATAAATAATCGTGTGTTGCTTTGGTCCCACAGAACGAGCAGCTGGAGTGTACCACAGGGAGTCACGCTCCGGGAAGTACCAGCTCACCTATGCAGAAGCCAAAGCAGTCTGTGAATACGAGGGAGGACACCTAGCCACCTATCAGCAGCTGGAGGCAGCCAGAAAAATAGGTTTGGAATAAAAAATCACGGCTGTTTGCTTTTCCCATCACTCCTTCCTAGCATTGCCTGTGAAATGATCGATTCATCCAGGGCAAGAGGAAAACAGTGGGAATTGTCCTCCGCTCTCGGAGTTCTCAGGCCGTGCTGTTGAGTCAGAAGCTGGCTCTTGGCACCAGCACACACGTAAAAAGGGTGCTTTTGTCTTTTTCTGGGTAGCCCATAGTTTTAGGTCACCACAAATATGTTCCAGTTCCTCTCGGTGAGAACACTGAACTGGTCTCTACCAGACAGCGAACAACTTTGCATTTTTCAGTTACTGGTTTTTAAGTTCTCAGCCACAAATTGCATTAAGAGGATCTTTTTTTTTTTATTTTTAAAGTGAAAAATACTTGAGGCTTTTCAGGTATTTAAATTTAAATAGAGAGTATTTGAAGGAAATGTTTTGATTAGTAAGAAATACTTGAGGAATTCCAGGTATTTACATCTAACTTGAGAGTATTGGAA
>JANVCC010000022.1:41400281-41442091 GCA_025345505.1 Todiramphus chloris collaris
GAAATGTTTTGCTTAGCAAGGAATACTTGAGGAATTTCAGGTATTTAAATCTAAATTCAGACTATTTTAAGTAGACAATTTGTTTCCTTAGCTCTCTTCTGGGTGTAGCATTTTATTCGCTGTCAGGACCGCAAACTCTGGAGATGTAATTGAGTAAGTTCGTGTGATTTCAGATGGGAAACAAAGAACACAAGTTATTTGTGTATAATTAGCTTACAAATGCTCGTACAGCACTTAAAACTCACTGCTCAAGAAACTACCTAGTCCATCTGCACTTGAGATTTGCTTTCAGGTGAGGAACCAATAATCGTATTGTGGAGAAGACCATCCAGTTTTATATTCTGCATTTAAAATTATCCTCTCAAAGCGCTGGTCTTTCCTGTGCTTCCATTCCTATTAGGCTAATTACACCCAAGTCATTGATGGGCTTAAGTCTTGGCTTAGTTGATTAAAAAGCAGTTTCTTGCCTGGGGTTGATTTATTGCATCCACGTCTTATTTTCTCCCCGTCGCAGGTTTCCATGTGTGTGCCGCTGGCTGGATGGCCAAGGGCAGGGTCGGTTATCCCATCGTAAAAGCCGGAGCCAACTGTGGCTTTGGAAGAACCGGGATTGTCGATTATGGGATTCGCCTCAACAGAAGCGAGAGGTGGGACGCCTACTGCTACAACCCCAACGGTGCGTTGGAAACCAACCGACCCATTGCTCCTTTTTGGTCTAAGGTGGGGGCTTCACGCCACGCTGCCTGGCTGCACAAAGATGCCCAAGCTCTGAACGAGTGGGCTTCAAAGCCAAAAATGTCCTGCCTGAGCAGGGGTGGGGTATTGATACACGTGTATTTGGAGGCTCTGCTGGTCTGGCTTGCTCAGGGCTCAGCGTCTCTGCACCGCGTTGCTACATGTAGAACTGAGACTAAGCAAAGTCCTTTCAGAAACTAAAACCAGGCACCATTGTCCAGATATTTTGCCTGTAAACTGGCTAAATTTCGCGCTAACCCTTGACCCACCTTTCCTGTGCCTGAGCTGGAAGGACTTGGGAAAATGAATGTGATGTCTGGGACTGAAACCCCTGACAGAGCCAGCTCCCAGCGGTGATCTGCGTGTGTGCGTGCATTGTAACTAGATGGAGAACAGGGGGTCTCCAAAGCAGACCTGGAGACGTGGTTCAAACGTGACTGACAAGGGTTCACCACATATGGGACATCTTTCGATTTCCCTGCCATTCACTACACTGCAGATGACAGAAATATTGACGTGGGTGTTTCAGTTTATAGCATCGTAGAATAGTTTAGGTTGGAAGAGACCTTGCAGATCATCAAGTCCAACGATTAACCCAGCATCACCAGGGCACCACTAAGCCATGCCCCTCAGCACCACAGCTCCACGTGGGACTTGGAAACCCTTCCAGGGGTTATTGGGACTCCACCACTGCCCTGGGCAGCCTGGCACAGCCCTGGACAACCCTCAAGGGGAACAAATTGTTCCTCAGCTCCAACCTAAACGTCCCCTGGGGAAACTTGAGGCCTTGTCCTCTTGTCCTGTCCCTTGTTCCTTGGGAGCAGAGCCCGACCCCCCTGGCTCCAACCTCCTGTCAGGAGCTGTCAGAGCCAGAAGGTCTCCCCTCAGCCTCCTTTGCTCCAGGCTCAACAAGCCCAGGTCCCTCAGCTGCTCCTCCCCAGCCTCCTGCTCCAGCCCCTTCCCCAGCTCCGTTGCCCTTCTCTGGCCACGCTCCAGCCCCTCAATGTCCTGCTGGGAGTGAGGGGCACAAAACTGACCCCAGAATTCGAGGTGTGGCCTCCCCAGTGCCCAGTCCAGGAGGATGTTCCCTGCCCTGCTCCTGCTGGCCACCCCAGTGCTGATCCAACTGTGAATGCTGGTGGCCTTCTTGGCTACCTGTGCGCACTGCTTGATATCACCTCATATAGCAGCCAAGACAGAAAAAATAGCCACCAACAAGATGAGCAAAGCTTCACTCTGTGCACAGCTTGCCTCTCTTACTCCTCCAAGCGCACAACCCTGCCTGGCAGAGCCAGAAGCTGGGTCTGTCCGTGACGTCTGTGCAGCTGTGCACATTTTGTTTGTGCTCGCAGGGCTGGAGGTTGTTTATGAGCCGGGCAGTTGTTAACCAAATAGCTCTGCGGGGTGGAGGACGTTCACAGATGTTCAGCGTACAAAGAAAACTGCAAGAGAGGCTACTGGGTTCAGAATGACCACGTGTCAGCCCGGCTTTCTCCTTTGTCAGCCTTCTCCTCTGGGCTGAGAGGGGCTTACGTTCCAAACCGTGCTGTTTGGTTCGAGGACAAAGGGGAATGAGAGCTGCCAACACTCAGCAGACCGCCTGAGTCCCTCCCGTGAAAAGGATTTATTGTCATGCTTGATGCACAGACTGCTGCAAAGCCTCTTCCCAGGTGGGACAGAAGGGGTGTGGAGGAACAAAGACAGGTCTCTGCTTCAGCTGAGCCCGTGCTCTTCTCTAGGGAGCTAACAGCATCCAGAGGAACTCATGGAACTGTTTGCTTGTTGGAAAAGTCCATCCGACCTAGGAGTGATCTGGAGCTGAGAAGCACAGGACCTGTGGACAATGTCCAGGCTAAGAGGGTTAATCACGTTATCCAGCTTAAGGCTCTGAGCTCAGATGAATCACAGAATGTTCAGGGTTGGAAAGGACCTCAAAAGATCATCTCGTCCAACTCCCCTGACAGGGCAGAACCACCTAGATCAGGGCACACAGGAACGTGCTCAGATGGGTTCGGATTGTCTCCAGAGAAGGAGACTCCACAACCTCCCTGGGCAGCCTGGGCCAGTTCTGTCACCCACACCATGAAAAAGTTTCTCCTTTTTCACCCTTTGAAAGCACCTCCCTTGCCTCAAGAACTGGGGCACTATGACAAATCCTGAAGCCAAGCAGTGAAAGGTCACCAGATTGGTTGGTCCCACGGTCAGGGAGCTGGTAGCATTCAAACAGCCTCTGAATCAAACCAAAATGAGTGTTTTTCATCCCAAAGGAGACATTCCAAAGGAAGCAGAGAGCTGCAGCCATAACAGGAGCACGAAGCCATGGATGTGCTCACTAAGCTTTGTAAGTTTTCTCGTAGAAGACACGCTTCCAAGAGGTTTTTGAAGAAGAGAGGACGAGAGTGAATGCCAGGATGACTTGCAAGCACAGCTGCACAGCTCCCAGTTTGACCATAGCCCGAAACCCCAAATGCCCTTTACAGGACACACTTTGCTCTGTCCCCCAAGCTCGCTGGAGCTAATGAAAGCTTTCCCAATAATCCAGGGAGTTTTGGCTCGTGCCCCTTGTTTCCGAACTACCTCTGAGGAACGGCTGACATTTCTTGTGAACACTGAGTGCTTAAACACATGAGAAGTGCTGTCACGATGACGGTGCCGATGTGATTTTTCCACGGAACTGCTGGCTCAAAGCGCAGCGAGATTGAAACCGTAGCCACCTCCAGACTGAATGCCTCAACTCTGGTGTTTCTGTTTGTCTCTTAGGAAAAGAATGCGGTGGAGTCTTCACGGATTCCAAATACGTTTTTAAGTCCCCAGGCTACCCAAATGAGTATGAAAACGACCAAATCTGCTACTGGCACATTCGAGTGAAGTACGGACAACGTATCCATCTACAGTTCCTAGAGTTCGACGTTGAAGACGACGGTGCTTGTATGGCTGATTTCTTGGAGGTTTATGATAGCTATGATGATGTCAACGGCTTTGTGGGCAGGTAAAGCAATTCCAGCTTTAATCAAATGATTCAATTTTTCTTCAGAAGAACGCTGTGTTACTTTATCCACTCAGCACCTCTGATACGCCCATCATGCTTGCGGCAATGGTACCCGATGTCTCTTTCCTGGCAATTTCCTGGCCTCTAAAGAGTCTCAGGGAATTGCACTTTACCCTTTTCTGCTTTGTTGAAAAAAAAAAGCTTCATGAATTTAGTTAGCTGTTCATTTTCTGTTATAATACAGGAAGACCTCCTGGCAATTTCAAGGAGTAGTTTTTTATTTGCTTTAATTGAAAGGAGGAGAGATGTTGGCTGTTAAACTGTTCGTGACAACATCTTGAAGTGACTATTTTCTAACAGTATCAGAACAGAGCAAGTGTTGTACATCATTTCTCTTTCTAGATTTAGCTTCCCTCTTGGCTTAATTCTCACTTTCTTTTCTTTGATGTTGTATTTTTACTTGTCCTTTAGCAGTCGTGTTTTGGTATGAAGTGCCTCAATTTTCCAGACCAAAAATTAAACAAGAAAAAAGTTGTAAAAAACGCTAATCATAGAATCATAGAAATATAGAAACATAGAATTATGGAAATGTAGAATCATAGAATCACAGAATCTTAGAAACATAAAATCATAGACTGGTTTGGGTGGGAAAGGACCTTCCCAGGCCATCCAGTCCAACTCCCTGCAGTGACCAGGAACATCTTCAACTAGAGCAGGTTGCTCAGAGCCCCGGACAACCTCACCTGCAATGGTCCCAGGATGGAGCATCAGCCTCCTTTCTGGGCAACCTGGGCCAGGGTCTCACCACCCTCAGTGTAAAAAAACATCCCTTCCCAATTCCTGCCTCTTTTCACATCCCCTCTACAACTTCTGTGTAGCAAAGAAAGGATATAATCCATATTCTTTGCCTTTACAGAGAATTCTAAGTGCTTTCTTGACAATGCTCTTGATTTCTTAGTCTTGGGCCATTGTTCTTTTCCCTAATGCCTTGTCAAATTGCTCTTTGTTTTGTTTTGCATCATTTACTCCCTGCATATAATGAAAAGCATTTCCTGCATTTTCCCCTCCCCTAAACCTTACTGTAAGATAGTGACATAAAATCTTTTTGGCAGCTGATTTAGCACAGAGTTACCTACACTGGAAACCTAGAAACAACTTATCCCAGTGAGCCACAGCTCAAGAGAAAAACCCAGCCTGAGAGGCAGCATTCAGTGAAGGTCCCCATATCACAGGGGTGCAGCCTCTTTGCTGTGTCCTTTCATCACAACCATTTCTGTTTTATTTCCAGGTTTTGCGGAGATGAGTTGCCAGATGACATCATTAGCACAGGTAATCTACTTGCTCTCTTGATGGTAACAAAAAGTCAGACATTAGACGTTATTCTGTGCAGGAGGTCTTTTCCACGGGGCTAATGATCCTCCCGGGCCACAGCTCAGAAGCAGATGGGCCAGGTGGATTGCTCTAAAGGTCTCAGGAGCCAGTCAGAAAGAGCACTTCAAAAACAACCTGAAATACCACAGTTTTATGCCAGCTGAAAACATAACCTTTGTTTTTTCATTTTCTTACCCCAGGCAATGTTATGACCTTGAAGTTTTTGACGGATGCCTCAGTGACTGCTGGTGGATTTCAAATTAGATACATTACTATGGACACCCCTTCAAAGTCAAGTGATGGGAAGAATACAACATCCCAAGGGAAAACCAACTTCTTAGCTGGAAAATTTGGTATTATGTGAGCAGAGTAACAAGACACTCTCATTAAGAAAGGTGTTTTCAAACGCAATTCTGATACCTGTTTCTTCAGAAAGAGACGTTGTCTTTATATCATTCTTATTTTTTATTAACTGCTTTTATATAGGTCTTTTTTTTTTAATAGGAAATAAATTATAAAATATACTTTCATGAATAATAGAAGACTACTCTTAGATTACAAGTACTGTAAAACTCTGAAGAATTCTTTGATACCAAAGATTTAGAAATTATTTTTCTATATAAACTGCTCCTTCTCCTTATATCTTGTGTCACTTGAACAAACGTTTTGTGTGACGGTTTCCATTATTTTCAAATTCAATACACTGCTCTCTCCTCGTTTTCCTTGATTCACACCTATTTATTTTTTTTTTAGAATGTGGCCTTGTTTCTTCCTGTTTTCTACCCATTGTTACTGTTTTAATTAACTCATTTCCCTGAACTCCAAAGGCCTGAGATGATTTTTGAGATACATAAATTCATCTTGCGGATGGCCTGACAGCCACCCACGTAATTGTCTGAACTCAGAAGACTGGGAAGCATCACGAACAGCACAGAACCCATGATCTCCTTGTTGTAATTTTGTTGTGAGGTGAATCAGAAACTACTCGATTCACATTGTCAGGGTTTCCTCCTCCAGAGATGTTCAAGGTGTTCACCCCTCTGATTTCACGTACTAAAGAATCCAATGGAAGACTTTCTAACGATAACAAAACTGATGAGATGAAGCATCAGAAGACATTGCTGAGTACCAGCAAATCCACTCAGAAGATACTGGTGAGGTGCTGTTTGTTGTTTACACGGGTTTTCAGAAGACTGTACTATTTTGAATCGGTGAACACCAATCCTTCTCCGTATGTTTTCACTTCAGTTTAAATTCTTCAGTCTGAAGCAGTATTAAAGCTACCTCTGTTTTAACCACGACCTGAGTTTCCAATGAATTATTTGTATTTCTGGAGAACTTTTCAGACTTTGAAACCGTTTCCTTGATTTAAAGTTTTGGGAGTTTCTTTCTTTCACTCTGTTTACCTGACCCCACATCTGCTGGTCTGGTGCCCACTGAGAATCTTTCCGTGCATGATTTTTTTTTGTTTGGAGCATTCAAGGCCAGGTTTGGGACGTGTCCTTGGGGAGGGGGGTCGGAACCAGAAGATCTTTAAGATCCCTTCCAATCCAAATGATGCGATGACTGTAAATTCCACAGAAAGAGTTTTGCACAGACCCATCTTTATTTATTCTAATTCTCAGTTATTTACATTTATTTCACCTTTGAGCTCTTATTGTTGTAATTTCACAGGGAATATATCCCTGAAAGTACTGGAAAACAGCGATGCAGCTGGCACTGCAGCTTCTCTATATCCAACACCATATTCACGCTTCATGTGAGTGCCAGGAAACAAAAGTTGTATTGCTGCTTTTAATGGGATCAAGATGCACTAAATTCTTGGTGCTTTTTCATCCTGCCACCTCCTGGTCAGAATAAAGCTGTTCACGTCTGCTTCTTAGAAGACCATGGTGGATATTTGGAAGCACTCGGTGCTAGGGCCATGGCGAGGAGCTAAGGCCCCAGGGTGCTGGTTTTTTTTTTGCAACCACTTTTCCCCACCGTTCTGAAACCCAGCATCTCCTCAGGGACTCTCGTTAAACGGCCATCAAAATAACCCGACTGGAAATGGCTGCAGGGCAATGTATTTCCAATAAGCACAGTGGTGCTGCTTGACAGTGGATGATGATGAGTGATCAGTGTGCCCAGGTGGTCAAGGAGGCCACCAGCATCCTGGCTTCTGTCAGCACAATGTGGCCAGCAGGGCTAGGGCAGGGATTGTTCCCCTGCACTGGACACTGGGGAGGCCACACCTCGAATTCTGGGGTCACTTTTGGGCCCCTCGCTCCCAGCAGGACATTGAGGGGCTGGAGCGTGGCCAGAGAAGGGCAACGGAGCTGGGGAAGGGGCTGGAGCAGGAGTCTGGTGAGGAGCAGCTGAGGGACCTGGGCTTGTTGAGCCTGGAGCAAAGGAGGCTGAGGGGAGACCTTCTGGCTCTGACAGCTCCTGACAGGAGGCTGGAGCCAGGGGGGTCAGGCTCTGCTCCCAAGGAACAAGGGACAGGACAAGAGGACAAGGCCTCAAGTGCCCCAGGGGAGGTTTAGGTTGGAGCTGAGGAACAATTTCTTCAAGCCCTTGAGGGCTGTCCAGGGCTGTGCCAGGCTGCCCAGGGCAGGGGGGGAGTCCCCGTGATCCCTGGAGGGGTTTCCAAGCCCCCCGTGGAGCTGTGGTGCTGAGGGCCAGGGGTCAGTGGTGCCCTGGCAGTGCTGGGGGAATGGTTGGACTCAATGTTCTTAAATGTCTTGTTATAAATGAGACCAAAACTGTCTTTAAATAAAAAGGTAAAGGTTTATTAGTGATGGGGAAAGAGCAAGCAGCACTGGGTGTGCGGGGAGTCTGCGCTCCACCAACACGCACACAAGATGTCAAGCAGGCAGGCATTTATTACACTAAATCATGCACATCCAACAGCGTTAACTGCATATTCATTCTGTGGGGTTGGATTATTATAATCAGGTCCAGGAACTCATTATCAGGGGTCTCCTCCCTTTGGCACTTGCGCACTGCTGTCTGGAGGTCGTGGGCCGGGGTCTTCAGGAGGAAGGCCCCCAGTCTTCCTCGCAGTGCACTTGTCACCTTTTCTCTCAAAATGCAGAGTTGGGATGGGTCAGAGATCACAGGGCTGGTGTGAGCTGGCTGATCTGGGGGAGGCTCTCCTGTATTCCTCCCTGTCTGGGAGTTAGTTTCCCTTATCTACACAGACCGAGACTGCACCAGACAGGCTGCAGGATTGATGAGAACCTTGATAACTCTCAAGGCTGTGTGAGACAGGCTACAGCTTACAGTTATGTAAGGAGAAAACTTACAACTATGTAAGATAAAACACAGTTTACGGCTACTAAACCAGGATTTATGGTGACATTTACAACTCAGGCCATGGCCAGGCCTGTATCCGGTGGAAGCGGGGATGATGTCCTGGAGGGCCGAGTCCCCAGCAGGGCAGGATACATTTGGTGCCTTTCCATACCCGATCTGGTGCTTTCATTAGAGCAAACCAGCCCAAGCGATTGGTTTACCCGTGCCCTTTTAGCAGCAACCCCCTGCTGCCACATCTCACTGACACGAACCATCCCATTTTCATTACACTCTCTTCCAACCCTGAATGATTCTAGGAAAGTGGACTGTCCTATCCCATGGCAACGTCCCCGCCCGCAGACGGCGGGTTCCCGTTCCCGTTCCCGTTCCCGTTCCCGTTCCCGCTCCCGCTCCCGCTCCCGCTCCCGCTCCCGCCCCCGTTCCCGCCGCCTGAGGCGCGAGCCGCCCCCTCCCGCGGGCCGCCACCAATCAGCGGCCAGGGGCGGGGCGATGGGGGGGGCGGTGCCAGCCTGGAGCGGGAAGCCATCCATCGCTCGGCGCTCCGCCTGTTCGATGTCCTCTGTCTCGGCCGGCCTCGTCCCGCCTGCCCCGCGCTCCCATTGGCTGGGCCGGCCGCATCCCGGGCCCGCGCGCCTCCAGTCCCGCCCGCCGCCATCTTAGCCCGGGAAGGCGGCGGCTGGGAACGGGACTGGCCGCGCTGGGCTGCCCGGCGGCTCCACCTTCTCCTCAGCACACAGGACACCCGGCACCATGAGCGCTCCCGCCGCCGGCTTCAGCCTGCAGCCGCTGCTAGAGACCCTGCAGGACGCGGCGGCCCCGCCGGGAGAGCTGACCGACGCTCACCTCACCATCATCAAGTGAGCGAACGCGGGTCGCGGCCGCCTCCCCTCTCTGTGGGGAGCAGCGTGAGGGGTGCGAGCAGGCCCGCGGTGCCTGAGGGGGTGGCCTCTGTCCGCTGCCTGAGCCCCGGGGTGGGGGTGGTGGAGATACGGACAACACGGTGCGCAGGCCCGGCCCGGCGGGATCGGCCCGCGTGGGCCGTGGGCAGGGGAGGGAAGCTCAGTTCCTGCCCGGCCGGAGGGCTGTGGGGCTCGGGGCTGCCTGGCTGTGGGTTGGAGATCGCTGGAAGCATGCGAGCCTGGAGGGGAGGGGGCGGGGTGGGCGGCTTTCAGGTGCCTGCTCGTCCGAGAGCCTCTCTTTTTATGTTTACTTCCCGAGGTGGGTGAAACGTTGTGAAATAGTAACTGTTTTCCCGCTGGAAAAAAAGACTTGCATTTCAGCTTTACGGTTGGAAAGGTTGGGTGTGTTGTGCTTGTCAGGTTTGGAATGATCATGCCTTCTCTTGACTTGTTTCTTTCTAGAAGGTCCCTTTTAACCATGAGGTTCTGCTTTTACCTGCGTCTCTCCAACCTGTTACCATGTGCAAAGGCACTATCTCTTTCCATCAGCATCTCCCCTGGGTTCCTGTCTCTCAGTTCTGTAGTAACTGAACAGTTAGAGCTGAACGGTTGCTCGATTCTGTACGACTTTTGAAGCTGTAACTGCCTAGAGATACTGATCACACTGTAAGGCTTTATAGACTTCTAGTAATAACTGACAAAAAAGCAAGCACCCTAACTTAAAAAATGATAGCACTCAGCAACAGCAGATTTCTCAGGTTCTTCTGGATGGTTGCACTTGATATGGTTGGCTTTTTTGCTCAGTGGAACTGAGGTTTAACGTTTTATAGGCTAAGTTTTCTGCATGGAAGTTCTTCAGGTATGTGCAAAGTCATCACTGCTAGTTGTCAAACCAGGATTCTGCATGCATTCCAGAACCCCTTTTGAGGAATGTTCTTTTAAGCAATCCCTTAATGTGTTTTTCTGCTCCTTCAACACAAAATGAGTCGATAGTAATTTCATTTTTTTCCAGTATCCTAGGGCACGTGTACTTTATAACACAAGATTTTATTGATGTGTCAGGCTAAGTACATGGTGACTGGTACTCTTGTTCTTTACCTCCTTCAGTGTTGTATTTCAGCTAAGGAAAGAAATGGTTCCATTTTAGCTAGTGAACTGTGTAAAGGAAATGTAAAGTTATGTCAATTATAACACGTTTAACCAGTTAATTTTGCTTGGTTTTCCCTCCTGCTCCTTCAAGTCGCTTGACTGGTGAGGAAGGCAAAGAATTCACTGCAAATGTCAGAAAACACTTTCCTCAACTATGCAAAGTGTTTAAGGTATGTCTTTTTCCCTTCCATTTTCAACGCTTCAGTGAGCAAAGGTGTGTTTAGGTGGTCAAAGTCAGCAGTTGCTGTAAGACTCGACTTTGAGGTCATTTAATAAGAATTCAAGCCAGTGGCACAGCAGTAAGGGTTTGTTGGCAAAATATATCTCCCATGTTAGTAGAAATTGCTACAGAAACAATAAAAATAGAGGGTCAACAATAAGGTACGGGAGCTTGGATGTGTTGGGCAGTAAAAGCTGATTTTCCAGTCAGAAAAGTGTGTTCTGTCTGCCTTTAGAAACACTTTGGGGTTTTGCAAAATGCAGTAAATGTCAAAATTATTTTGCAGATTAATGTTACATTACAGTTTTTGGCCAGCTGGTTTTTTTTGGGGTTATTTTTTTGTGTGTGTATGTGGGGTTTTTTTTTTTGTTTCCTTTGTGTGCGTGTGTTTTTGTTTTGTTTTCTTTCCCTTTCTGTTTTAGATCTTTTAAAACAATTGGAGAATCAAGTGATGGCACATAAGTGAGAAAGCAAACAACTTGGGATGTTTAGAACTTACTTCAGTAAAGATGTCTAAATTACAGAGAGCAAAAATGTCTTCAGAACCTCAGATTATTTTCTTGATTTGGAGTGTATATAATCAGGAAGGATTTCCTACCTGGGTGCATTTTTCCTCCAGCATTTTGCTTTTGACAGCTCTCTCTTCATGAAGCAGAAGTGTTGATATTAAGACAATACTTCACAGCTACTTCTTTATGTGCTTTTGATTTTGTGCATGTGTTTGTTTTTCTTTTCAGGCACACATATCTAGTCAAAACCCAGAGCTGAGTAATGCTGCATTACAGGCATTAGGATTCTGTGTTTTTAATTCAAATATTATGTCTGAATTATCAGGTAAGCAAGCAAACTCCTGTGTGGATGCTGGTAATCCGTGTCTATATATTTATATACCGATACCTGTAGGTTCTTTCTCTATGTTTTTATTACCATATACTTTAATTTTACCAAAGTTTCCAGCTCCCAAGTGCTGCAGTGGTTTTGTCTCTAGTATGAGCAGGGCAATCAGTTCACTAACTCCACCTTGTACCAAAAAGTTGTCTTTTTTTTCTTTTTCTTTTTCCCATGCTGTTATGATAATACTGTTTTTACTAATTTATGGTTTCTCTCAATGCTTTGGTAGCAGTTAGATGCTGTCATTAGCTCTGTGGAATTAGTAATCAAACAAAAGATGTCCAGGTAGAAAAAGAGTGAAGAGTGCTTTGTGTGTAGAATTTGGGTATGTGCAGTAGTGCTTTTCAGCCTCTACCTGGTGATTCCTGGTTGTTACACTAAATCAGAGAAGCATAGAATGGGCTGGGTTGGAAGGGACCTTTAAAGGTCATTTAATCCAACCCTAAATATTGTGCTGGTAAACATTTCAAATTAATTTCAAGTAATCCAGAATCTTACTGCCTACATTCCTAGCAGGTGTTAAGTCCCTGTAACAAAAGGGTTTGGTACCGAGATCTTGAGGCTGTGCATCAAGGTGAAAACACTGGATTTTGTTACTAACACTGGTCCTCAGGAGGTACCTGCTACACTTCCCAGGGGTCAGGACTACCCAGTTGCAGTAACATGATCAAAAGCTGCTCAGTTTCTGCTCTGTGTGTGTGTCAGGTTGGGTGGTGGTGGTGGAGGCAGCAACAGTTGCCTTTTGTTAGTGCACGAGGAGATGCGTTCAGATTTGGCTGCTGTGTGGTGCTTTGATGGTGCCAGGGTCTAGACTGGCTCTTCAAATGGTAATAACAAGGAGAGTGATGTCAATTATTCTTACTTTTTCTTCTGGGAAGTGTTAAATATTCTTGCACTTAGGTTTTGGAATGACCTTTATTAGAGAGAAACGTGACCTTGGTCAAGAATGAAAACATTCATGCGTGGATGTGCAGAGACCAGTTTTTCACGTGGTTTTGCCATTCTGTTGGTTGAAATTGATTCTTTCAGTTTTTTTCCTACTCAATTTTTCAGTGTGTCCTGCTTCCTAGTATGCAAAATTAAGCCTGATTTGCTAGGGCAATGAGGCATCTATGTTGTCCTTTCCTTTCTCCTGTATTTGTTTTTTTGAACCAGTTGATAAAACAAATTTTTATTAGGCAATGTCATTGTCAGAAGTAATTAAGTTCTGAAAACAGTGGATTATCTTGTAGACCCTAAAATGAATTTATGTATGTGAGCCTAGCATGGTAACTGACCAAATTGCTGCTAAATTCACCTGAAATCCAGCAAGCTTTGAATCACTATTTACTCTTTAGCTGTAGTGGTTTTAGGTAAAGTTGTCTCCTAGTTTTATGGTTTCAAGTAATCCAGATGTAGCCCATTAAGAGTGTCAGTATATTAATACATGTTGTGCTTTTTGGCCAGTTTATTTTGAAAGAAATTGCCAAACAATTGCCAAAAGGTAACATTTAAGACATTAAATCGTGCCCATCGGGATCTTTAATAATGTTAATGGAGCAAAATGACCCGAAACTTGCTGGGAAGCTGATGGGAGTTGTGGAAACAGAATTCAAGTGCTGTTGTGTTCTGCTTTCAGCCACTGAAATGCAGGAGTTGCTTTCAGCGGTGAACAGCATCGCTGTCAAAACGTCAGACAAAAACACTCGCACTCGGGCACTTTGGGTGATCTCTAAGCAGACCTTTCCTTCTGAAATTGTTAAAAAGGAGGTAAGTTAATTACCATTTGAGTTGGGTTTATTTCTTGTGGCCCGCTTTCCTAGGGAGGTGAGGGTTGTGCAGTCTCTGGGTTGCTCTCCCCTCAGTAGCTTTTGAATCTGAAGGTTGTTTTCAATCAGATTTGACAGGTGAGTATAGGGCTTTACTTGGAAAGATTTTTTAAGACAGCTGCAGAGGGAAAAGAGCCAACAAGTTACTGCTTCTTTTGAGGGAGAAGCTGCAATGTGAGCAATTCTGTTAGATACCAGTGAAGCAGCACAGGGGAGAAATGTGAATACTCCAGTTTGGGCAGACCTCTAACCTTCAGACTAGACCGAGCAGAATCCAGACACAGGCCACAGCCCTGGGAAACAAAATGTCATAATTCCAGCTCCTCCTTATGGAAATATTTATATTTAGGTGATGACTGTGATGTTCTGCTCTTATTTCCTTAGGTGTCCAGTATTATTTCTACCCTGGAAACAATACTTACTAAAGGAGATGTGCAGTCCATGGTGGTTGAATACGAAGCACTAAATGTTATTATACGGTACGTCCCCTGCAGTATTCAATTGTGGAAGCATGTTTAGTTTTTAGGGGAAAACTCTTGAAACAAAAACTTAGTGACACTAAGTGTACTGAAGACAACTTTTTTTTTCTGAATACTCTTTGAATTGCTCACTGGGCTCAGGACTGTTTTTCCCTGGTGTTTTGTATTACAGTCAGTAGAACAGAGTGAAATTGTGCGAGCTGTTATCTCTGTTTCTGTTGCTTGGCCAGCAGTTCTCCTGAACACCTTCATTTGTAAAATACTCCACTAATGATAATATGATGATTGATTCTGATGCAGAAAATAGTCAATATTCAGATAAACTTTCAGTGCTTTCATTTTTAATGGCTTACCAGGAATTATTTCCAATGTTTTCGTGAGCTTCCCAAGTCATGTTCTTAACATTCTAGCTTTTGTTTTAAGAACCTACCCATCTGAGAATTCTCAGCCATTACACATTTTGGGTTTTTTTTTTTCTTTTAAAGTGTCTCTGGTGCTGTATGAATTTTAATGCCATGTTTTTCATCATGCTGCCCAGGGTACTGTTCAATACCAAAGGTGACTTTTTAGGACCAGTACCAAGAATGCTTTGCTTTGGTCAGCAGTGCTAGAATAGTCAGATTTTTATCTTAGTATTAATTTTTTTTTTTTCATTAGTAAATATGTTGAGCTTATATCTCTACTATTATTTGTATTCTCTAAACCTTTTGCATCTGGTTTGAACTGCCAAGCTATTTTAAAGTGAACTAGTTAAAGCAGTAATTATTTGCTTATCTTATCTCTATTCTAGTACAGCTGTCTTCCATAGCAGAGAAGTTCTAGTTAGTGTTCAAATTTGGCTGCTTGTGCACTAATTCTTCTTGCAAATCTGAGATTCAGCAAGACAATTGTTTGTGGAAAATTATGCATTTTATTAAGTTGTTTGTTCCTTAGTTATTTTATATATGTGTATATATAAACCCTGTAATTTTATATGCATTTATTCAAAAGAATGTAGTTTTCCTTAAGAGGAAGAGTTATATCTGGAAATATTTTTATTACCTGGTCTCAGGATACTGGGTCTCGTGCTGATTGGCAGCAGCAGTGACAATGCCCTTGATCAGAAGTTTAGCTGGTGGCAGATGTAATGGAAAACCATTCTCTTAAGCAATACTTCTCCTCTGGCTTTCATAAAATTACTTAAAAGGCAGCAGTTTTCCTTAGTACGGCAAAAACCCTTCGTAAGCTGCAGTAAGGGGGGGATTTTTGGACACTTGGTAACATTTCGTGACTTGGAGACAAGCTGGCTCCTAAAGGGCTGTTGAATATATGCCAGGTACTCCCACTTCTGAAAGTCTCATTGGCTTCTGTGTGGGATGGTGGAAACGTGGAACTGTTTGTCATCCTGTGCTCTTAACAGCTCGGTAATAGAGGAATAAGATAAGAATACTGGACTGGGCTGGTGACCATCGAGTCTGTGCAAACCTGTCCTGCTAGTTTTCAAAAGCATACAGATTGTTTTCAGCACACATGGCCTGTGGGAGCTGGCCTGGACTGCCAAGAACACTCAAAGGGGGGTGAACATGCAGACTTTGTACTGGGGCACTGATAAAGAAGTGATGGTATGTTCCTTTCAGTCTCTAAATTCAACTCTCTTGACCAAAAAGTTGTGTTAGAACAGAGAGGACAACTGTGTCGGTCTGTTGGTTTTGGAGGAGTTTACCAGAACTACCACCCCAGCACTGCAGTTTTAAAGTGAGCTGTCAAAAGAAAATTGCTTAGAGAAGTTTAAAAATGAAACTGTTGTGAATGGTTTCCTTTAAATCGTACATTGGAGTATTTATTGTTGATTGTCTTTCTGAGCAGTTTGGCTGTTGGAGATTTGTAAGCCTTTTGTTTCTTTCTTTCTTTCTTTAAATTGGATCTAGCTTAATGGAGCAAACTCCAGCCCAGATGGGGGAAGAGGCCGTGAGGTGGGCAAAGCTGATCATTCCACTGGTGGTCCATTCAGCTCATAAAGTGCAGTTACGAGGTGCCACTGCCCTGGAAATGGGCATGCCACTGCTGCTCCAGAAACAGCAGGAGGTGGCAGCCATCACCGAGCACCTGATGACTACAGTAAGTTACAAAAGCCATGCCTTTATTGTCCAGAAATGACAGTCTGGGTTGTTGACTGGTGGGGTCTTTTAATTTTTATTTACAGTCTAGATAGTGGCAATACAAAGCTGCTGTGCTCTGACATAATCTTCTTACTGACAGCAGTTTTAAACAGAAAATGAATGCAACAGAAATATAAATTTAGGATCACTGTAAAAAAAAAAGTTTCTGACAAGAATTCAGGAAAATATGTGGGTTTTTTTAAATTTTTTTATTTTAAAGTACCTTGAAGCACCTATCTTGACAACATGAACTTGTGTAATATCACTAAACTTTTATTGTCTCAAAGAAATTTGCTTACTGAATGTTGTGGTTTAACCCCAGCCAGCATCGAAGTACCATGCAGCTGCTCACTCATTCCTCCCTCAGTCTGGTAGCATAGGGTGGAGAACTGGGGAGGGGAGTAAAACTCATGTATTGGGATAAGAACAGTTTCATTATTGATATAAAATAAAAGAATAATAATTGTAATGAAGATGACAGTGACAAATACAACCTAAGAAAGACAAGTGATGCACAATGCAATTGTGTTCCACCACTGACCAATGCTCAGCTGGTTCCTGAGCAGCAATTGGCACCTCCTGGCCAGCTCCCTCCAGTTTATATACTGGGCATGACCTCCTCTGGTAAGGATTATCCCTTTGGCTTGTTGGGGTCAGCTGTCCTGGCCATGCTCCCTCCCAGCTTCTTGTACACCCCCTCACTGGCAGAGCACAGAAAACTGAGAAATACTTGATTTAGGGTAAGTGCTACTCAGCAGCAACGAAAACATCAGTGTGTTCTCAACATTACTCTTATCTTAAATCCAAAACAGAGCACTGCACCAGCTACTAGGAAGAAAATTAACTTTATTTTGTCCCAAAGCAGGACAAACGCTTGCAGAAAACCCCAAATATACAAGGTGGTTTTTAGAGTCAGTGTGTTTTGATTTAAAAAGACTACAAGTGTTAAAGAAATTGTATTTTAGTTTGCTGGTTGCCACTATCAGAATAATTGAAACCAACCATAAACTTCAGTTGGTAATTAAATGGTAACAACACTTAATGGTTTTACTAGCAAATTCCATGGTACAGAATCAAATCCTTCTCGCCTAGAAATAGGCTAGTTCTAGTTTGGTTGTGTTTCCAGACACTGGTACGTAGTATTTATAGAATACTTGGGATATATTTCTTGTAGAAATATTTTTTTTTAATGTCTGCAGAAATTAATTTCAGAACTTCAGAAATTGTTTTCTACAAAAAATGAGACATACGTATTAAAATTATGGCCGCTCTTCGTCAAATTGCTTGGAAAGGTAAGCAGAAAAACAGTAAGTTTTACAGTCTTTAGGGAAGGAATTTTTGACAACATAAATATCTGACTTTTGCACTTTATCTTCAGGCTCTGCATCGTAGCGGCAGTTTTATCAACTCGTTGCTGCAGCTGGAGGAACTTGGATTTCGTAGTGGCTCACCAGTGGTAAAGAAAATAGCCTTCATTGCATGGAAGAGTCTAATAGATAATTTTGCTCTAAATCCAGGTAGATTTAAAAAAAAAGTTAAACCTGAATTGTTTTGACTGCTGTCACTTTACGTAACTGGAAGAGACTGTTCTGTCTAGTAGTGGTCAATGCTATGGTACTTGCCACGGGATATCACAGAATCACTCAGGTTGGAAAAGCCCCTTGGGATCATCGTGTCCAACCATTAGCCCTGCTCTACAAGTTCACCCCCAGACCATGTCCCCCAACACCACATCCAAGCGATGTTTAAACACATCCAGGGATGGGGACTCACCCCCCTCCCTGGGCAGCCCATTCCAAGATCTCACCACTCTTCCCATGAAGAATTTTACCCTAGTGTCCAGTCTAACCCTACCTTGTTTCAGCCTGAGGCCATTCCCTCTGGTTCTGTCCCTAACGACCTGAGAGAAGAGCCCAGCACCAGCCTCTCTACACTGTCCTCTCAGGGAGTTGTAGAGAGTGATGAGGTCTCCCCTCAGCCTCCTCTTCCTCACACTGAACAGGCCCAGCTCCTTCAAACACTCCTCATAGGATCTCTTCTCCAGTCCCTTGCCCAGCTTCGTTGCCTCCTCTGCACCCACTCCAGCCCCTCGAGATCTCTCTGGGACTGAGGTGCCCCAAACTGGACACAGTGCTCGAGGTGAGGCCTCACCAGTGCTGAGCACAGGGGGACAATCACACAGTATTTTTTTTTTTACCTTGAATGTGCTTCGTACTGTGTGTCCTGAAGAAAAAGCTGCATGTGGACATTTCTTAGTTCAGCTGAATTCAACTTATATTGTTTATTGTCTGGGCACTTGTTCCTGATCATCGTTTCCCTTCAATTAATGAGCAGAGGATTTAATTATATGAGAAGTGAAATCCCTTAGCAGTTCCTTTGGAACTGTGGATGAGCAGGTTATAATGCTGCTCAGTAGCAAGTGAACATTTGTGGCCCCAGAATATTATCTTTAGGATCAGTCCATCTGTGTTGGTGTTCAGTAGATTTAATTTCTGACTTGGCATTGGAAAGAAACACTTGGTACTTCCAGGGTTGTTGTAGATGACAATGAGAGCAGTAAAACAGTCTGAAAGGTTGGTGCGTTTATGTACTTCAGCTTTGCAAGTTCTGTAGTTGAATTCTAAGCTGAAATGCTGGGGGGAAAAAACCCAGTGGTTTAAGAGCTGTCCTTTTTTTGTTGTTCTATGAAGTAAGTAATTAATGGTGTTGCTTAAAAAAATGGCTTTTTTTGATCTTCCAGATATACTGTGCAGTGCTAAAAGGCTGAAATTGCTCATGCAGCCCCTGAGCTCGATCCATGTGAGAACAGAGGCTTTGGCACTGACAAAACTGGAGGTCTGGTGGTACTTGCTCATGAGATTGGGACCTCAGCTGCCTGCAAACTTTGAACAGGTAACAGAACTGGCCACGGCATCGTCACTTACCATATGTTGAGTATGTGGAGTTGAGTCCCCTGTTTATTCCCATATCACAGAATCACTCAGGTTGGAAAAGCCCCTTGGGATCATCGTGTCCAACCATCAGCCCTGCTCTACAAGTTCACCCCCAGACCATATCCTCCAACACCACATCCAAGCGATGTTTAAACACATCCAGGGCTGGGGACTCAACCCCCTCCCTGGGCAGCCCATTCCCATAGCTTACTCTGTTTGTCCTTCTCTAGCTTATTATTAAAATAAAACATCCTTAAGGAACCAAATCTGCCTTGTATGCTGTATATAGCAGGGGCTATATGTGCAATCCTTTTGTAGTCCAAATGATTGGAGAGTGTATCTGCATGTTATGTGAACACCTCTCTGCAACGAGAGTGCACAAGAGTAGTGATCATAAGCAGAATATTTAGGGACTGCTTTTCTCAGCACAGGGAGAAAAATGATGCAGGTATTTCATTGCTACTCGCATCATAACTGGAATGATCAATGTTTCTGTGAGGCTTCTGAATTTCATCAAATTAAACCACAGGATGGGAGGAAAGTGGAGGGGGGGAATCTACCTTTTTAGATACAGTCCAGTTGGATCATTCTAACATGAGTTCATGTTTAATCTGTCTGCTTCTAATTCATCTATCAGTATGCATTTTTTACACAGCATCTTAAAACAATTATCCTATGTACCCAAAAACTCTGCAACACTGATGCCGTGAGCAACAACCTAGTCAACATGATATCTGAAATATACAGTTCTTTTGTGACTTCTGGCTTTTTCTGTGGCATACCTCTTTTCACTGAGGTTTGGTATCTCTGCAGGTTTGTGTACCATTAATCCAAAGTACTTTAAGTGTCGATTCTTCTGCTGCGTTACAAGGAACTCCCTCGCGTGGACCGGCCAACCAAAGTTTAGCCGCAGCAACCCCTGCTCAGAAATCAGGTATTAAAGCACAAGCCCCTTTCCAGCTATATAGCAGATGCAGGAAATAATATATTCTATTTAAAATGCTTATGTTTCTGTTTATACTCCTCTTTAAATAGTACTTTTTTTTTCTCCATGCGCGTTGGTGAGCTCAGAGGTAGCGATTTCTGTTGGATAAAATCCTGTTTCAGTCAGTATTACAAGTTCACAAAATTCTTCTAATCCTGTTGTGTTGAGGACCAGTTTTAATATCCTGATTTGTAAAGGAGCCTTGAAGCTTTCATGTATTCATAGATGTGCTATTTATATAGCTCATTCACATTTCTGTAGCACTTCTTGTTTCTGCCCGAACAGTAATTTAGTTCTGTGAGAGCATAACTGAGGCTGGTCAAAATGCTTTGCAACGAGACCTCTTAAAGTTGTGTTCAGTGTAGAAGGTTCTAATGCAAAGTTCTTGCACAGAAGTGGAGTTACTATATAACTAGTGTGCCACGGAACTGGAAACTTGCTCTAGAACCACAACTTCCAGAAAGACTTTTGTTGCAGAAATGAAGTTTCAGGTCTGAAGCTTTGCAATCTCTGGAAAGCATTAATGCTTTCAAAATACATAGTTATGACTGCGATATTAAACCATACTTAATAAGACCATGTGCTAAACAGTTGTCTGACTGGTGGAATCATAGAATGGGTTTGGTTGAAGACACCTTTAAGATCAGAGTCCAGCTGTGAACCCAGCACTGCCAGGGCACCACTGCCCCCTGTCCCTCAGCACCACAGCTCCATAGGGGGGCTTGGAAGCCCCTCCAGGGACCATGGGGACTCCCCCCCTGCCCTGGGCAGCCTGGCACAGCCCTGGGGAACCCTAAAGGGGTTGAAGAAATTGTTCCTCAGCTCCAACCTAAACCTGCCCTGGGGCAACTTGAGGCTGGTTTCTCTTGTCTTGGCTTGTTTCTTGGGAGAAGAGACCAATGCCCCCTGGCTCCAGCCTCCTGTCAGGAGCTGTCAGAGCCAGAAGGTCTCCCCTCAGCCTCCTTTGCTCCAGGCAGAACAAGCCCAGCTCCCTCAGCTGCTCTTCACCAGACTCCTGCTCTAGACTCTTCCCCAGCTTCATTGCCCTAAAGGGACCTAGAGGTCTTTTTTAGCCAGCACTGTTCTGTGTTTTGTTCTTTTTACATTCACTTTGTAATTTTGTTCTGATGGGTTTTTGGCTGGATTCTAGCTGCAACATAAGACAGTGTAATTTTTCTCCCCTTACTCTAGGTCCTTACCCCTTTACAAGCCCGGCCACGCCGAGGATGAACTTGAACTCCAGTACAGCAGGACTGGTGGCGATTCCTTCCATTCAGCTCTTGGGAATTGAAATGCTGCTTCACTTCATGATGGGACCGGATGTTTTAGATTTTGCAAAGCAAAACAAACTTGTCCTTAGTTTAGGTACATGAGTTGTATTTTTTTTAATTATTTATTTTTCTGTAGTACTCTCATGTAATCTCAAATTGCCAATTTTGTTGCATTTAAAGATGTCTACTAGAACGAAACACTTTATATTTAAAACTTAGCTGTCACCTTTAGTATTAGAAGTTGTTTTTATGTTAAATTAGTAAGGACATATATATACTTGATTATTTTTAAGGCTTATCTTACCAGGAGACTGCAAAATAACAGGTTTACGGAACATGTGTTTTTGTTCTCCTAGAGCCTCTCCAGTACCCACTGATCAGTAGCCCTTCTTTTTTTTGTAAGCATGCCAGCACATTTATAAACGCAGTTCAGGATGGCTTCATTGCAATTGGAAAAGAAGTTCCTGGTAAGATTTCACTGGTGAAATTTTATTTCTTTATGGGGAAAATAAAGTGGGAAACGTAAGAAATAACCACTCTCCCTAATATTCCAGTGTTAAGTGCTCTGACTCAGTTTGAATGCTTATGTTGGCTTTGGCTTATATCAAAGTCTGTTGTTTGGCACCATTTGTATTTGTACTGGGTCTGAGATGGAGTTAATGTTCCCTCCCAGTGCTGTGCTTTGCACTTGAGAGCTGGAAAGCTGCTGATAACACAGCCGTGTTGTGGCTACTGCTGAGCAGGGCTCACACATCACCAAGGCTGTTTTTCCAGCATTCCCCCTGCAGTGGGGTGGGGTGCACAAGAGCTTGAGAGGGGGGACAACTGGGACAGCTGACCCAAACTGACCAAAGGGATATTCCATACCATATGATATCAGCTTAACAAAAACTGGGGAAAAAATGGGGGGAGTGGAGGCATTTGCTTGTTCTCTGGAGCAACTGCTACGTGTTTGGAGTCCCCCTTCCTGGAAAAGGGGCCAGGCATCACCTGCAGATGGAAAGTAGAGAGTAAATCTTTTTCTTCTGCGTGCATGGCCTTGCTTTGCTTTTCATTAAACTGGTCTTGTCTTGAGATAAAACTTGTAGGTTATTTTCTACCCCTGGTCCAGCTGAGAGGAGGGGTGGGGAGTGATAGAGTGGTTTTGTGGGCACCTGGTGTCCAGCCAAAGTCAAACCACCACAGTATAATAACTATGATTTTTAGTTAATGTTTTTATTAACAACTAAATACTTTATGGTCTCTTGTAGATTGTATGCTGAATGTTATATGGAAGGACATAAATGGATATGTAAAAACAGCTATTGAATCAGGTATGAAATGAGAAATCGGGGTAAGAAGCAAGAAATAGAGACATTCAGTGTATTACTCAAGTTAGCATGAAGTCTTTGTTAACCTGACTGTGGATACCTTTTTCTTTAATCACATTTTATTTCATAGTACAGTGTCTTTTCAGATATTTGGAAGTTGTTTCCTATTGGGGAAGAAAAGGGGGGGGGGGGTGTCATTACCATAGAAAGTCTTTGAAATATTCTTAACAGTGAATATTTTTTTTATATTGAAAGATGTAACTGAAAAGCATAAGGACTGAAGTGTGCTGCTTGGGTAAATGGCAAATTTCACAACTGTTTTTAGCATGTCAAAGTGAAGCTTGCTAATGATACAAAGATGTTTCCACTTCACTACTAAACCTTTTATGTTTTTTATTGTATTTAAACTTCTAAGTTGAAGTTACACCGCTCTTCAGAGACTTGGTATCCAAATCTATTAAGTATTTAGTGTATGTTTATAAAGATTAACTACTGTAAAATAAAAGTTTCTGTTTAAGTTACAAATGATGCTCAGTGCAGCCATTATTTTGTTCTGCTCTAACTGTAAATGTGCTTTATTCTAGGAAATAAAAAAGAAAAGCAAGGATCAGAAATACTGACTATGTTGCTCCAAGCCTTAAAAAACATTGTTAGATCAAATTCCCTGCCTGTGCAGAAAATACTGGTGAGTTGAATGTGTTTCTCTGGTTTTTCAGTCTCATTTCTTTTTGATGGTCTGGATTCTGTTTGGTAGCTGCCTTTTGTATCTGCCCCATCAGAATGGTCTCTTTAAGAGACAATTCTTTTGGTGTCAACTGTCAGTTACAGAATTCTTCTCAAATGAGGTATCGTGTTGCTTAAGGGTTTCTCTCTTGGAAAGTGTTCTTCAGATTTATCAGCAATGTTCATAGAATTGGGTACCAGGTTCTCCTACCAGAACCTTCTTCAAAGACAGTTATTTTCATGATCAATTTTTTTTTTTCTTCTTTTTCTAAAGGGAAGCAACTGTTAGAATTTTGCTTTTATTTGTGATGTTAAAAATAACCAAGCACTCCAGAAAATAATATTTACGTGCATTCTCTTCTTCCCCCCCACTTAGTCCCTCATTGATGTTACTGTTAAGGAATTGCCTCCAAAAGTATTGGGATCACCAGCTTATCAGATTGCTGATATGGATCTTTTAAATGTAAGTCTGACTTCATTCCAGAACTTTGTCTTTATTTATGCCAAAATCTATTGGGATGACATGTTGGTATAAACATACAGAGCATTTTGTGAGAGATCTTTCAGGAAATCAAATTATTCTGTGTTCCAGAATGCAGACTGTGTTTCTCGCTCTCACTTCTGATGAGTAATCTGACTATAACTCAAAAGGTATATGCTGCAAGTAGTAATCAAAGAGGATTTCTGATGTTTCAAATGATTTAAAATGCAGGTTGCAGGTATTTTGCAAGGAGAGATATAGTCAGACTGTGTGGTGCTACTGCACTGAAAACTGATGTTTTGGGGAAATGCTCTGAAGTCAATAGAGTGAAGTACTTGGAAGAAATGTAGCAAGTGTTGCTCCTCAGGAGAAACTAAATGCACAGAAGCCAAACAATATTGTACTAGAGAGGATAATTTTGGGAAAAGTTCAGAAATCACAGTGACCAAAAGCCTGAACTTACTGGCCATCATCTGCTGCAGAAAAAGGGGAGATATTTGTTAGTAGTGAGAGCTGCCCTGTTCTGCTTTGGTCCCCAACGAGTGCTGTACTGCCTGCTGTGTGCTGTATTGAAGGGAGAACCTAGAAAAAAAGAAACACAAAAAAAATAACCTGTGAGAAAAGGCAGAAATAACATTTATTTATGTATCATTGTTTTGTTTGTGCCTGGCTTTGTTATTTTGTTTGGAGTGGAGCGGAGCGAGTGGGAGCATTGCTACCAGTTCAGTTTATTAAAAGCTTAAAAAGTTTGCTTGGATACTTCTAAAATTGGACAGTGATCAGCTCTTCTACCTCCACCAGCAGACAGAAGACAACTGGTTTATTTTGCAGCAGTGGATACAGACAGATTCACTTCGTAGGCTAAAACGCCTAGCAAAGTAGCTCAAACTCTGTTTTGTTAGCCAGTGTCCTGGGTTTGATAAGATGGGGTTAATTTTCACCAGAAACCGGGAGGGGGGGAGGCTTTGAAGTGGGATAAGCAACCAAACTGGGCAAGGTGTTAATGCCTTGGTGACGTCATGCCCAGTACATAATGACAAGGTGGGGAACCTCCAGGGAGGTTCCTGTCCCCCCTGGGAGGTAGGGGTGGAGTGCTGGGGTCTCTCCTCTCTACGGTTTGTTAACCCTTGTTTGTGTACATTTTTTGTTGCAATTTTTTAATGCTGTTGCTTTTTCTGTTACTAAGGGGTTTTTTTTTTTGTGCTGCTGCTTTGAAACCTCCTGATCTCAACCCACCTGGGGGAAGGAGGGTGATGAAGCAGCCCTGGGGCTGGCTCTAAACTAGCACAGCTAGGGAGTGCATGAAACTCATTTTGGGGCTCTTAAAAGTAGACAAATACCAGTGAGACAAGAGTAAGCAAATGCTTCCACTCCAGTGAGCAGCATAAAGCTTTGTCTGCCAGAACTGGCTGAAGAGCTCAATGCTCAAAATTCCTCCCAGCTTTTTCCCTTCTGTTTTAATTACATGTGGAGGCTTTTTTCTTTCTTGGCTGCAAGAGACAGTAGTTTATTAGGCTGGTTGAAGCTTTAATTGGCAGGTATTAAAAGCTACTATTAGATCCTTAAAACACTAGATATTAGATATTAAAAACTATTTATCGTGATAAATACTTTAAAATTGGCAAACCTGAAATACTTCTGATAGATTTGAAGAGAGGTTGTCCAAAAGATGTGCTGAAACCTTGAAATAAGCAACTTGCAGGTCGTTCCAGGCATGGTAATGGGTGTTGATGGTGTTACCTACACCTTATTGTGTTGCTTGCAATCTCAAGGCAGTAATAACTTAAGTACTATAAAACCTGCAAACTTTTAAACAGGAGAGTGGTTTGTCTCAATTAAATTGGAACTGGTGTTCTGCTGAAGCATCAGAAGCTTAGATTTCCCTCTGATTGTGAAGTATTAGAAGGGAGGATTTTGACAGCCTTAAATAATTGCAAATTTCTGGCTTAGAGTTAAATATTGTCTATAGATAACACATGTAAGCAAGGCAACCATTTAATTGGGTCAGTGTCTATGTTTTCACCTCTTAAATTTCTCTTGAAAGGGAACACCTGCTTTGTTCTTAATCCAGCTGCCTTTCCATAATAACCTCTTGGAATCCTGCGTAGCAGAAGAGAGGTACGTGGTGGTGATCGTTTATAACGAGCTTTTCATAGAAGTTCCTCCTACCTTGAGCTGGAAAAAAAAGTAGCTTACTTCTTTTAACTTTCTTCCCCAGGTTCTTTGTAATTCTTGAAACGCTCGTGAGTTATGTTTTATCTGGGCCTACTTCTCCCCTGGCTTTCAGTGAATCTGTGATCTCCATTATTAATCGGAGTGCCAAACAAGTGGAAAATAAGGAGCATCTCTGGAGGATGTGGAGTATTTTTGTTAACCCACTGACTGAATGGATTAATCGGGTATAGTGGCTTTTTGTTCCTTTCCTCGTCCCCTTTACCCCCCAAAAAAACACAGGAAAACTTTGTGCTGATCTTTGATCTTAATGTATGTTTAGGAATGTATGTCTTAAAGTGACAGTAAAATTAAATAAGCCTTTGTAGCATTAAGGAAAATGGAATGTGTGTAGCTTTTTAAATTATTTTTAGAAGTCCCTAACTGGAGGATGAATGTTTGCAGTTGGGTAGGATAAAGGGCAGTAGTGGAGCAGTGTGATCCAGAGTGTGGTTTAGAAGTGACTCCACTCAGTAAGAACGATCACTTTTAAGTACAGTGTCCAGTATAGAGTTGGGAATGTTCAATTTTAAGATGATGTTTAGAGATGTGCTTCAAGCCTTCACTCCTTGGCATAGTGGAAACCTGCCCTCCAGGACTTTCTAAGCTCTAAATACTAAGAGGCTTTTTTGCTTTCTGTGACAGTACAATAAATACGAAGTTTTCATATTTAGGATGTATTTCTTACTAATGTTAGACTGGGCGCTGGGAGGCCACACCTCGAATCCTGGGGTCAGTTTTGTGCCCCTCACTCCCAGCAGGACATTGAGGGGCTGGAATGTGTCCAGAGAAGGGCAATGGAGCTGGGGAAGGGTCTGGAGCAGGAGTCTGGGGAGGAGAGGCTGAGGGACCTGGGCTTGTTGAGCCTGGAGCAAAGGAGGCTGAGGGGAGACCTTCTGGCTCTGACAGCTCCTGACAGGAGGTTGGAGCTCAGGGTGGGTCAGGCTTTTCTCCCAAGGAGCTGGACAAGACAACCCCTTGAGGGTTCCCCAGGGCTGTGCCAGGCTGCCCAGGGCAGGGGTGGAGTCCCCGTGATCCCTGGAGGGGTTTCCAAGCCCCCCGTGGAGCTGTGGTGCTGAGGGCCATGGGTCAGTGGTGCCCTGGCAGTGCTGTGTTAGTGGTTGGACTTGATGAGCCAAAAGGTCTCTTCCATCCAAAAGGATTCTGTGACCCTTGACTGGAAGCCCTAAGGAAAACCAGATCAACATGCAAACAGTGCTTTTTCTCTCTTTAAATCATAGCATCAGGTTGAACTCTTGAAAGAACTGAGAACAGCCAGTTTCAGAACGTCAGTGGCAATTTAGCTTGCACAGGTCTTGCATACAAAGGAAACTTATTTAGAACAGTCTTATTTGTCATCTGAATTTCACAGCTTTGTTAATTGTTGTTGTTTTCTTGCTGCAGACCAATGAAGTAAATCAGGGGGATGCTCTGGAACACAACTTCAGCGCCGTTTATAACGCGCTGCTGCTGCCGATATCGCACATCTTCCCCATGAAGGAATTTCCACAGGTAACAGGGGAACACACCATGTAGATCATATATTTAAAGCTTAATATTTCTCCTGTTTATTGTTAATAGAACTCTATAGGGTTTATAAAAACTCTTAAGTACTCTCTGCTAATCTCAGAGCAGATTGTTACTGACATGTGTGTATACTGGGTTGTGCTCAAGGGCTGGAATTGTTGAGTTACTTGGGTTTTGACAGAAGAAAACTTGCTTTTAAGTTGATTATTTTTATCTCCATGCACAGACGTTGATATTTATAACCTTTTTTCCCTTTCTGTTAAAGCCAACTATGAAATCCTTGCTGCGCACTTGGTCAGACCTGTATAGAGCGTTTGCTCGCTGTGCTGCTTTAGTTGCAACAGCAGAAGAAAATCTTTGCTGTGAAGAACTTTGTGCCAAAATAATAGCTGGGCTAGAAGGTGAAACTTCAGTAGTGAGTATAAACCAGTGATATTGAACTATATAAATGATTTAGCAGTTGTACTTTAAATATAAGAACCTGCTGTAAAATTTACCATAGTACTTTCTATAACAAAACATTTTGATTGAGACTTAAAGCCATGAGAAAATTCATTTTGCTAACAGGAGTTGGAGTTGGTCTAGGAATGGACTGAAAGAAGAGAGTAAAAATAAATGTGAAGCTTAAATGTTAACGTAGCAGTTCAGCAGGCCTTGGATTTGTCGTCTTTTTAAGCAATAATAGTTCAGGGAATGTCATCTTCATAGTAAATGTGATTTTGTGCAGTTGAAATGTGTGTGTATATGTAAAGTAAGTTTAGGTTTAATTAACAAGCCCTACAAAACCAGGCACTCTGGTTAGGAAGGAGGGCAGAGCAGCAGTGTAACATTCAGAGGGCATAACTTGCAATATTCCTGGTACCGCCAGCCTTGTACACTAAAATTTAAAGACTTCACTTCTAAAGCTTTATAAAAGAGAGAGCTTTTGAAAGAAGAAGCCTTTACATTGTCCATCTTGCCTGTTTGCAAGCTGATGTCATATGAGGAGATGGTCTGTTGGTGGAAGTTGGTGGAACACAATATCAGGGTTCCTTTTAAAACCAAGTCTTTTTTTTTATTAACTTCAAAGAATTTATGGTGGATTGGGGGGTGCAAAAAATAAATTCAGAAATCCACCTTGCTCCATCTCTGCATGCACTAGAAATCAGTCGTGCTTCCTGATTGTGGAGGCCACGTTACTGTTACACCTACACTGGCTTTTCTGAAAATGGGGCTTTGTGCAGTCACTGAACTTCCACAGACACTTTGTGACTTGTTTTGCTAGACAGCCACTGCCTTGAACCTTAACACTTCTGATGCATCTGCTTAAACCTAACACCTTCTTGACAGATGCCACTCACTTTTGCTGCTTTAGATAGTGTGCATATGCTCGTGTCCTATTAGCATAGAACAATCTTCAGCTTGTGTGAATGAGTGTGTATTAAAATGTGATCTTATCTGAGTTTTATCTGGTAATGCAGACAAATTTCATCCTCTTCAACTTAAAAGCTGTTTGCATTGATCAGCCAACATGTTGTGTTGGGGGTGGTTTTTTTGTCACTGTTGCTCTTTTGGGCTTTGCTGATGGCTTCTGTTTCCTCCTCAGATGTTTTCAATGCTGGATGGTCTCACCCATGTTCTATCAGTTATGACTGACTGCATCAACTTTGCACCATATGGTACTAAATATCAGCCAAAAAATAGATGTAAGCAATTACTTGAATATTGGGGGGGTTTCTGTGGCTTTCTTCCAGAGCTGGTTGGAAATGGGAGTTGCTGTAGATGTGGAATTGCAGGCTGTAGGATATCGATGGTCTGTATGTGCTACATAAGCACCGAAGGGATTGACACACACAAAAAAATCATAGAAAGCAACTAAAAGTATTGAGTTTGTATATTTGAGCATAGCTTTCTTCTGTTTGTGGGGCAGTTGGGTTAGCCTGACAAAATAAATCAGAACTTGGATGTAAACACTGAGGCTGCTTTATTTTCTCATTTCACTACAAAACACTGCAGGTTTCTGAAGCAGTAGCTGGTATTTTGTCTATGATTTAATTTTTTTTGCATGTGAAAGCTACTGCTTTTGCTGTATTCCAGTATAATCTGAAGGTAGTGCTTGATCGTCATCCTCAGTCTAATTATATAATACATACCTAAACCCAGTGATCAACTTAACATTTGAAAGGCTGCTGCTTTGTATGAAATAGCTGAAAATAGGGTTAACAGAAAATAAAAGGCCCTTGCACGTGAAATGTTCTTTGTTTTGTTTCCAACTGCCTTTTGCAGCTATTAAAGCTGAAGAAATGATTTCCAAACCAGCATAATTCGGTATAAAACTCAAAGTATTTACAATTTCTCTGCCCCGTATGAAGTTGCTGAAGTAGTAAGACATTGTGTTGGGCTGCTGAAAGAATGAAGTGTTTTAATTGTAAATGCTGGTGAGGAAAAAACAAGATGAGAACTTCACTTTTTATATAAATAAACTAATAAAACTTAATACTTCCCCTTCCATCCCAGAATTTTAAGCATATCAGTTGGTATCTGTAGCGTGCTTGCTGTCTCTTTGCAAGTGGGCGTTGAAGATACTTTGTACCATCACCTATAAATATAACAAAGAAGAACAGGAGTCCTATCTATGATAAAATTATGCATTAAAAGATGAATGTTTTCTAACAGGCCTGGTTTTAAACTATTTGTACATCAATAAGGTTTGGGAATCAAAGTTCTGCTTCTCATGCAGACAGAAAGTTCCCATGTGTTTTTGTCATAATGCATGCTGGTTAGATAGGAGCTAAATTAATACTGTTTTGGGGTTTTTTTGTTTGTTAGCACCACAGACACCTACAGATTGGTCTAAGAAGAAAAAGGAGCCCCTTGGAAAGCTTGCCTCTCTGTTTAAACTCCTGGTGATGTTATTAAACTCTTGCCATGCATTCAGTTCCAAAGAAACCATTTCAGAAACGCTGGCCTCTGTTGGTCCTTCAGTTATCACTGTTCTTCACAACATCATCAGCCACGTTTCGTTGCCTTCAGTGATTGGGAGTATGCTGGCCATTTTTTCAAAGCCCCTGGCTGTGTTTTATGAAAAAACAATGTGAGTATGGCAAGAGTATGTTAGAACACTGGATTAATTGCATTGCTGCCTGTTGGTGTGAAATATTGTGTGGTCTGTAGCAGTGTGTTTGACTATAGCTCAGGAGGGTTTCAGAGCTCTGGCACTAAACACCCAAAACTTTCAGCTCCTGCCAAGTCTCTCTGCCTAATCATACATGAAAAGAAACCTACAGGGCTTCTGAAAGTTTAGTGTTGGAAATTGTCTCTTCAGAGTGAATATACTGTCATCTCAGCAACAGCAAGGTGTTTGGCTGTTTATTTCCAGGGTATGAACAGGATATTCAGATATTAGCAGGAATTTGTTTTCTAGTGGGCAGGAAGCATGCAAATTTTTGAAGGAAAAAGAAACTGTAGCTAGGTGACGTGCACTAAAACCTTGGAAGTTTTTCAGATTACTGAGAAATACTTGTTACTATCCACTTTTCTTTCCCATATGGCTTTGCTTTTTCATTTATTTAGTTTCTATTGTTGTAAGCCGCTTTTCCTGGGACGTGATGGAATTATGCTGGGAAGGAGCTGGCAGAGGCTTGTTTGCAGTTTGTTGATGGCACAAGAGCTGGTCATAGACTTATAAAACCATAGAGGAGGTCATAGACTTATAAAATTAATTAAACGCTGTTTCCTCACGCTTTCAGGATGCGAAAAGGGATTTATTTACACAAAATTACTTGGGTTAGGTGGTGCTTCAGCTTTTTAATGCAGATATTTGTGGGGCCTGGGAAATCTGTTTGGGGTGGGGGTGGGAGAGTTAAGAGCAACAGCAAGACAACAGTTAGAAATTACTTGATCAGAAAACCTTTATGTTTATATAATTACTACTCATTTTTCCATTAGGTTTTTCTTAAAGTCAGCATGTCAGTAGGAGTATGGGAGGGGTTAAAGGATGGGCTTACTTGAAGCTATTTACATCAGGAACTTTTTTAATTGCCCAACAGGAGGGAATTTCACAACATTATTTCATCAGGTTGCATACTACATCTAGTACACGGTGCTTGAGTGCATTGTGTATTTAATTCTTATGCTTGGGTTACAGGAGACAGCAAAATACAATTATTATTTTTGTTTGTTTTGGCAGGCTCCCTGAGGTTCCTAAAGCATACAGCAATCTTAACAACAAGGTAAATTTGCTAGAGAAATAGGTGATGTCTGGGAAAAACATGTTGGTGTTCATCCTGTGTTTAAAAGAAAACCCCAAATGTGATGAAAGTAGAGATTTAATTTTAAAATGATTTCTTTTTTACCCAAGGTAGCTGAGGGGAGGACCGCTAAGCTTAGCTATGAGATTTTTCCTGTGGTGTCTAAACTTTTTTATTCAAGCCACGCTATTCTAGGGGATAATAAATAGTCAATATCTGCAATATTTGAATTAAATAATAAACCTTTTGCTGCTTCTCTTCCTCAGCTTGAAAAACTACTGGCTGAGATTATCCTGTGCTTACAATCTCACTGCACCGGCTTGTACGACCAGGAGCTGCTGGAGCAGCTTTCTCCATTGCTTTGTGTAATGTTCCAGCACAAGAGCAAACAGCTCCGCAACCAGTGTGCCCACTTCTGGAACACGACCTTTGCTAAGGCTACATTGTTAACCTACCCAGAAGAGTTAAAGTAAGATTGCTGTTGTTGTTATTACTACTTTTAATATGTATTTTTAAAGGAAGAGTTCTCTGGTTATGTACAAACAAGGGTTTGGTTCCACTTTTTGTGCAAGCTGGGGTATCTGCTGGTTTTCTTGCGTACCTTTCCCTCCCCTCCTCCACTCCATAAGCTCAATTTTCTTTTTCTTTTGAGCAGATCTGTGTTAAGCCAAGCCAAAAAGAAGATTCCACTCTTGCTGCCTGGTTTTGAAAGCGTTGAGATAGCCGAAGACTGCAGCGGCCCGTTCTCCGACACGGTAAATATTTTGTTGACCCCAGCGGGTGCTTCACTGTGTAGAATCTCAGAATCACTCAGGTTGGAAGATCCCCTTGGGATCATCACGTCCAACCATCAGCCCTACTCTACAAGTTCACCCCCAGACCGTGTCCCCCAACACCACATCCAAGCGATGTTTAAACACATCTAGGGATGGGGACTCACCCCCCTCCCTGGGCAGCCCATTCCAAGATCTCATCACTCTTTCCATGAAGGCTTTTTTCCTAGTGTCCAGTCTAACCCTACCTTGTTTCAGCCTGAGGCCGTTCCCTCTGGTTCTGTCCCTAATGACCTGAGAGCAGAGCCCAGCACCAGCCTCTCTACACTGTCCTTTCAGGGAGCTGTAGAGAGTGATGAGGTCTCCCCTCAGCCTCCTCTTCCTCAAACTGAACAGGCCCAGCTCCTTCAAACAATCCTCATAGGATCTCTTCTCCAGTCCCTTGCCCAGCTTCGTTGCCTCCTCTCAATGGGAGTGTGGGACAGTTTAGTTGTAGAAAATACATCTCAGGATGGCTTTGTGAGCTTGGGAGTTTCTCCACATGATGCATTCAGTGTATTTCATTTGAATAGATGGAAAATTCACAACTGGATGCGAAGATAAGTGGAATGGTGGTAAAGTTGGGTCAGAAACGAGAGGCTGTGTTGGCACAGAAGAGTGAACTGAAAAATGAAGTAAAAGACAAGCCCAATAATGTGCAAGGACCATCTGCAAAGGTAAGGAAGGTGTTCACAGACTGGTGTGAGGGAATCAAATCTGTTATGTTCTGCAGCAAAATGTCCAGCTTGCTGCTATAAGTTCTCAGTAAAAAACAAATTTATGATGCCAAAATATGTTTTTTCTTTCAAACTTAAAATGTAGAGCACACTTGAATTAAATTTTCTTGTTAAAATTCCCTGTTGAGTTTACAGATTGCTGAATTTTAAGAAGGGATCATGGAAGGCTGTTTGATGGATGGAAGGAGTGGGCAGCCAGGTACAAAATGCACACCTTGGGCTGACTGCAGGTTGTGAGGAGGTTCAGGTGTTGAGGTGGATCTTGGTTTTGGTAGACCTGTGCTGCCTACTCCAATCTGTCACTCTCACCAGGGAGAGCAGGGTGTTGTGTTCTTCAGGAATCGTTGACCTAGTTAAAACCAGTAAATAATAACCCTGGTGAGGTACCTCTGCCTGTTACAGGCTTACAACTTCACAATGCTAAAGGAAGTAAGTACAGAAGTTTACTTCAGAGCACGGAGGAGCTTCAGGACCTCTCCTAGGTGGTAATGTTGGGGAAAATAAATCACTTATGGAGAAAATTAGCACCTACCATGGGATTTGTGCCAGTTAATATGCTGAAAGAACTGGTTACCTTAGAACTGTTTCATTCAGGGTGACTGTACCTTAACTGTAAAAACACTTCCTGTTCCTCTTGTTTCTAATCCAGGTTTCTTTTTTCCTTTCTCTAGCTGAAACTAGAATTTCCATCTTCGAAGACCAGAAGTGAGATACTTCTGGAGGAGGAGAAATCTGTTGATTTTGTGTTTATTCCTCCAGAAACAAAAGCAAGAATATTGACGGAACATCAAAAAGAAGTGCTTAGGTCAAAGAGGTCTGTCACTTGTTCTGTTTTAAATTTAATGTGAAATGTCACGACACCGAGTAGTCAGATGGGTGTAACTTCTCTTCCTCTATCTCAGGCTGCTATCTATAGTTAAATCTTACTCATAGAAGTTACACAAGTCTTACTCGTACAAATTACATTTTAAAGCTAAGTTCCTTGCTTCACTGTTTTGAAAGCAACCAAATTATTCTTTGATCCCCATTTCCTATTTTGATAAAATATTCTCTGTTATCTCAGTGGAATTTGTTGCACTGGAATTTGCGTTTTTAGTTCCTGACTCTTGCAATGTGAAATGTCATTTTTCTTACATCATTGAAGTGAAAGGGTTTTCTTACCTGATCTGAAAGAAGGACTTTGAAATTTGAAGTCTCACATGAGAAATCAGAATATTCTCATCATAACTGCAAGGGAATCTTCAGAACAATGTGAGAAAATAATATTAGAGTATTTTCTATACTCAGGCAGCAAAAACAATGTAAGCAAAATGTGTGCACAGTGGTGCTTGACTCAGCTGAATTATCTACTTGGCATGTGTTGGTGAATTCTTTGCAGAAGGGGAATCCCAATCAGAGTTGTTGTTTCTTTGTTTATGTCCCCATACACACAAAAAAACCCAAACCATATTTGAAATTTAAAAAAGATTGAACACAACTGAAAATAATGGTCTCGAAATAAGGCGATGAATCGCAATCTGCACCCAGTTTATAGTGCCAGTTGGAGCAGAGCTTGTAAAAGCCAGTTGCCAAATTGTGTATTTTCTACCCAGAGCAGGGAGCAGAACGTGTGATGTCACATCTCCCCATGCTTGATACATGCTGCCCATGTGCATGTCCCTGCTTGGGTCTGGGTGTTGCACTTGGAGTGGTCTTGAGTTTGTCAGTTCAGCCCACTTCATACATGTATCTGCTCTCTTGTGATTTAAAGTGTTACACTACCCTGTCTTCTATTATAAAATAATTTCTCTTCTGTTTTTGTTTCAGAGTTGATATTCCTGCTATGTACAACAATCTGGATGCATCACAAGATACTACCTTATTTTCTCAGGATACTCAGAGCCAGGAAGATTCTTCGTAAGTAAAAGTGGCCAGTATATATAATAAAGGTGTGTCCCCCTCCCCTCCTTCTGCAGCTCTTCTAATTTAAGTAATTTCTGTTTCAGTGAAAAATCATCTTTGGTACAAAAGGCAAAAGAAGATACTAAAGACAAGCCTCAGGTAATTTCTCATTGTCTAACAGTAATTAAGATACTGGATTTGTAATCATACCAGTGACATCTTCACAGAAGTAGCTCTGGTGATAAATGGTAAAACTCTGGCTGTGATACAGTTTAAAGATTTAATTTGGAAACTCTTCAAGCAAAAAAAAATTATCCACTCAAAGGAGTAATTGCCTTTCTCTGTATTGATTAACCTGTAAGAGAATATCTTCTTTCTCTTGGGCTTCCTCTAATTTTTTTTACCATATCTGAATAAGTGACAGGACAAGAGGAAACTGCCTCACGTTGTGCCAGGGGAGGCTTAGGTTGGAGCTGAGGAACAATTTCTTCAACCCCTTGAGGGTTCCCCAGGGCTGTGCCAGGCTGGCCAGGGCAGGGGGGGAGTCCCCGTGATCCCTGGAGGGGTTTCCAAGCCCCCCATGGTGCTGAGGGCCATGGTTTAATGGTGCCCTGGCCACGCTGGGATAGCAGTTGGACTCAATAATCCTAAAGGTCTCTTCCAACCGAAGTAATTCTATGATTTTTCTGGAACTATTTTCACTTCTAATAATCTTAATGTTAATCTCCATATTGCTCTAGTGGACCATGCTTTTAAACAGCTTCCCTGTGTTCACATTCTGAACTGGTTTTAGATGAAGCTGGAAGGCCTTCAGGGGTATTAAATAGTAGATTTTTGTGGGGAAAAAAACAAACCCAAATAAACTTAAATCCTGACTATGTATCTTTCCACTTTTGGAGATCTGTTTCACTTTTTAGTTTGAAAAGCCATGTGTGTGTTGTTTTGTATTCCACCAGAGCTGGGTTTTAAAAATGTTGTATTTATAGCAAAATTGCAATACTTTGTGGCTTTGATTTTTTTTGGGACAGGAAAAAACCGTGAAGAGCGAAGGATGCGATGGCGAATCGGGTGAAATTGGAGAGAACTGTGGATCAGATCTTCCTCCTGAGAGTGCTGCCTGTGTGAAAAAGTCATCCATTACTTGTGTAGAGGAGAGCCCAACTTTAAAGAGTGAGGAAGACTCAAAAGGGGTCACAGCTGGAATGATTCTGGAGGAGCCATCAGCTGGAGAGGGGTTAGAAAAAAGCACTGTGGAAACAGCTCCAAAGGAGCCCTCAGTAGGGAATGAAAACACTTCAAACGTCAGCAGCAGTTCAACCTCTAGTGACATCATCTCTGGAACGCCACAGCCTGCGAGCCGACGGCAATCTTTTATTACTCTGGAGAAATTTGAGAGTTCAGAGAACAGGCCCTTTAGCCCATCACTGTTAAACAGTTTATCAGAGATGTCTGGAAGTGCTGCTTCTGTGGCAGGTAAACAGGAGAATAGAAACGTGTGCAAGCCTAGTGCAAAACTGGGGGACTCTGGAGAAGAAAACAAGAAACCTTCAAAATCTGAGTCTGAGCAAACATTTGCTTCGATACGAAGGCTAACTCGCAGGCAGAGTAAAATGGAGCACCAAGGAACCAAGCAACCTAAGTTGTTAACAAGGTCAGAACAAGAGTCTCTTGCTTCCAGCAGCATGGAAAATAGTCCCAGACTATGTTCTGCAGTAGAAGAGGTGGAACAGATTCTCTTTGCTCAGTCCCAAGCTCTGCATTCTACAGATGTAGACATTAAAAAAGCAGAAGATACAATAGCAGAAATTGAAAGGGATCAGGTAGATATGGATTCTAAAGAAAATACACCCCCAGAGACAACCGTGTCACCTGAGCAGGTAACGGGTGATGACAGCCAAGTTCCAGCCGTCTCTCCTAGTCAGAAAACAGTAAGACGTTCTTTACGACGTCGGTCAGAAGCCACGGAAAGTACAGCAGGTAGTCAAGATCTGGAAGATGGCCACCAGAAGAGAGACAGACATAAAGAAGATGAAAAGTCTGGGCAAAAGAAGGTGCCGCAGACTAAAGATGATGTATCCCAAAAGCAGAAAGTGGTTTCTGGGAGAACGACAGAAAATAGCAATAAAATAGAAAGCGGCTTAGCTGAGAGAGTGGCTGCAGAGGACTTGAGCTACAGGGAGTCTCCTGCTTCAAGGGGCCTTGATGAGGAAGTGAACAGAAGTGTTAGGAGGCCAGAAGATAACTTGAAGGCTGCCACAGAAGCTCAAGACTGTAGCTTGAGTGCAGTAGGTCAGAAGCCGGAACGTCCACGGTACCACACAAGAAGAACTTCCCAAGGGTTGCTTTCTAGCATAGAAAATTCAGAGGCTGATGGCTCTGAGACCAAGGAAGAAGGGACAAGGAGGAAAAGATCTGCAAAAGTAAAAAATAGAAGCGAGTCTCTCGAAGGTAAATCAAAAGATCTACAGCCAGGAAGCCGTAGCCATGAGGTCCCTTCCCAAGGAAACCAAACTAAGAATCTGTCAGAAGCAAATCAAGGTGAAGTGAGCTGTGAAGGCAGCAGGGATGCTGCACTCACACCTGAACCGTGCGACCTGAAAAACCAAGGAGTTCCTACAGACACTGGCAAAGCTCTGGGATCTGGCAGCTCGGAAACTTCACCCGACGCGCAGAACGTGAGCGTAGAACAAAAGGAGAGCGGTGCATCAACAGAGTCGTTCACCGACCCGCCTGTGTCTGATCAAGGCTTGAAAGCAGAAGAGGAAAAGAAACACACCGAGAAGCAAACCAGCGTAGAAGACTGTTCAACTGTTCTAGCAGGAGCAAACACTTCAGGCGATGACCTCCCCTCTTTGCAAACACTCGAGTGTCAGCACAGAAGAGGCAAAAGGATGAAAAGGCTGAAGAACTGCAGTTGCCCTTCTAAAAAGCCAAAGCAGCAACTGACATCGTTCACCAGCTTGAATAACGACAGCGTTTGTGAAGGGAATGAGCCCCAGGCCACCGCCCCTCCGGTTCAGGTGTCTGTAAATACATCCGAGGAGTCTGGTAATTCCCATCTGGAGGAGAGCTTGTCCATGGCACCTTGTGCAATGAGCACTCCAGTGCACCCTCTGAAGGAACCCGGCGTGTTCAGCTTGGGGAAAGAGGGATCATCTGGAGATACCCCGCAAGGGAGTAGCATTGCATTGGGGGAGGATCTGGAGAAACCGGAGCGTATCGCAGGTGAATTTCCTGACTCCACAGCAGAAACAGGAGAACCTGTTGATGAGAACATCCAAACAGACCAGTGTCTGTCTGAGTGTGGTTCCCATGAGCTCGGTGACAGTGCTCTGGCTGCAGGGACTCAGAACAAAGAACCGGTGGCTACAGAAGAAGGAGGAGTTGGTCAGAATGGCCAACTGGAGGAGATCCCTGAGGCACAGACTGTTGTTGGCAAAACTGATCAAAAACAGATGGATGAGCTAGAAAGCAACTGGGGTGACAAAGAGAGTACTGGGAGGGAAACTGGCATTACACAAGATGAAGAGATGAGGGAGGAGTTGGTGGAAACTGAAGTTACAGTGACTGAAAACGTGGCCTTAGACAAAGAAAATGCCCTAGAAAATCCCAGTGTGGGTTCACCTCAGAAACCAGCAGGTGACAATTCTTCAGTTACCGAGAGCCCCAGCGGCGTGCAGACGCGTTGTGTCTGGTCTCCTTCAGCTTCTCCATCCACCAGCATTTTAAAGAGAGGTGTAAAAAGAAATCAAGACGACGATTCCCTGTCGCCTGCCAATAAGGTATCGCGATGCGATTCGTGACGGGATACAAAGTTGGTCAATTCATCACAGGGACCTCTAACAGTGTCCATAACGCAACGAGGTCCAGAGCTATTGAATTACTTACTGTATTTTTTTACTATAAATTATCTTTCCCCAACACTGAAGCCTTACAGGTTTCTTTTTGGAACGTACAAGCACTGGCAGGTTTTGTCAGAGCGCGGGGTTGTATTTTTGACACCGAGCACCAAAGTCTTCTCTTGCTGCCTGAGTCTTGGAGCCCCAAATGTAGGGGGTTGGGGGCTTACCGGTGGATTTTTGAGCAGCTTTTTACAAAATGCATGTTATGTTTCCTTTAGCAAGAAGGAAACCACAGTTTCTGTCCTTGGATGAAACATTGTCTGGGTCACTCAAGACCTTTAATGACTTTATTTCAGACTGAGATGCTTTGTCTCCTCAGACTTGCATTCTGAGTTTGTATTTTAGCAACGACTTCTCTCAAAAACCAGGTTCTGGATCACTCAAAACCTTTAATGACTTTATTTCAGACTGAACTGTTTCGTCTCCTTGAGGCTTGCAGTTTGAGTTGGTATTTTAACAAGGACTTCTCTTGAAAAACAGATTCGTCGCGTCTCCTTTGCAAATCCCATTTACCAAGAGGGGCTGGCAGATGACATCGACAGGAGGAGCCCTGTTGTTAGATCCCATTCTTCTTCACCGTCTTCCCGAAGTCTAAAAATTCTGTCCAGTATTCCGAGCAAGGTAAATTCTGTAACACATTTTAAGTACTTTAGTTTCTCATTCATCACAGGTGATGTTGCGCTCGTGTACGTTCGCAGCTACTTGCTAACAGATGTAAGAGCAGAGGACCAGGAAATAGAAGTAGTTGTAACTGGTTTAGCTTGACTCATTCTCTTAATCTCTGATGATAAAAATTGCCCTCAGGTCTCGGTAGCTAGAAAGTTGCAATTAACTGAATGCTGCAATCCTGAGAGATCTCTCTTTTTTTTTTTTTCCTCTTTTTCTATCCAGCATATTACCACTCCAACCAAAGGACTTCTGTCCCCAGGATCTCGTAACTCTAGATTTAAGAGCTCAAAGAAGTGCTTAGTAAGAAGTGCTTTGGTTCATGTATCTCTTCTATTATTCCCCACCCTCCACGTTCAGCTGCGTGACAGTTAATTTAATAACTTTTTCCTTATTATTCAAGATTACAGAAATGGCCAAGGAATCGCTGCCTTCCCCCACGGGATGTGTGTATCCTGCCTTAGCTGGCTGCAAAGCACCCGTTGGTGTCATTTTACCTCACATTACATCAAACATATGGTAAGTGGGTTCTTGCTTTTGCAGGTGACGTTTGAATAGAAATGGAACCTACACACACAAGTTTTCTGATGTAAAACGTGATGACTTGAATGGTTTGGGCTGGAAGGGGCCTTTCAGGGACATCCATCCAGTCCAACCCCCCTGCAGGGAGCAGGGCCATCTGCAGCTAGAGCAGGGTGCTCAGAGCCCCGGGCAACCTCCCCTGCAATGGTGCCAGGGATGGGGCAGCCACCACCTCTCTGGGCAGCCTGGCACAGGTTCTCACCACCCTCAGTGTAACAAATTTCTTCCTTAAAAAGCAAAGACATCTTTTGCCAAAATATTTTTTTTAAAAGGAGGGAGGTTGGTCTGCTAGGGGAGAGACTCAACTGGATTGGAAGTACTCTAGTTGCCTGTTTTGTTAGACTATGGAAAGCTTGCACTCAGGAACACGGGGAGCTCCCTCCATGTCCTGTGGCAGAGCAGGTGGATCTTCATGATCTGTGTAGTTGGAGTTTTCTGTGTACTGAAGGCAAAGCGGATTTTTTTTTTTTGGGTGTGTGGGAAGTACATTTCAAATGTACCAAAGCTGAGTACTCAGCTTGTGTGGTTTCCAATCTGAATTTTGATCCCTTGTCACAGTGGGAGCTGCTCAGAATGGCCTTTTCTGTCCTCCTCAGCTCCATTTCCTTCACCTCATCCCATCTGAGCAGGCTCTAGAATGCCATTCTCAGATGGATAGGGGACAAACTGCAAAAAGATCTATTTTTGTGGTTTTTCCTTTGCTTCTGTGCTTGCAAATTATCATTCATCTAAGATTTCTCTCTGCTCCACCGTGCCAGGCAGAAAAGACACGAGTCCCAGTATAATAAACCATCTTTCCTTCTCCCCTGCTGCAGTGCCAGAGGCTTGGGGCAGTTCATTCGAGCAAGGAACATCAAGACGGTCGGCGACCTGAGTTCTCTGACAATATCAGAAATCAAAACTCTTCCCATCCGCTCTCCTAAAGTTTCCAATGTTAAAAAAGCTCTTAAAGGATATCATGAGCAACAGGTAAAGTTTCATTTTTGGTACCCAAAAAGCCAATATTGGCTTAATGAGCTGCTGACATCCATCATGAGAAATAATAGGGATTTACTTTTCATTGTTTTCCCCTCCCATTAGCATTTTAGAACTCAGAGGAACCTGAGATTTCATGGTACACGTGACCTGGTTACAGTATTATTAAGAGGAATAATGATTGTATTTATTATGAGGTTAAAACATGTCCCACCACGCAATCTTTTTTTTTTTTTTCTCCTCTGAAAAGGCATCTCTTGTTCTCTCCCCAAAAAAACTTCAGGTAAAATCTCGAGGACCTGAGGAAATAACAGTGCTTGAAGATACAGAAAAGCCAATAAATAATGCAGAAGATAAAGCTGTTCCCGTGGAGGTAATATCAGAGGAAATGGAAGTGCTCGAAGGCGCAGAAAAGCCCATAAATAATGAGGAGGATAAAAATCTTGCCACGGAGGTAAAATCTCAAGGATCTGAGGAAATAACAGCACTTGAAGATGCAGAAAAGCTGATGAATAATGAGGAGGACAAGGCTCTGCCCGCGGAGGACAAGGCTCTGCCCGCGGAGGACAAGGCTCTGCCCGCGGAGGACAAGGCTCTGCCCGCGGAGGA
>JANVCC010000022.1:41448240-41459768 GCA_025345505.1 Todiramphus chloris collaris
GGGAGACTGAATGAATAAAGTTAAGGGAGAACGAATAAATAAGGTTAAGGGAGAATAACTTTATTTATTCGTTCTCCCTTAACTTTATTCATTCGGTCTCCCATAGCTTTATTCAGTCTCGCATGAACATATAAAGTTATGGGAGAATTAATTAATAACTAGCATTAATCAAGTTAATACTTTGTAGTCTTAGTCTTAAATCCACGTATAGAATTGCGGAGACACCAAACGGGTTTGCGGTTGCAGTGCAGTTAAAACACTGTCATGGTGCGTGGTGATTAAACGTTTGAAAGTCCAGGCAAAGTTTAAAAAGAAATTATTTTTTTGGACATTGGGAAAAAAAAAATGCAGCTCTCAGGAGCAAGACCCCGGAGCGCGCGTACGTTTCGTTTGCAAACACATTTCTGAAAGGATGGTTCAAGACTAATTTGCTCCGCCGGTTTTTTTCTTGTTGGTTTTTTTTTTCTCCCCCGCACGGTCACCGTGGAAGAGACACCAAAGCCGCTGTGGAAAAAAAAAAAAAACAAACCCCACCTTCCCAAGGGCTGCGTTTGGAGCAGCTCCTTAGGGGCGGGCGCGCGTTGGTTCAGACGGCCTCCACGTAGTTGGCGGGCAGCATGCCCGTCTTGCCCGTCCTCTGCACCGTCCCGTACATCCAGCCTTCGTCAATGGCTTGGACGTTCACGATCGTGTCGCCGTCTTTGAAGGAAACCTCGTCGGCGTCCGCCGCCGTGTAGTCGTACATGGCCCGGTAGGTCTTCTGGTGATGGTAAGAAAGGGGAGGGGAAAAAAAAAAGCAAACCCAGACATATTTATAGCCCTAGTGACAGGAAGTGAAAATGACAGAGGAGGCCAAGGGCAACTGGTTTGACTCATTTCAGCATTCTGTAGATACCGCTGGCAGCAGAATCTGGCCAGTCTTTAAAATCTGCTTTCAGATCTCAAAATGCTTCTCAAGATCTAAGTATCTTGGCAACTGCAGAGCCTGTGTTGTCCAGCAACACTGCAGCTGGAAAAAAGTGTTTTCTGACTGTATTTGAGGAGTACCAGCTTGAGGCTCCCGCTGTAACTTTACAGCCAGATGATTTTACAGACATGAGTCAGAGCACTGTCCTCTGGGTGACCCTGCTGGATGGAGCAGGGGAGTGGCACCAGATCATCTCCAGAGGGCCCTGCCAACCCCACCATGCTGGGATTGTGGGATTCACGATGTTACCTCCCAGCAGGTCATGTCATACCCAGTGTCACACATCTACTTTAAGACAATCCCAGGAGTAGGGACACATGTTCAAGGTTTCAAGAACATCTGGGGGCTGAACCACTTCAATGAACCTTGTTGCACCTTCACCTGGTTTTGCACCAAGTATCAGTAACAGCGTGACCAGCAGGAGCAGAGAAGTGATGGTGCCCCTGTACTGGGCACTGGTGAGGCCACAGCTTGAGCACTGGGGTCAGTTTTGGGCAGCACAGGATAAAAAAGACATTGAGGGGCTGGAGCCAGTTCAGAGAAGGGCAACGAAGCTGGTGAAGGGTCTGGAGAGAATGTCTGAGGAGGAGCAGCTGAGGGACCTGGGGTTGTTTAGTCTGGAGAAGAGGAGGCTGAGGGGAGACCTTATTGCTCTCTACAGCCACCTGAAGGGAGGTGGCAGTGAGGTGGGTGTTGGTCTCTTCTCCCAGGTGACTTGTAATAGGACAAGAGGAAATGGGCTTAAGTTGCCCCAGGGGAGGTTTGGGTTGGATGTTAGGAATCATTTTATTACTGAGAGAGTGGTGAGGCCTTGGAACAGGCTACCCAGGGAGGGGGTGGAATCACCATCCCTGGAGGGGTTCAAAGAACATCGAGATGTGGCACTGCAGGACATGGTTTAGTGGCCCTGATAATATTTAGTATCCAGTTGGACTTGATGGTCTTGAAGGTCATTTCCAACCTTAACAATTCTGTGATTCAGCCCAGTGGGTAGGCATGGCACTGACTCAATCCTAGCTGCACACCATCTGAAGCATGATGGAGCATGATGGAGCCCATGCCATCAGCCATTGGAAGTGGCAGTAACCCCTGGGGGGAGGTGGGAGTGTGTGTGTCTCAATACAACCGCTGAACGAAGGGTACTTACACCGGCAGTGGATGGGTGGGAAGGGACCGACGATACCGTTGTCTGCTGGGTGGCAACCGACGATGAGCGTTGCTGGGGCAGCTCGACGGTTTTAGCGTGCTTGTAGCCCACTGCAAGAGGAAAATGTATTTTGTGGTGTTTATTATAGAACTGGTGTCCTGGTTGGAGTGAGGACAGCACTAATTCTGTCAGTGATTTTACTTTCCAGCTCCGCTCTCCTCCCCCCTGCCCTGGCTGCGGGCAGCGGCTGTTGGCACAGGCAGGGGCTGCTCCCAGCAGGGAGAACCCCCCATGGGCACAGTCGGTACCCGGGGGTGCAGAGAGGGAAAGGGGGCACCTGCAGGGAGGGGTGGCCAGGACAGGGGACCCCAAACTGACCAGCAAGGGATTCCAGCCCATACACGTCATATTCAGCATAAAGCTGGGGGATCAGGAGGGTTAAGTCTCTGCTCAGCTCAGCTCATCTCCTGTTTTCTTTCTTGCTTCTTCAATGCCTGGCATGCCAGGAGGGCTCTGTCCCTTCTGCCTTTGATCCCAATCTGGGTGTTCCTGAATCCAGCACCAGAATCCAGCTCCTGAACACAGCTCCTGTCTGCTGCTGGGCCCAGTCTGGGACTCTCCCAGTGCCTGCTCCACAGCATCAGTGGTGACGGTGACGGAATTGCCGTCGGGGGTTGGGTTCCATACTGGTTTTGTATATATTTTAATATATACCGTATTATTATTATTATTATTATTATTTTCATTGAAGCTGTTCTAGTTCCCATTTCTAATCCCTCAGTGTCTCTCCCTTATTCCCTTTCTCTTCCCCTTTGGGGGGGGATATTAGCAGAGAGTGTCTGTTACAGGTCTAAGGGGCTGCCCTGACCCTCAGCTGTGCTAACTGGCAACAGGGTTGGGCTACCCTGAGTAAATCCTCCTACCTGTCGCAGTTGAGGTGAAGAAGCCCCCGCTGCTGTAGTAGGACAGATGTTGGTCGACACCATCCGAGGGCTCGGACTTCTCATCGCCGCCGCTGAGGCTCAAGGCGCTGGCAGAGCGGGAGTGCTCCCGGCTGCGGCGCTGGGCTTGGACTGCAGGGGGGAAAGGGGAAAGTGGGGACCAGTTCATGGTGGTGTTCTTAAGGAGATGTACACATCGGGATATAGGTTTATATACAGGGCTGGATGTGTATACACACGCAATATACACATACAATATATATATTGTATATATATATACACACAGACATACATCTGTTACTGTATTTTACAAAGGTTGTGGGGGAAGAAGTGTGAATTAATCACAATCTCTTGTTATGGTCACTCGATGGCAGTTGCCAGTGCTTTTACAAAGTACACTATGGACACTACTCTGAAGTTCTACCCCAAAAGGCACAGTTATTATGTCCATGTTGACTTGAATATTCACAGTATTATTTCTTTCCCAACGTCCTTTCCTTTAGTACAGCTACTGCCAGAAATTTTATTCCAGCTCTCCCAGCGTTTCCTTCCTCAGCTGACAGCTCACAGCCATGCTTGAGGCTGTGTTTTTTTTGTCATTCAGGATGAATCTCTTCTCAAAGAATGAGCAGGAAAGGGGGTTTTTCTTGGTTATCTATTTGTTTTGGTTTGGTTTTATGCTTTTGTTGGTTTGTTGGGGTTTTTTTGTTTTTGTTTTGTTTTTAAATACTTTTAGAATTATTTAAAAAGGAAGCACATGTTGCAGGTAGACAACCGTATCCTGCTGGCTGTGGATCATATAAACAATCCTTTTCACGCCCATGTTACATCACTTCTATGTAATAGTCAGATCAATAACGTATTTTTTAATCACGTATTCTACTGAACATCTCGGTACGTTTATGGAGACAGCTAAAAGCTATTTCATTTCTCTTTCAGTAGGTCAAAGCTGCACTTCAGTACCCACAAGCTGCCAGTTCTACAGGTTGGGTTTGAACATATGTAAACCCTGTTTTGTACAAACAGCAGAACGCAGGGAACAAACCAGAGATCATGTGTAAGCTCCTGGATTGAATGTTGTCTTCTGCTGGGTCGTAGTCAAAGACGGAGCCGGGATTTGTGCGCCACACTCGAAGACCTGCGAGAGGAAAATGGTGTTTTAGGAGAAGCTGTAGCTCAAGCAACTTCTAGAAAGCTGGAGCAGCACTCGTCTGTCCTGAATAGGAATGAAAATCTATCAGAAAAGGGCAAGCAATCTAGCATGAATTTGTGTTTCTCAAATTTATAGCACAGATAAGGCTTCTATTTTTAATTAAAAAATCTCTATCAAGTGAGCTCAGTTATTTCTCTAGTAGGCAGAGACATGAAATTAAACATTTAAGTAAGACATGAGATGAAGTTAGAATTGTAAGTAAGAAATGCAGATCTAGATTTACAATATGAAACAGGATGGGCAGAGCACGGATGACTTCCAGCTGCTGTAAGAGAATATTCTCAAGATGGACTTTGGTAAAAACATCATTTCCATGTAATAAGTCTGAGTTGCTACTGAGGAGCTTCAATAAAACAAATTTTCCAGGTCAGCTGGTGTGTTACATAAATGAGACACTCGAGTGACTCTAAAACCTGGGTCCTGCTCACCTGTGAGATTCTCCTGATCCTGGTCCACGCGCTTTCGCTCCATTTCTACCACGCGCCGCTGAATGCCCCTGTAGCTGATGTCACTGAAGTCCTGCATGTTCTTCTTCACGCGTTCTGTAATGGGGTCGGTAACCACGGGGGTGAAACTCCCTTTGCTTTTCTCAAAATCTTCATGGTATTTCACCTGCAATTTCAAATGAAACCTCAGTTCCCTGTGGTCTAGATGAATAACGTTGCTTCCTGCATCCCTGAGGTGAATTTCTAGCAGAGAGGGGCATGGTCATGCTCAATTTTGCTTTTCTCTGACCCAAAGAGACACGAGCAAGCCCGATCCCAAAGGAATCCCGGAGTCCCTCTGGCCTTTAGCATTTAACAACGTTGGTCACTAAAGGTGGTATGTGTACGTGGAGCTGCCAACCCCAGAGGGTCCCAGGAGGAAGTCTGTGGGTTTAGTTAAATCACTTTCGAGGTTTAAAATGCTCTTACCGTGGAGATGTGTTTCTGGGTCTCCCGCACGCGCCGCATTTCGGGTGTATCCAGTACGTAGGCAGCTTTGCCTTGGACTTGTTTTCGGAAACTATCCGAATAAAGAACCTGACAGATGAGAAAAAGGAATTGAGCACAGGGCATGAAACTACTACTGCAGCGTGAAGAACGAGCTGCCCTGAAGCAACCTGGCAAAGAAGGGTGAGGAAAAAAAAAAAAGCAGCAGGAACTATGTTGGTGAATAAAATTAGAACGTAAAGGGAAATTCTTTTTCATAGTGATATGTGACATGGGCAGCTCTGGACTTGATCTCAAACATTCCTTTTCTTAGATAAAAGATCCTTGTAACAAAAGGTAGACATAATGCAGTGATAATGTTCTGGGTAATATATTCATCTATTAGAATATATATATATATGATAACTTCAGTGAAGTTATCAGTGCAAAGCAAACATAATTAGACCTGTATTATTATTGACCTGTATTATTGTTGACCTCCTTCATGCTGGTAAATATGGAAAGGGTGAGTGTCAGGAGGCTGGAGCCAGGCTCTGCTCAGTGACCTCCAGGGAGAGGACGAGGGGCAACGGGTGCAAGCTGGGACATGGGAGGGTCCATGGAAACGTACGGAGAAGCTTTTCTATGGTGAGGATAACAGAACTGGACCAGGCTGCCCAGGGGGGTTGTGGAGTCTCCTGCTCTGGAGACTTTCCAAACCCACCTGGATCTGTTCCGGTGTGACCTGCTCTGGGTGCTCCTGCCCTGGCAGGGGGGTCGGACGAGATGATCTTTGAAGGCCCCTTCTGATTCTGTGTTTCCGTATTACCATTGTGACACTACAATTATTGCTGAGTTTGTAGGGTTACTTTTTTGCCTGACACCAGCTGCATCGTGCTTCTGTAAACACTTGTTTGCAGATACTGTATTGTTGGATTTATGAAGGAAGCCACAACAACATTCCAGGGGAGGTTGCCCGGGGCTCTGGGCACCCTGTTCTAGTTGCAGATGGCCCTGCTCCCTGCAGGGGGTTGGACTCAATGATATTGAAATGTCCCTTCCCACCCAAACGATTCCATGAGTTGTTCTGTATATAAACATTTACAGGATGGGGTATGTCAGGATTTACCTCTAGAGTAACAGGTTAGCAAAGAAGGGACTAAAGGTGGACATTTCCAGGCTTTTCATGTTTTTATATAACATCAGAAATCTAACATTAAATATACTGTTGCTATTGAAGAACAATGATTTTATCTGTAATAGCGGCAGAATCGTTGTGGTTGGAAGAGACCTTTCAGATCATGGAGCCCAACTGTTCCCCCAGCAGTGCCAGGGCACCACTGCCCCCTGTCCCTCAGCACCACAGCTCCACGGGGGGCTTGGAAACCCCTCCAGGGATCACGGGGACTCCACCCCTGCCCTGGGCAGCCTGGCACAGCCCTGTACAACCCTCTCCATAAAGAAATTGTTCCTCAGCTCCAACCTAAACCGCCCCTGGGGCACTTGAGGCCGGTTCCTCTTGTCCTGTCCCTTGTTCCTTGGGAGCAGAGCCCGACCCCCCTGGCTCCAGCCTCCTGTCAGGAGCTGCCAGAGCCAGAAGGTCTCCCCTCAGCCTCCTTTGCTCCAGGCTCAGCAAGCCCAGGTTCCTCAGCTCCTCCTCCAAGTATTAAGGTATTTGATTTTACTATGACTACTCCATACTTCCAAGCTGGGTAGCTAGGCAATTACGTTACCCCCATCCCTGTTGAGCCAGTGATCGAAATGTTACTTTTTAATGTATTTTAATTTATTGGCTGAATAGAACTTACTGAGCTGATGTTCTCCTGGTTGCGTTTAGCTCTCTCCATCTCTGGAGTCAGGGGTGTTGGCGTTCCCTTTGCCAGCTGTTCCTTGTACAAAACCTGCAGCGTACAGAAAGGTGACCACAGCTCAGACTGGGACCATTCAAAGCTCGTGCTGTCTCTGGTGTTACAGTTTAAGCATACTCAGCACTGCAGGGGTAGAAAAGATCTTGGGAAATAAAGCATCTAAAAAGTTATTTGCTAGAGCAAAAGGTGAAAATCAAAGGGAAAAGAGGCAAAACTAAGGATAACTGAGGAAATAAGGTGAAATTAGAAGTGGAGATTTTGTTTGGAATGGTTATTTTTAATATTAGGTGGTTGTCTGATGTCTTTCAGTACCGAGCTAATGTGTTCTTGATTGCGTTTGACTCGCTCCATCTCTGGAGTGACCGGTGTGGGGGTTGCCTTCCCTAAGCCTTCTTTGTATACAACCTACAGATCACAAAGTAACTCAAAGTCACAAGTGTGCAAATTAAAAACCATGATGTTACTGGGTTTAGAGTAAACACCATCCCGTTATGAAAGAAAAAAAAAAAAAAAAAAACCAGGTCAGGGGAAAAATGGTATTAAAAAGTTAATTGACCAGAACAAAGAAAAAAAGAATTCTTTTAAGTACTCTAATTTTAAGACATTACTTTCTAAGTTTGAGGGGAACAAAAATAAGAGGGTTAAATAAAACCAGGCAAACTTAAGTTATTAAAAAAAAGTGCTCTGTTATATCCCCTTTTCCTTCTTCCAGACAATACCGAGCTAATGTGTTCTTGATTGCGTTTGACTCTCTCCATCTCTGGAGTGATAGGTGTGGGGGTTGCTCGCCCCAAGTTTTCTTTGTACAACACCTGTGGGATACAGAAGATGTATCCGGTATCTTCAAAAAAAAAAAAACCCCAAAACCCAACACCCCGAAAACCAAAAGGATCGGAACACAAATCATTAATTTGTTATCCAATTTCAGACCAGTCGCGACTGATTATGATAGGCAGCACTGCACAACAAGCCAAACATCTGCTGCTGCAAGGAAGGGGAGGACAAGTGAACTCTAAAAGAACAGCTTGTTATTTTTCCTGGTTAACAGAGACGGGCTCTATCCAGCTACGACTATGACGACGGCTCCAGGAACTCAGAGAAGCTGCCTGTGGCCCGAGGGAGCTATTTCAGAAATATTTTATCTGCTATTTTACCTGTATTTGAAGCAACTCCTGACCTCCTTGGGACAGAGGGGGGAGTTTTGTTGCCACACTGACATTGGGCAGCTAAATGAAGAAGGGTGTTGAGGATGGGTGCTTGGTACCACCGCAACATTACTCCTACATCTCTCCCCAGGCTATGGGGCCACCTAAAAGCTATCGCTGCCGTGCCACCCAGAGCAGGAAGAGTCTCGTTCCTTTTGGGTCATTCCATTTAAGGGATCTCAAGCCACCCATCACAGCAGTATAATCACACGTGGGTCAGAGAGGTGGGATTTTTCCACCTGATGTGATTGGGGTTTTGTTGTTCTTTTTCACTGAAGTCAAATACCCCTGAAAAGCCAGTAGAAGCTTAAACACTAAATACAGAGAGATAAACCTGAATATCTTCACCGAAGGACCCTACACTCTTAATATTGTTTGGATAGAGCCCACAGGTGCACAAGTGGAGTTGTAGAAAAGGCCTAAATTTCTGGATCAGACTGTTAACTCTGAAGTCAGTTTTATTTTAGAAGAGGAGTGATTAATTTGCAGAAACAAATATATATATTTTTAAAACTAAAATCAACTTTCAGTAGGTAGTTAGAATGTTACTTTAGTAAGATAGAAGCACAAAGGAAAAAAGAAATATATCTGTTTTCAGGTACCGAGCTAATGATTTCTTGATTGCGTTTGACTCTCTCCATCTCTGGAGTGATTGGTGTTGGGGTCACTTTCCCCACATTTTCTTTGTACAAAACCTACAGGATACAAGGGGGTATCCAAATGTCATTACAAAGGCACCACCACCACACAATAATAAAAACAAAAAACCCAACAACAACAGCAACAAAGAAAGCAAAAAATCCAAACTAACGAAAAAAAAAGAAGAAAGAAAAAAAGAAGAAAAAAAAAAAAAAAAAGAAAAAACAAAATCAAACCAACATAAAATATAGCTTTAGGAAAGGTTAGATTTGAGGCACAAATGCTGGTCCCTGAAGAAGCAACAGCAGCTTTGCCACTCATCTACAGGGATGCAGACATGGACCCTGTATGGAATCAACACATGCTTGTAGTAAGGAAAGGTTAAAAAAACAAAAAAAGGCAGAGAAACAACTTCCATCCAAATTAAAAAAACAAAAAAAAAAAAAGACCGAAAAAAAAAAAAGAGAGGGGAAAAAAAAAAAGAGAGAAAAAAAAAAAGAGAGAAGAAAAAGAAAAGGTCAGACCTAGTTCTAGCAAAACCCTGCCTCAGGCACTGTTAATTCTATTTAACAGATATTTTAGCAGATATTCTATTTAACAGATGCTGTGAGTTGTTTGTAAGCACAGAGGCAGGGGGTTTATGCCACATGGCAGATTCAGTTTGTCACGTTAGAAAGCCCAGTTGGCTAAACTGCTACAGTCATGTTAAATGCTTCACTCAGATCTTTAGGAGCTGGTTTCCTGGGAAAAAATACCGAGCTAATGATTTCTTGATTGCGTTTGACTCTTTCCATCTCAGGAGTGACAGGGGTTGGGGTTGCTTTCCCTATGTTTTCTTTGTACAACACCTATGAAACATAAGAAAGGAGCCAAAGAGAGCAACAATAAATACAAAGCTATCCACAGACAAACATTAAGCTTAAGGCATTTTTTTTTCTCGTATTTATTTTCTCAAGGTATAGAAAATAATATAAATATATTTTTTAAGATGGCACTTAGCAATATTTCACTTGAGGAGTGGGGTTTGTCCCACTACAGTTTTAACTACAAGATCACTCTCGATAAACAGTGTCAGTACTACAGAAATGAGACCACAAAAATGCCATACGGAGGGGCTAGGATGTTATGAATCTGGAAATTATTATGATTAAAAAAATAAACAATAATGTCAGCACTGCAAAGAAAACGAGTGGAGTTTGTTAAGCGATTTTTAGGATTAGAATAGGGCATTAAAATCACTCTTAAAACCCAGTAAAAACTGCAACAAGTTAAAGTCACCACTGTAACCCGTAAGTACGAAGTAATCGCTTCTGTGAACTGCTATAGAGCTACGGGATTATTTTGTGTTACAACGTTTATTCAAACTGTTAAAACGTTCTTTTAAATAGAGTTAAAGGGAACTTCTTGTCTCTTAGCAAAGTACCGAGCTACAGATCTCTTGATTGCGTTTGACCCTCTCCATCTCGGGAGTGACAGGAGTGGGGGTTCCAGTCCCCACGCTCTCTTTGTACAACACCTGTGGGGCAACAAGAAGCAGCCAAGAACAGAATCACAGCTCGATCGTAATCACATCCCACGAGTTCGTTTGAGTCTGCTGGAGCTCAGTCTGCTCTAACGTGCCCTAAAAAGCTACCCCTGGAAGCAAGGAAGCCGGGATCGCACCCGCAAGGTTCTGAAGGCAAAGAGGTCTATGGATTAATCTCAGCAGGGGCAACAATTCCAACCCACAAGCCTCTTATGTCAAATACACTTTTTTTTTAGGGTGGCAAGCAGCTTTTGCACTACCTCTGAAGCCTGCTAGAAAGTCAGACCCTCCCTCTTCTAGCTTTAAAACAGGAAACCGATTTCAAAAAAACCAAAACCCAACACACAGAGAAAAGAAACGAAAAAGGAAATTGGAACAGGGATAAAAATGGTTAAAAACTTTTAGGATCATGTAAATAATTGCACATATGGTGAGGTGTTAGGTCAGGAATGTTGGAAAATACAATGCAGTGAAAAAGAAAGGATGTTTTTATAAGTTGATTACATGGAAGCAAGGAGTGGAGAGGTTTGCTTTTAATTGAGGTTAAAAAGTGCCATTTAAGTGGAGTTAAAGGGAATGAATATATCTGTCCCTCCACCAAATACCGAGCTAATGTGTTCTTGATTGCGTTTGACTCTCTCAACCTCGGGAGTGACAGGTATTGGGGTTCCTGTCCCCAGATCCTCTTTGTACAACACCTGTGGGGTAACACGGCCGTGTTAGCAAACAGAAGAAAGGAACCAGCAGACAGCAGAGACACGCAGCTCGCTGAGAAAACAGACTGAACAGTTTCTCTCCGAGCCAAGGCTTGGGATAAAAGAGAAAGATTAAAACACTCCTCAGAATGATCCAGCTAAACCGTGATACTCTGCCGTGGCTCTTGGCACAAAGCTAGAACATCATCTCTGGTGGCTTCTCAGGAGCTATAGAGAAAAACTCTCTGTGCAGCAATAGACCATTAAAGGCTTCTCCAAGGCAGGAAGCATCGAATACGACACAAAAGGGACAAAGAAATCAACTCCCATTTCTTTACCCACTGTTATATTGAGGGCATTTCCTCCACAGATTTGTATCAGGGGCTCAAGAGTTTAAGTCTTATGTATGAAGTAAGT
>JANVCC010000022.1:41459868-41518967 GCA_025345505.1 Todiramphus chloris collaris
AATAAGTATCAATTATGAAGGAAAAAAAAAAATCTCAAAGGAACCAGGATATTAATTTTTGTGTAAGTGGATTATAGGATAACAAGAATATTTTTGTGCGTGTGTTAAAAGAATTTTAAAAGAACAGATTAAAAGGGAATTTTCGGTTTTTCAAATTACAAAAAATACCGAGCTAAAGTTTTCTTGATTGCGTTTAACTCTTTCAATCTCAGGAGTGACAGGGGTTGGGGTTCCTGTCCCCAGATCCTCTTTGTACATCACCTGTGGGGTAACACGGCTGTGTTAAGAGAAGAAAAAGGAACAAGCAAACAACAATAACACTCCATTTTCTGAGAGAGCACACAGAACACAAGAGAGGTTTTTAGCTGAATAAACATAGGGATTAAAAATAAATCCATAAGAATAAAAAACTAGTTTCAAACTCTGAAGATAAGAGTAGAGTCACTAACAGACCAGTATGGCTTCTCCCAGAATGCCCAACTTGCTGAGATGCTTCTCAAAGTGAGCATTTCAAATTGGTGACTATTTACAAGATTAAAGTCATATAAATGATAATAAATATATCATTATCCCTTCAGCAGCAATAAGGTAAACTTTTGCCTGACTATACTTGAGTCCTTGGAGGACCAGGGTCCACACACGCTATTCCCTGGGTGACACACAACTTGTTGGCCAGTGTCTACCGTCGAAGACTCTTTGTTTGCATGTTGCAGGAGGGACACAGAGACATGATTATGATAAAGGCTTGCATGTGAAAACGGTACCTGAGAAATTATAATGAGCAGTGCTCTCCCAGTTTACGTGACGCTTTTCTTCACCCCAAAAAAATGTGCTAACGTTGCTGAATTTTTACCCTATTTTTCCCCTGCAAACCTGTGCCACCAACCACGGTATCTCTAGAGCAGTTTTCAACAGCTGGAGATTCAGGACCCTGTCTGTGCAACAATATTAAAGACTTTCTAAAGGAAGAAGGCATCAAATACAATGCAGGAGGAGCAAAGAGACCAGTTGTGTTCCGTTTACCCACCCCACAAACATCCCAGCAGGAATCAGAGCACTCTTACACCGAGGTCATTTCCACAGACAGGCAATAAAGAGTTTAGTTCTTGTATGTGGTAAAATCAGAAAAGAAAACAACAACCAAGGATCGAAGTGATTAACAGAAGGGAAAAAGGTTATTAAAGAAGAAAATGAAAATATTTAGAGTCAAAAGAAAGTTGGAAAGACAGAATCTAAAAGTTATCATTAGTAGAATGCTGTAATCAAAACAAAGTAAGTAACAATTATGAGGGAAAAAATATCAGAATATGAGGAAGAGGATATTCTTTTTTTTGTGTAAATTGATTACTGGGAAATACAAGACCATTTTTTTTTGGTGTTAAAATTATTTTTAAATGGATTAAAAAGGGAAATTGTTGCTTTTCAAAATAATTAAAAAAAAAAAAACAAAACCAACTAAAATACCGAGCTAAAGTTTTCTTGATTGCGTTTGACTCTTTCAATCTCAGGAGTGACAGGGGTTGGGGTTCCTGTCCCCACATCCTCTTTGTACAACACCTATATGGTAACATAGGAGTTTAAAAACAGTTAAGAGTGGAAAAAAAACCAACCCTGCTGCATCTGCTGGAGGTAACACATAGAATTTTTATGTCCACTAAACATACCAGAAAGCAGGAAAAATGAGGCAGTGTAAACCAGTGAACAACTGTGATCAGTTCAGAGGGAGGTAGAAATGCTGCATCCTAAGTCTTAGATATGGTTCAATAGAATAATAAAGCATTAGGGGAAGGGAATTATGTAAGTAAGTAAATAAATAAAACCAACTGAAAAATCCCTTACGCTTCACCAAATAAAGTTTGACAAGACAGGAAGCATCAAGTGTTATGATTATACAATAAAAATAAAAGGAGATTAAGTGTAACTAAGTGGCCAAAAAAATTAACTGTGGAAAGGGATCTTTCTATGCTTAGGAGTTAATTAGAAAGACTGGAAAATCTGCAGGTGTTAAATAGTTATAAGGAACTTCTTCTTTCTTAAATGACACAAGAAATACCGAGCTAAAGTGTTCTTGATTGCGTTTGACCCTCTCCATCTCAGGAGTGACAGGTACTGGGGTTCCAACGCCCAGCCCCTCTTTGTACAACACCTGCGTGGCAACAGGGAAGTATTGAAAATAAAAAAAAAAAAAAAGGAAAGGAAAAAAAAATAAAAAGACAGGAAAGGAAAGAGGAGGACGGGGAGGAGAGAGAGAGAAGACAAGTGATTTAAAACAGTGAAACTTCAAAGTATGAAAAGTAGAGTTTTGTCAGGAAACTTTTAAAAGTTGGCAGAAAGAAAATATTGCTGATGAAAATCATCAGCTAATAACAGGAGTTTTGCTGTCACCTCACCTGGGTGCACACAGATAATACCAGCCAGACCTCCAGGAGGTGTAGCTTGGGCCAATTTCCCTGAAACCTCTTTGCAAAGGGGTTTCCTCGCTCAAACAAAAGCTCTTGCACGAGTAGCTTTGCCTCAAAGGTTTCTCACCAGCATGAAGAGCTGCGGTGACCTTAGAGACAGTTTAGTGTAGCTGAGCATTTACCCACAGTGGCTTCTCTGAACTGTCCCAGCATCTCACATGGGGACTCAGTTGCCTATCTGTCATGTCTGTTGGGTCAGAGTGAGTCAAAAACCAGTCGTAAGCTGCTCTAATTGAAACAGAAACGTAGATCAAAATTATGACATAGTGCTCATTTCACGGGAATGCATGAGGAGTAGAAACAATCTGGACAGAAATTCCTTACTACAGGAATATTTTTCCTTATATATGCAATTTTGATAATTTTTTGTCACATGGCAGTGGTCTGAAGAGTGGTTTGGGGATGTCACCCAGTTTTTTAAAGACCTGTAGGATATCAGGAAGCACCTGACACAGCAGAACCAGGAAAAGAGACAGCACACGCTTGTTGTGTTAGCTTGCTTTGCTTCAGGAAGCATTAAGAGTTCATTCTTCATTCACAGTGCAACCAGTGCGGTGAGTCTGGAGACTGCCGGAGTCATCAGATCATTGAATGGTTTGGGTTGGAAGGGACCTTAAAGACCATCTTGTTCCAACCCCCCTGCCATGGGCAGGGACATCTCCCACTACAGCAGGTTGCTCACAGCCCCATCCAGCCTGGGCTTGAACTTAGCCAGTGATGACACATCCACAAGGATGCTCTTTTCCCAAGAAGGATCAACTTTTTTGTTGATGAGGAGGTGACATCACTCAGACTATTGCACTGGAAAAAAAATGAGTAACTGCTTAATTGCTTGAAGTCAATGAGGTTAAAATTTCATGGCTGGAACAATTTAACAACAACTAAGTTAGACTGGGTGAAAAATTAAAACTTAGGGGTGCTGACAGAGTTTTAGTGATTTAAGCAAAGGGTTGTTCAAAGTTCAACAAAGAACTGAAAGAAAAATTTAATACAGAGGAGTTAAAGGGATGTGATTTGCATTTGAAACGGGAGGTTTTGCTTTATTTGGCAATACCGAGCTAATGGTCTCTTGATTACGTTTGACTCTCTCCATCTCTGGAGTAACTGGTGTTGGGATGCCAGTCCCTAGGCCCTCTTTGTATAACACCTGTCAGGTACAAGAAAGTTTCCACAATAAAAAAAGCACTCAGCACAGGGAAAACCATTAAATCTGACTATTTTGTGAGTTAAGCTTAGCATTAGGGTCACTTTTTAATTAATTTCACGCTTGTTCTAGAGGCAAATATTAAGGAAGAGGCTGACAATTGGTTATTTTGTAAATATATGACTAGAGATACGAGAAGATAAAGGGTTAAGATAAACATGGAGAGAAACAGCACCTTAATTTCACAGCTTACTTCCAGTTTTGGTTCTTAAAAGAAATGCGTGTAAAGTTGTAATACACCCCAGAAAAAGTTAAAACAGGACCAGGTGGAGTATAAAGGAGTTAAAAATACTGCCAGGGAAAAGATGGGAGCAGGGTGAGATTCTTAACCACTGGAGAAAAACAGGTTACACGTTAGGCTGTTATGCAAACAGTTATAATTGTTTTCTTTTTTAAATACCGAGCTAATGTGATCTTGATTGCGTTTGACTCTCTCTATTTCTGGAGTGACAGGTGTTGGGGTACCTGTCCCTAGGTCCTCTTTGTACAACACCTGCAGAACACAAGCACCCAGCAAGGTGAGATCATCCTATTCCTCCCACAACAGCTGCAGCACATCTGGATAGATAATTTACCTGGATTAGAGATACCTGGTAGGTAGGTTTTGGTTTTCATCTTAGTTTAGGAAATCTAACAGTATTATTTTTCGGGCAGTCAGCATTTCTGGAGGGTTTTTTTTTTAATGGTGTTAACAAACAGCTGAACCTTTTACAGACACGTTCAATACAAAAAAAAACTTAGTTATGGGTTCTTTTTCATTCTGATTTCTGTGGCTGTTTGCAACACCACTATTTTACTTTGGTTTATGTCTCTAGAAAGAAAAACAGTTGAGTTGTAGCTCTCATATTATTAACTTAACCTGCAATTGTTCTCTAAGTGTTTAAATTTTAAATTTTGTAAAAAACATGTCATTTTTCATGAAGGGAGTTGCACAGGAGATGCCTGGGTTGGTTTAAATCTGAACCATGCAGCAATACATCACAAATGCATTCATGAGTCTTCTCGCAACAGAAGAAACTAACAAAAACAATCAAAAATTACCAAAAAATTCACTGCTTGATGTCATTGAAAGAATAGGGAAAAAATATGGAAATAAAGCAATCACAGCAAGGGAAAACAAATGATGTAGAAAGTTAGAAAAACTGAAGAATCATTTGAAAAAATAAAATTCAGCAGTGCATAAGCGAGCTGTAAAACACAAATATCGTAAACAGCTCAGAAGGGAAACAGTGCTCATAAAATCAGGAGGGAAAAATTGTAAGAGACTCATTACATGGGTGCCATGAGCATATAGATAATAGAATATATTGGCCATTACCGAGCTGATGTGCTTCTGTGTCTCCTTCACACGCTTCACCTCTGGAAGATCAGGAATTGGAGTTCCTTTTCCAATGCTTTCCTTGTACTTAATCTACAAAGGGACAGACATCAGGAAAAAGTAAAAGGATTGTCAAAAGCACAGCAATGTAGGTCATTGTTGCTTTACAAATTCATTCAAATCTCAGGTACTAAATGTATTCTGACAGAAGGAAATCTTTGAGGAACCTTCAAGTAGAATTATTGAATAACTCTGCCACACTTCTACAAAGCCCTTTAACTTGGCTTAAGGTAAAAAAAAAAAAATCAGAGTCTTGTTCGAGGCAGAATTTTTCAACTGAAGCTTAAAATTTGTGTATCTGACATCTTCCTGAAGCTTAATTTCAACAAGAACAAACTTGGACATTAGGAAGAAGTTCTTTGCTCTGAGGGTGATAGAACACTGGAACAGGTTGCCCAGGGAGGTGGTGGAGGTCCCATCCCTGGACACCTTCAAGGTCAAGCTTGATGAGGTTCTGAGCAACCTCATCTAGTTGAGGATGTCCCTGCTTACTGTAGGGGGGGTTGGACTAGATGACCTCGAAAGGTCCCTTCCAACCTGGGGCATTCGATGATTCCCTCATTTATAACAACGGGAACATTTGAAGGTTTCTTACACTGAGTTCCAAAACAAATGGTGATATTAGAAATGTAAAAGAATTCCTAAAAATTTTAGCCTAATGCTATTGAAATAAGCATCGAGATTCATTGGTGGCTACATAAAGAGAATTATTCTGATCTCATGGAGACCTGAAGATTTAGAAGGTCTCACTGGCTTCAATCTGAACAGAGGAGCTGCTGTTAAAATAGATAGTGGTGGACTTCGTAGAGTAGGGTTAATGGTTGGACTCGATGATCTTAAAGGTCTTTTCCAACCTAGATGATTCTGTGGTTCTATTCCCAGCGTCTTTACTAGCAGTCTGTAACTTGAGCTGGTGTCAGCACTTCACTAAAAGGGTTTTCTGAAAACAAGTGTAAAAAATACCTTTGAACCTGATACCATTTGGCCTTTCTACCAATGAAAGGAGACTTCTGGATTTGTAAAAATCTACGGTATTCAAAGGTAGGAGTCATCACAGAACATTAGCAATTACAGTGTTATTTGCATTTCAACTGTAGCATAACACCAAAGAATAAAAACCCCACACAGAAAAAAACCACAACCTAAACATTTCACAAGAACATTTTATAAACCTTACATTAAAGACATGCCTGAAATGTTGGTAACTTTTATATTAAAAAGATGTCAGCGTTCAAAAAAAAAAAAAAAAGAAAAACCAAAAAGCACAAAAAATATTTTAAAATTTCAAAAGAAAAGTAATAAACACTATTTTTTTCAGGTTCACAGTGTTACATATTTTAGTAATCAAAAGGCTTGACGAGACATGCTTCAGCAAGGCTTTTGACACTGCTTGCCCTGGCACCCTTACAGACAAGCCAACGGAACATGGGTTAGGTAAGTGCACAGTGACACAGACTGCAAACCAGCTGAACGACCAGGACCAGAGCGTTGTGATCAGTGGCACAAGGGCAGTTGGAGGCAAATCACCAGTGGTGCAGCCCAGGGCTCCATACTGTTTAATATCCTCATTAGTGACCAGTAGAAGAAAGATATGGACTTACTGGAGCAAGTCCACCACACAGACACTAAGATGAGTAAGAGACAGGAGCATTTTTATTATGAGAAGAGGCTGAGAGAGATGGACTCTTCAGCCTGGAGAAGTTCTTCTTCAAGTTCTCAGGAAGAACTTACCAATGTGTATAAAATACCCAGTGAGAAGGAACAGAGAAGAGGGAGCCGCTCTCCTCAGTAATGCCCAGTGACAAGACACGGGACAACAGGCAAAACCCCAAAAAATTAAATCTGAACACAGAAAACCACTTTTTTTTACTTCTTCACTGTGGTGGTGATCAGACACTGGAACAAGCTGCCCAGAAAGTTGTGGAGTCTTCGACCTTCAAGACATTCAAAACTCAACTGGAAACAATCCTGGGCAACCTGCTCTAGGTGACTCTGTTGAAGTGTGTTGAAGGAGATGATTTCAGAGTCCCTTCCAAACTAAATGTTTCTTTGATCCTGACCTAAATAAATTGTGTTTGGGATGAGGTTAAAACAATGGCAAGAGTTTTCATGTTTTAGAAATGGATTGTAAGTAACAAATTGAATGTTAATCATTAGAAAGATTACTGTTTAAGTAGCAAGAAGAGGAAAAAGGTTTAGAAAGTAACCCTTAGCTGGATTGATTATTTCCAAACCACTGTTAGCAACATTTAAAGAAATAAAAGGGGAGGAAAAAAAAGTATTATTTCAAGTTGCATTGTCAATGGTAGAATATTAAAAATCAATTCTTTTGTACCGAGCTGATTGCATCCTGGGTTCGTTTAACTCTCTGCATCTCTGGTGTCTTTTCAATAGTAGTTCCAGGTCCAGTATCTTCTTTATATAAAATCTTAATATTTAGAATGAAGACAACATGGTTAAGAATACAAAACACAACATTGTTTCTCCAAGAGAGCGAATACAGCCCCTGACAGTGATTTGTAGACAGCAGTGGAGGCTGGAAGCCAGCCAGAGGATCATGATCATCTCCAGCCTGATTGCCTGCCTGAAGTCTGTCCTACTACATGAGAGCCATTTGTGTAAGGAAAAAGAAAACAAAAAGGTAGGATATCAAAACATTTCTAGGCTAATTTGTTCCTTTTGTTCTATTTTTGTTCATTATGTTTTACACAAACATCATTCCTGCGCTAATGGAGTTAGTGGCAAAATGATAGAGCAGACTCGAGGCACTTCACATGGAATGTGAAACACATCAGGCAGACAGGTCACTTTTCACCGAGAGACAACAGTTGCAACACAGCAAGAATACACTACTTCCATGGTAACAGGACAGAAGATACCAGTGATGCCAATTTAAGTACAGGATCGATTGTTCAGCTACATCACAGCCATGTGCATGTGAAAGTGCAATCGGGGCACTCCACAAAAAAACCAGTAGGTCAAAAGGGGTTGCAAAAATCAGCTAAATCTACTTAGAATAAAAGTAGCTTTGTGTGAAAAAGTCTTAGACACTTTTAAGGAGGTCAAGAGCATAAGTACCTGTAATGTAAGAGTCAAAAATTGTTATTTTATTAAACATATTGAACTGTATTTTTTGGAATGAGCACTGAAAACAGAAAATAACTATACCGAGCTGAAATTCTTCTGGTTTTCTTTCACACGCAGCATTTCTGGTGTGTCTTGTACTACTGTAACTTTTCCTTTACTGTTCTGTAGGTCCCACTGATACTGAAGCTGTTGAAGAAAATTAAAAGGTCAAATGTTGACTCTATACCATAAAAATTTACTCACAGAGTAAATTTCCTTGGAGAAAAACAACCAATAAATTTAAGTGCACTTTATAAGGATGTCATTTTAACAGCACTATCAGTGATGTAGAGGTGTCCCACAGTTATCAGTAGTCTCATTTAAATTAGCAATAGGGGATACTTAACTGGATTCATTAAAAAAATATTGAAAGGGGCCAGATTGTATCTAAACCAATGAAGTCTCAACAAGGAAAGTAAAAGATTTCAGGTCAGGCTGTGGTCAGGCTTATTACTGACCATCCAGTCCTGCAGGCAGTCCCATGGACAACACCAGGCAACCTCTGTAAGTACAATTCAAAGGAATTTGTCAACAAAGGAATTGTCAACAAACTGCAGTAGAAAGGGTTTGTTCAAGATAATCTGAATCCTTTTGGTTGCCTGTGTGATGCTTAAGTGGGCTGCTGCAAACATAACGGACCCTCTAACTGCAAATCCTTGAGGATGTAACGGCAGCTGAGTTGGTATCAGAGTGTGATAACACAGCCTTACTAATACAAAAAGCTGAATGTGTTTTCTTATTTGACAGTAATGATTGGTTATTATTTGTCTACGTACTGTGCTAAAGTTCTTTTGATTCTCACGGACTCTCTGCATTTCTGGTGTGTCTGCTACAGGCACATAGTGTGGCATGGTCCTTTCAGCCTCTTCCTTGTACTTTTTCTGAGAGGAAATACAAAATATATTCCGTTAATCCAAAAGAATCTGGCATCACTTATTGTTGCATAATGGAAATGTGAATACGTCTGTGTTATAAATTCAGATTATGCCTCTGTGTAAGACTGGTTTTAAGCATTAGGTTATTAAGGAGTAGGAAAATTAAGCTAAACCTGCTTAGAACAAAACCAGCTTTGGTATTACAAAAGCAATAGAAATAGTTTCATTTTATAAAATAAATGAATTTTCATACTGAAATGGCATTTCAGAGGAAGGAGATGCCACATCAGAGCTCTAGAGAAATTTGTTTTTCTGGTGTGCCTCCTGAATGTTGTGACAGGGAGTTTCTTAGATGTACTAGTATCCAGCTGAGGTTCCCCCATGAACAGTGATGAAATCACTCAAGATACCTGGCTCGAAAGGTCCTTGACCTGCTGGGCATGAACAATCTCGGGAGTATCAACAACACTGGTGTAGTTGGCTTTCTCCATTTCTGCCAGTTGTTTGTACTTGATCTGTTGGGGAAAGCTCACATTTAAATCATGTCTCGACAACAATTTTCTTTTGGTTTAAACAGAAAAAAACCCGCTGTTAATAAATTTTCCTTTAAAGGAGATGTCAGTCGTGATATATGAGATATCCACACAGACCTGGCTGGCAATGTCAGTGGCATTCTTTGCTCTCACAAAATCTGGTGTCTCCAAAGCTAGTTCTGTCAGACCTTTTCCTCGGATTTCTAATTCCAAGGCTTTTTTGTACGCTTTCTGCAGACAGACAGCAAATAGATACTTTGTCAACGTGAACGCAACGCCTTTAGTGACTTCAGAGAGGTTCACAACCACACCACAAAATGGGAATACTAGTAACATAAACTCACAATTAAACACAAAAATTATGTCATTAAAGTGTGTACTTTATGACTCTGATGTTGAGAACAAGCAGCCCTACTCCATGGGAAACATTACAGGCCAGATGTACTAAAGTCACTCTTCCTTCTCACTCCAATTATCCCAAAGTCTAAGTTCCTTTAGATGATCAGCTCTCAACTCAAGAGTTTCTAGCGAATGACAAAGTTTATTCAACTGTTGTAGAGCCATAAGAATTTATCAATTGGAGGCTGTCACATCCATTTCCCTATCTTCCAATTAGCTTTTGACATACCTCATTCAGGATTTGAGTTGCATTCTTCGCTCTTAACATCTCTGGAGTCTCCTCTAAAGCTGTTAGACCTTTACCTTTGACACCTTCCTCCAGATCCTTCCTGTACTCTTTCTGCAGAAGAAAGAAAATGAAAACTGCAAAGCCAGGCTAAAGAGAGTTCTATGCTCTACAGCTTCGTTGCAAAAACCATTTTGTTTCTTTTAAAAAAAAAAATAAAAAATAAATAAATAAATAAATAAAATTCCAAAAGCTCCAAAGGGAAAGTAGAATTATTGAAAACGACAAATTTGCATAGGGTTGTATAAGAACTACTGCAACAGAATAGAGTATAGCAATTATTGCTGAAGATAAATTGCACAGGCACACACATATACACCCCGCTGCAGAGCCGTTAGGCTGATGGATGTCAGAAGGGGACACAGTAAATAGGAACATAGTTACATAGTTAACGGACAATGGAATAAATGCCCACGACAAATTAGATCACAACACAAAAAAAAAAAGCCTATGTAAACATGCTTCATGTGAAGGGTTAGAAAGAAAGTGGTGAAGAAGAAATGCTGCTGAGGATACTTAGTGGAATTATTGAACTTGGCAGAGGAAATAAGCACAGAATAACCGCTACCTCGCTTGCTATTTTGGTTGCATATTTGACATGTAATATGGATGGTGTAATCTCCAAGCCAGTAAGGTTCCTGCCCTTAATGGACTCTTCAAAGTCCTTCTTATATTCTTTCTAATGAGAGTAAGAAGAAAAAAAAAGCAAAATAGCAAATATTTATTACATTGTTTTTAATTATGTGAAGGATGCTGGTGGGATGGGGCAGTGGTTTGGTATTAATGTCACAATGACAATCTCCTGCAGTAAACACCATGGGCACTTAAAGCAATAAATTCTGTTTCTACTAAAGCCCATGAACCAGCTCATCACTTTCAATGGAAATATGACCTGCCCCTACCTTTTTAAAAATCTTTTTCTACTTATTTGTAAATGCAGAGCAAACATTCGATGGAATCACTCAAAGATAACGACTAATGGCCTCACAGAACGGTTTTTCAGCATGTATGAGCTTTCATTTGTGACAGAAGATGACTTCAAACAAACAGAGAAGAACTGCTTGAGGCAATAGAATGACAGGTCAGTGAACACTGTGACAGCAGAGACAAACAGGAAATAAATGGGTTTCTCAAAAATAGAGTTCTGAGGGGAAAAGAATAACCAGGGTACTTTCTGTGCACTGTGATAACCGACACACATACCATACCTGTGTTGTACAAGTTTAAGGGAAATGTAATTGTGCACATGACATTTCATCTAAAGACTTGAAGACATGCTTAAGCTTCATTTACTGATACCTTCTTGATGAAAAATGACAGATAATATACATTTCATTGTGACACGGGAAAGTTTCATTACTTTTCAGTGTAGTATTTCACCAGCAATACAAAGAAACGTGGTATAGCTCTGCTTTTGCAGTCTCTCAGCATGCACAAGACACAAGTAGAACTGCCTGTCTAAATCACTGTGAGAGTTTAGCTATAAAAAATAAATTCCAAAGTTTTTTGGACTCTCAATTTTGATTTTAGCCCTACCTCGCTCTGCATGAGCTGAGATTCCTTTGCAGTAAGATAGGTTGGAGTTTCAAAGTCCAACATAGGTTTTCCTTTCTCCTTCTCATACTTTTCCTTGTATTTCACCTGAGAAGAAAAGAAAAAAAAAGTCACTCTCTTGAATAATCAAAGAAATTCATTTACTAGTATGTGCCTATTTTGGTCAACAAATTTGTGGTAAAAAAAGGAATGTCTAATACTCTTTACCTCCCTGGAATCCCTTTTATTGACCATAAAATATAAAATCAAAGGTCAAACTTGCAGCAAAATGTGTGTGGCTTAAAATTCTACTGATTTTTTTTTTCCTGTTGTAGAGAATAAGCAGTGTCAGCTCAGATTTCAAGAATTTACTGCTCACAAGGCAGAAGACAGGTAGCTGTAGCAACCTAACTTGAAGGCTCCCAGACTGCTCGTGACCCTGGCTGAGTTCAACCAGTTACATGTTATGGATTGCTGGAGTGTTAGTGGTAGGGATTGAAAAGATGCACTTTAACCACTTTAACTGACTAATTCTGTGCAGGAGTGTCCAGGAAGTAAAGTGTCCAGAAGGATGAAGGTGTCCTTGCTTCAAGTTCTATTATCCAGCATTTAGGGCATCAGTTTCCAGACTGCTGCATGAGGTAACGCTGTGTCTTTGGCTGAGCTAGATCATGATCTCAAACTGGGCCAGATCATGATCTCAAACTGGGACAACGAACAGTGACATAAACTTCAACTACAAACTGATTAAGAACCATTTTCTCATAGTCCTTTGCTATGTAGCCTTTTTGTTCTTCCATGCCACGTGGCAGAACAATAACTATGGCCCTCAGTGTTCTAGTAGCAATTTCTCTCTTGCTTTACAGTCAATAAATACTTGGAATAGAAATTGGAAAACACGTCAGACACATTTAATACCAGCAGTTTGTTCTGGTGAAAGCAGCTTTGGCTGCAGAAAAAGAACAACAGAGGTCTCCTTGGTATCACTTGAGGCTAAAATGAATAAAGCAGTTGAAAATACACTGTGACAACCCTACTTCTTTCAATTTCCAGTTTCTGTGACTACCAGGTCCTTTTTTTTTTCTAGAGACAAAAATCACTCTGATAAATGTATTATACTGTGTAAAAAGATCCATATACAACAGCCATAAGTAACTTTGAGATCTACTCTGGAAGGAAGAAATCATGCAGCTATTTTCTGTATGTCCTAAGCTTGCGAATGTGCAAATATTTCTCTTTGACTTGTTTACTTGAGTGTTTATAAAGCAGACAGGCACAGAGGTTGTTCTATACTGGAGAATTTGCTCGGGTGACTCCAGTGATGGGAGACCAGTCTCAGTGAGTGAGGTTAATGAGAAACGCGTGACCAACTTACGTGGCTCTGTAGTTCTGATGCCTCCCTTAGATGAACCTGTTCAAGATTATCTGGCACCACATGGTAGTGACCCTTACTCTTCTCATATTGCTTCTTGTACTGGTACTGAAGGGAAGGTGTCAAAAATCATCTCAATAAAAAAAAAATAGTCCCTCAGAAAATTTACTTCTTAGGTCCAATCAAAGCAACACTTCAATGGAACATCAAAGAGAAATTAGAAATACAAAAAGCAAAACAAAAACAAGAAGTTTAATACCCAGCATCAGATATCATTTCTAAAGAGGTGGCTGAACAGTTATCTTTTCTCCGACCATTTTGATTGCAACAAAGATTTCTTTCCAAACAAGGTTAAAAAAAAAAAAAAGAAAAAAAAAAAAAAAAAGAAAACAGAAAAGACAGTGAATTCATGAAAAGGCAGTACCAGGCAATAATGAATTTTGTCTTTTCTCAGTAAAATCGTCCAGTATTTTGTTAGGCAAAATTCTGTACATGTGCAACAGGGGGATGTTAAACATAAACATGAAAAAAAAGCCAGACAAAACCAAGAATTTTAAATATCATAAGCAGGAAAGAAAAAAAAGAAAAAGTAAAAAAAAAAAAAGGGAAAAAGAAAAAGTGTTTGTTAGTGTAAGTGCAATCAGTTAAATGGTAATAAAGAATCAATCCACCAAAAATTATTAGAGGATTTAAAATATTAGCAGTTCTGCAGCTAATGGAGATTTCACTTCCCAGAGGAGAAATGTGGCAAAGGTGCTAGTGAACTAGGAAAGAATCATTAGGAAGCAGAGGAAGAGATCACTACCAGGTGATGGCCCATGGCTAAGGGAGGGAGTAGTTGTTAGAGGAAGAGATCAGTTCAGAATGGAGTCAATAGTAATGGAAAAACCAAATGGATCTGGGCTTAGTTAAAGAGCTTACACTACTGGCGAGCTGGCTTGTACTCAGGACATGGTTCATGATCAGAGACTCAGACATGTCTGTGACAGGCTTATGAAGCTTCTTTAAATCTGCCTTGTATTTCACCTGCAAGGTAAGAAAGGACAAACAACATCAGAAAAGGAGGCTGCTACTAATACCTGTGCTGTTGACTGTATTCATAACACAAAGGAAGTGGTTTGCTAAAGAAATTCCAGACTTTTGATATCCCCAAAGGAAAAGCGTTACATAAATGTACCTCACTAGCCATGTTGTGAGCATCTTTCATGGTCTTGTAGATTTTAGCCTCCTTTAGATCATACTTAGGCTTTTTACCCTTCTCTTTGGAAAAATTCTCCTTGTATTTCACCTAAAATAAATAAATAGAAAAAAAACCAAATCACCACAATAACCAGGTATTACAACTGCTTGTGAATACTCACTTGTTTAGCTGCAGAAGGCAAAGAGACCCTATGTCAGTGCCGATGGTAAACAGAAGGAAAAAAAAAATGTAGTAACCTTAAGGCACCCGCTGGAATAAAGGTTATTTTAATGATGACCTGACATGGAAAGAAAATCTACATCTGTATTTACAAAAAGCCCTGTGCAGTTTTTCACTCAGTGCACAGATTACATCTCCTCGTTGTAAAAATGACAGACATAGTCAAGAGAATTTTGTTGACAAAATACAGCTAAATTCTGATCCTTGGAGAAGAAGAAATTTTCTCTTGATGGGAACTGTGCATAGATAAAAGATTATTTCACAAAAGACAAAAAATGACGCAAGTATGAAGAGTATTGAAAAGAACTTTTTAGGTACTTCTTGCAGAACTATGAGCTTTAAAAACTACCTCAAGACATATGGGTCCCAAAGATGGCAATATATCAAATTCTTTTATATGTACTGCTACACGTGTATCATGTTCAGTACAAATCAGAGAGGAAGAAGGGTGTTCATGATGACAAACGGAAGAGTGATACAATTAATTACTAGGAATTAGATTACTCAAGAGGCTTAGTAACACTGCCAAAGCACTTCAAAATCAGCAAGGTAAACCATAGCGACATAAACCACGACGACCCAGCAGACCCAGGCTGGAGACAAAGAAAATGGTGACTGGAATGAGAGTTTTTCTGATGACTTGAGGGCAAGTTCATCATCCATTCATGACTTGTCCCATCCCACTGCTGCAAGTTCAGCTAAAGGCCAGTTCCTCACTAGTTCTTATAAACCTACAAAAGGGATGGTTCCATCAGGAATATTTTAGGGGGGGGGTTAAATTTTTTTGCTATCAGACATGCATACAATTGTTTCAGAAGAGTTACTAAAGAGTGCAAAAAACCCTCCAAGTTTAAAGATTAAATTCTAGCTTATCTAAATGGGTCTCATAGTATTATGCTCATCATCATTAAAGAAAACATCAGTGTAAAAATTCTGCAGATTTGTCATTTTTTCCCTGTAATAATATCTGACCTGGTCTGGAAACAAGTGAGGCAGAATTTCTTTCTGTTTGCCATTTTATACCAAATAAGCTAGCAACCCCCATCCCTGGTCTAAAGAAAAAGAACTGAGCAATGTCATCAGTCTTTCTGAAAGACCTTGATCTTGGTCAGGATCAAAATAAAACTTATAATAAACATGCAGAAAATATAAGACTGTGGTTGATGAGGAAGAGGATTAAATGGTTCTCCGGAAAAAAAAAACCCTGGGCTCCCAAGCAAAATTGATCTGAAAATTGAAATAAAATACTATAGAACTGATAACTATGTTAAGAAACAGTTGACTCATGCTAGAGAGTTTTTTATGACAATGACAGAAATGTAAACAGATAGTTTTATATTAGGAAAAAAAAAAAAAAAGAAAAAAAAAGAGGAATGCAGAATTAAATCACATTCCACAATCACATTTCACACTTCGAATTCATTGCCATATTCTTGTCTATACAGCCCTGTATGGTTCCTGCTGGACACCACTGTTACTCTTTTGTTTTGCAAAATATGACAATATTCAGATAAAACACACAATGAAAGAGGTGAATCCACAAATTACATAGCTGCTGTAAGAAAACAAAGAATATTATAATTCTTCACAGAGGCATCATTATTGGTTCTGGCCTCACAAAATTTAAAGCAAGCAGAAGTAGACTAGAACCCGTTAAATTTTGCAAGCACGATCAAGATCAGACCATCATGCCAGAGAGTTCACTTTTTTTAAGCCCAGAAGAAATGTTGCTGGAAGATCTATGGCAAACTAAATGCAAACATGCCAGATAGACAGACGAAATCTAACTAAAAATAGTCAAGCAAAGAACGTGAACATAATGCTTTATAAAGAAGTTTAAGAGAAGAAATGTCTAAGAGACAAAGAAAGTTAAAGGTTATGGCAATTATTCTTTGCTCCCTTAGTGCTCTACAACAGTCAATCTCCCAGAACAAAACCAATCTCACCAAAGAACGTTTATCAGACTGAGAACTGGGTAGCACCGGAGCAAAAACATGGAAAAGGAGGATCTCATTATCATCGAATGCAAATAAACACAGTTTCTTCTTGTAGTTCCATTGTTCTGTTTAAGAATCCTCGGCTCTACTGAAAAGATTCTTAGTTTCCCTGACAAACAGAGTGGCTGACATTCAAACGTGCGACAGTTACATGCAGCAGTCATGGCTAGACATGGAAAAATGACAGATGGCAAGAAGTATAAGCAGCTACGTGCTCTCAAATCATTCCAGGTACACTTCCCAGAGGCTCTGGGGATGATTCAGTCGTGTACTATACTTCCATTATGCTATCCAGCACAATGGAAACAAAAGTTTGAGCAGTTAAAATGAAATTTTAGCGTGAACATTATGCATATGGTATGACTGGTCAGTAGAAATCACCAGCACCATTGCTGGGGTTTGACATACACACGTATTTCCATTCTTTGCAGTTTCAGGAAAACCAGCTCAAGCTTATATGTCTGGGTTTACTTTTGGGGGTGAAAAAGGTGATTTTTCACATTGCATGAGTGCATCGGAAGCTTACATTAAAAACTCTGGAAGTTCCAAAAATCATTATGAAGAGCATAAGAATGTTTCAAGCTTCACGTGGTGTTCCTGAAACAAATTCCCCACCCACCAAGTTCCCATGCACTTTCCAGGGGAGAAAAAAAAAAGAAAGTCACATCTAACTGAGCATTCTCAGAAGTTTTCCCACATTCAACACCTTTGACACAAAAAGATCCAGTGCAACCGGTGCATCATAAATCCTTTAAGAGCTTGGAATTGTAAGATAATATGCAAGCAAGAGACAGATGCATAAAAACAGCATTCCCAGGTGTGACACTTGAAATCATCTTACATGACTACTTAGCATATTAGCTTTCTTAAAGGTTCTCATCCATGGGGTATCATAAGATGCAGCTCCGTGCCCTCTCATATGTCGTTTGAGGTATTCTGCCTATAACGTGTAGCAAGAAAGCAAGATCAGAAATGAAACAATTACAGGATTAAGTAACTGTGAAGGGGTGAGAGAGAACCAAGTTGAATTGAGATCCTGGTGGAAAAAAATGTTAAAGAAAATAGCAAATATGTGCTTCAGATGGATTGGAGAATACGAGTGTTGCATAAGAGTAAAAAAAGCTTCTATTAAAATAACATACTAACTTCAAACCAGAAGATTCTTTTAAAGGCACAAAGGAAAGAGAAGTGGATGAAAGAAACGGAATGGTGACTTCGTAAAGGATGGATAATAAGAGTTGGGTGAAAGGCTGCTCCTTTTAAAGCCAATGCCTGGAAAAGCTAAAAAAAGAGAACATGGCTAACACTTCAACCTTAGCATTTAAGGCTTGAGTCTTGTGTCATCACGGCATTCTTTAAAGAGATTCTATATCCTCATTACTGACATTTAGTGTGTCAGTAGAAAAGTTTATCTAACAAAGAAATACCTTGAAACGGGATTAATTTTTTACTTCAACACATTCCCTTTAAAATATTCCCTTACTCCCTAATTGAGGAAAAAGAATTCAGTTATAATATTTGTATTACTCTGCAAGGTAATGTCATGTCTCATTTCTCTCACTGCTTCAAAGGTTCACCAGCGTTTTGTAATTACCTGGCTAGTGAGCTTGGACACCTCCTTGGCCAGTTCAATATCTGGACGTCCCAGCATGGTTACACCAAGGCCAGCTTCTCCACGCTTTTTATACTCAATCTAACAAAGGAAAAAAAGTATAGTTTAGTAGAGGTGACATTCCCATTTCATTATTTTACTGACGCTGTTTTTAATAGCAAAATTCCTGCTAAAGAAGTATAGAGAAGACTTAAAACCCACTTACATTACTAATTAACTTGGCAGCCTGAGTTGCTTTCTTAATATCTGGTCGATCTGCTATAGGTGTGTAGTGGAGCTTTGACTTGGCATCTTTCTTGTATTGAACCTAATCCATGATGACAGAGAGAGGAAAGAAAATTACTGAGGTTTCCTCATGAGGAATATACCTAATGAGGATGCAGCAGTGTTGCTGGGTTTTTTCGTTTCCCAAGGAATGGATTTGGGAGTCTCTTTTTACAGGTTGTCTACAAATGAAGAAACAAGCATGTGCAATTCTGCCAATATTTGAAGGCATGAAAAAAATTACTAGATGTGATTTGCACTAAATAACTTTAAATCCTGCCATGTGATTAAGTAGAAATATAATTCTCAAAAAGGTCTTTAATTTAAGGGCCAATTTACATTTGTAAATATGTGCGTCTTTATCTTTCAGAATGACACCTGCCTATGGAGGCTGGGAGGAAATACAGAAGTATGAACCTTTGTTTTCTGACAGATGACTTTGAGTTTGTTTACACAAGCTACTTAATTCATGAAAAGACAAGACAAACTTACTATACTCTGGTTTTTAGCAACTTCCATGGCATGTTTCACCTCAGGAGGCTCCAGCATGACAGAATAATCAGACTTGCCTTTCTCCTTCACAAACTTCTTCTTATAGTTTGTCTGTTAAGAGCAAAAAGGGTCATGTATGATTTTATTTTAATTTCATGTGGAGGTAAATGCTATTGAAACTTTGAACTGAGCTCTCTGAAACTGTTAAGAAAGATAAAATGCAGTCTATTCAGTCTCAAAATGTATGGTGCCCAGCTTGTTTGTCATAATTTGCTCTCTAGATTACAAAAGCTTGTTATTCAGAGATAATGATTTGTGTTTAAACTGTGTTCTGTGAAAAATAAAATCTGAATGAAGGGCATTTTTTAGCACTCCAGCCAATCTCTTTTCTCCAGAGTATTTCAACTCATTCCCAATACAATCTATTTATCTCTTTGTTAAAGTCTCATTCTGGTAAGAATAATTTTTTTCTGACTCCTTAGGCATTTTATGACAAGAGTCTGAATGTGTTGCACGTATACTAAAACATGCAACTGTCTAAATCAGTTATAGGCAGCAGGCAATAATCTCCTCATAAATTGTTATCACATGAGCTACTTACCTCACTGACATTCTTGGTCACCTCTTTCACATGAACAGTGTCCCGTGTCTCTGGCAGGGTTGTGTAAGACCCATATGGAAGATGCTTCTTGCTGTATTCTTTGTATTTGTTCTAAAAACACAGAATTAAAACGGGTAAAAAACCAGCAAGGCAAGTCCAGTCCTTCCCACACCCCCCAACCTCCCCCCCTCCCCCCATAATAAAAGCATGTGCTTAAAATGAACAAATAATTCTTCAGTGTCTTACCTCAGATACCAGAGAGCTGACATTCTTAGCTAGGAGGATCTGAGGTGTATCTGGAACAACATGGTACGTTCCTCGAGCTTTGTTGTACTTCTCTTTGTATTTTATCTATCAGAAGAAAAGGTATCATTTCAAGCAATGTGTATCTCTTCTTGTGGCAATTTAAAAAAGAAATGACTATAGCTGTGCCTGCTTCTTAGTGCAAAACTTCGCAGAAAATCCCATATTTTGATATTTTCCAAGTTAACTTTATTGCAGCTGATATATTCCTATATCTCTCAGTTACAATGTTATAAATAGATTGAATATTGAATACTAATGTATTGTTAGTAATTATTAGATATACTTTGTGTTAGGCACAAGTTGTGCAGCTCTTTTTGTTGTTTTCTTCAGATATTTTCATTTCAATAATGGGAATGAACAGATATCTCAAAGGTCTAAGGGTCAGTGTTCATTTTGATTTTTTATTCAATCCATAAACTAGGCAGTGACATTCACAAGACCAGATTCATTCAGATTTTGACAATGTGTTCATGAAATAAGCAAGCCAAATCAAATAACGAAGTGAGTCTGAGAAATATTTTTCAAAGCTTCATTCTCAGTCCAATCATATTTCCAATAAATGAGTTTAAATAACAAGTAAAAGTTTAGCAGAACAAAAAAAGTGAGTGTTGAAGTACTTACGTCACTTGCCAGGATGGCATTATTTAAGGCCAGTACTGTGTTTTTATCATCTGTGACAGAGAGTTTGCATCCCTTTAGATACTCCTGGTCCAGTTTGTATTCATACTGCAGGAATAATAAAAAAAAAAAAAAATAAATAAAGGAAGAGACTAAAATCTACTTTTTTTGTTTCTAATTCTGAACTTGAGAGATGTGGGGAAAGGGAGTGTTCAGTTTATTCTGATTTTCTTACATCACTCTGTTGCAGAGATGACTTGGCTGCTTGAATGAAGTCAGGCCTATCAGCAATCCAGTGCCAATGGGCCTTGGCTGCTTCGTATTTCTTCTTATAATCCAGCTGTTTTGTGTGAAACAACAAGAAAAAAATAAAGAAGTTAATTGGAAGTTGTGTACTTTACACATGACTTTCATATGGATGCAAATTCTTTCAGTCTGTACCAATCAAAGAGAGTAGAGGTAAGAAAAAAGTGTATCTACATCAGACTAGGACTCTCCTCTGAATCATGTGCAATACAGTGGTTGTCTTTTTACTCCAATTTTCCCACTGCTAGCTGGAGAAAGGAATGCGAATGACTGAAAAGAAGTCATGACTTTGAAGAAGGTGAGTGCTTTCAGTTCCTTGACTATTGAAGTGGATGTTGGGACACCCATAAAAGAAAACACAGGAGAGCTTCCCACGAAGCACTTATTTTATCTACATGAACATCATCCCAGAGAATTTCTGGGACATGGCTCTGTCAGGAAAACAGAGGGGGACTAGGAAAGTAGATGTGTGACATACAACAGCCTCAAGTGACTTCAAGGACAACTTGCAAGAGTGAGCACTATAGTATGAAATAAATTGATATATATTTTATTTAAGCAGCATAAGAATTACAAGCAATGTCCAATCTCAAGAAGTTTCAATGGAACTCAAAATAATTTCTCATGGTCTCCATTGCCAGTCCCCAATGTTATCCATCATAAAATTAAACTATTAATAAAACTGAACTCACATTGCTGTTTAGCTTGTAAGCATGTCTTGGAGTCTTGATATGAACAGAATCAACCTTGACATTACAGAGAGATTTATTCCTCTCATACACTTCTTTGTATTTCAGCTAAAGAAAGACAAGCATAAAAGATGTTTACAAAGTTATTATCATCATCAACAAGAAAAACATCCAAGTATGAAAACCATAACATTAAAAATTGCTCCTGACAAGACAGAAGAAATTATATCCATACAACTCAGTATCAACCATCTGCCTGACAGAAGGGTCCTTTTCAGCACCAGTTCTTTTAGACACAAAATGTAGCAGGTATGAGTCACCACGAAGCACGAAGATTGGACAAAATCTACACACGTACAGTAATTCTGACTGTTTCTAGTTTTTTGCATCTAACAGAAATGTTTTAAAGAAACTTTTCTTTTGATAGGCACATTCAATGCTTTCTGGAAATTCCTTTATAGAATCTCAAATTCAGCACTCAGTTTGGAACTGAAAAAAAAAAAGTATTTCAATTCAGGGATCACTTTTGAACATCTTTGTCTTTTAATGATCTCTGTTAATATCTGGCTAATATAGTTGTTTTTTCCTCCTAGATTTACTCATATAAATAATAGGTGTAGTATCTGAATGACTTTAATGCTACTTATTCTCACAGCTACAGAGGTGTCCTCACTTCTTATTTATGGATATCTAAGGAGCAACAATACAGAGGGCAAGGAGAAAGCCTCGGGTGGGAGGAGGAATTGAGACCAGGACTCCCAGATCCTGTGATATTATTGTCTCCTCTTCATCTTCCTTTCTCTCTCTTCTTCTTAGCCTTCCATTGTCCCATAATCAAAATATGCATTTATTTTAGATCAGAATATTTACTTTATATATTCACAGTACCCAAAGAAATGAATAAATCTATTAATTATGTATATAATATAAATAATCTTTAAAAAAATATAATGTGCTAAATAATATCTTAAGAACCTTATTCAAGGCTCCACAAAAGACACTGACCAATAGAGGAAGCAAAGCCAGAAACAAACTCCTGAAATCCATGCTTTAATTTGCTACCAGTTCTATCTCTTGGCTTTTCTTACTAGTGAGTTTTTATAAAGGAGGTGTTTTATGTGCAAACTAAAGCAATACAGTCTAACAAGAAGCTATTTTTTAGTCCCAGATTTACATATGAGTTGAAAGTATTGCACCTCAAAGTACAAAGCTCAATATGTGTCTTTTTGGTAGCACAAAGAAGGAGAAATTACGTACGTCGCTTATTCTGTCCTTGACCTTGCGCACGTGCAGTAGCATAGGCGTGTCGTGGATCGTAGTATAGCCTTTAGGCCTCGCTTTGTTATATTCCAACTTGTAAATAATCTGAAGATAAAAATGATAGATGATATTATTTCTTGACGTGATTGATAGCAATTGAAAAAAAAAATCAAGATGAGGCTGCTGAAAATGCCATATTCTTAATTATTGGACCCCAAAGGTCAGGATTCAGAGGAGGTGGGTTTGAAAGGGCGACCACGCTTACATCACTAATCTGTTTGTTGACTTTTGTTGTCCTTAAGTGTTCTGGAGTATCCACAACCACCGTGTACTTGTCTTTCTTCTTTTCATAGTCCTTTTTGTATTGGACCTGGTGTTTGGGAAAGAGTGTCTGTTAACCACACAAACCAAGACATCCCCAGGAGGTATGTTTCTATGCACACAGCAAACTCCAAAGTCCTCCCACCAAAGCCAACGAAAGCTGCACGTGCACAATAAGACAAACTCTGCAAAACCCTTAAGTGCCCAAGAGGCTGCCTATCTCTGTGATTAATTTAACATTTACTTCACTGAGTGTAAAAGTTTCACTCCTATCCTAACTCTCCAAGACTGAGCCATTAAAAAAAAAAACAGTTTGGTAGATCAGTGACTGTCAAATTTCATAACTAGACAGTATGTAGTTTTTAAATATTCATCACATGAAACATAAATCATCTTACACAGTAGAAGATAAAACCACCCACTGAATATATTGTAGTGCCAGGCTATTTAAAGATTTAGATAGCAGAATTTGTATCTTGGTAATTTCTTTCATAAAGGTCCTCTTGCCCTATTTAGGACTCTAAACCTGTCTTTGCAGAATTCAGACTGTATTCTAGGAATGATAATTCATTGTAGACAGCCTCAGGACAGGTGGAAGAGGTTAGAACACAGTTGAAAAAAAAAAAAAAAGGAAAGAACTTTCATGCTCTGTCTTGAATCAGAAGATAAAACCATGCTTTTGAAACAGGATTATGACATAGAAAATATATATGAAAAAAAAATATCCAAACAACAAATCATAACATGAATTCAACTTCAACATGCAGGTCAGGGAGAGTGGGTTGGGTCTTTTTTATTTCAGACATACCTAAACTTACCTGCAAGGAGTTTCTAATGAGATAATACAGATAAATGGAACAAAAATGTCTAATAAAGACATTCGGTACCTTATTATTGAAGAGATTTATGAACTGTGCTAACAGTAACGAGGAAGAACACCCCTCTCCCTCTCATGTAATTGTGTTCTGCTGTTGCATTTCCGGTTTATCATTTAAAAGTAATATGTGGGGTTCACCTGGCTCAGTCAGGAATCATTTTTACCAATGAAAAGAGTAAGGTTACTGCTAGCAGCTGTGATTTCAGAGCAGAAATAAACGTGCGTGAGTTATTTAATAAGCCACATTTTCACCCAGCTGGTGCAACCAAAATATATACACTGGAATCCAGATTAAGTGAAGGTAGAATACATAAAATTAAGTCTTGACAATAGTACCAGAGTCATTACAGGCTCTCTTTTGCACCATCAGAAAATATGTCAGGTGCTACAAACAAGTAGATGAATCACCCTCACTTTGTACCCTTTGATTCTTAGAACTGGCAAAGGGAGAGTTGTTGGTTGTTTTGGTTATTTTTTTTTAATAAACTGCATTATGTGCAGGACTGCTTTGCTAGTCTTGCTTTAAAGCAATATGTAGGTAAAGACATTGATGAAAACATAATTTACCACAGACCTGTGCATTTATGCTGTTTCTAAGAGCACTCATAAGCGAGATGTGACTCTCTTCTTATCCAGGCACAACCTGACACCATTCTCAGGCAGAGCAGTGGATAAATGTTGTAATCTACTCTCCAAGTAATTTCATCCCATTCATATGAAATAAAAGGACTTGTTTTTATTAGGGGCAGTCAGTCCAAGAAATGGGGGCAGAATGAGAATTTGGTTAGGAAAATATCAGGAACAGCTAACATACAACGTCTTAAATGTATGGAAAAGTGCTCTTTAGTATGTGAAATGTTATATAGAAATCTAAATAACAATTTTTTATAATGAAAAGAAAAAAAATGGAGGCAAGATCAGCCTGAGCTGAGTGACATCCAAGTTACTGTAATTACTGTTTCAGATATTCTGTTTTCAAAGCTAGCCAGCACATCGACCAAACTCTGGAGTCTGATTACGTAGAAACGTAGAGAACTCTCAAGAATTAAATATTAGAAGTCCAAATGGCTAGAGTGTATATAAAATGTCTCCTACAGCAGCAGTTCTTCATATTACCTGGCTCCATAAGTATGTGTTGTAGAGTGCTGTCAGCATATCTGGCCTCAGAATTTCATTACATCCATGTTGCAGGAGCATCTTGGCAAGGGATTTATATTGCTTCTGTTCATGCAAATGGCAACGAAGCACAAAAGAGACTTGTGAACACCATAAACAACAACACAGCTCTAGATCTCAGACACTTGGAGAGTGGAGAGATTTAGGCAAGGTACTATATGTATTCATTTGGATGTGCATACAACTTACATCTACAGAATGAAGACCATCAAGAATGTGTGTTAAATGCATTGAGTGCATTGCAAAAATATTTTGGGGGAGATAAAAGTAAATCGTAGATTAAGCTGAGGGCACTCAAAAGCCAAATATGTCACTGTTGCTTGAGTAATGAGGAAGAAGATAGTGTTTGGAGAGGTCATTAAAAGAGAGGTTATAAACCCCAAATGCATGACACAACATGCATTCTTTATAACCTCTCCAAAATGACCTCAAGAGGCATTTGGTTTCCGATGTGAATTGATGCACAATATATGAAAGCACGTATACTTTCATACAGTACATACAGTAGAGATCAGCGCACTCAAAAAGTAAGAATCCTTTTTGGGTGGCAAAGCAAAGGCTTTCTGATCCACTGAACTGACAACATGGCAACATCACGGGCGACCGCCGTGATACCGCTCGCCGTAGGCATCTCACACAGGCAGAGTAGCTGGGAGGGAACCAGGCGCTTTCGGACAGCACTGGCTTCTGCTCCTACAGTACCTGACTGCTCAGTGTAGTCCCCCACTTGGCCAGGAGGCTCCTAGGGTCATCCACAATAACGCTGTACCTATCTTTGAGCTTCTCATAGGCAGCTTTATATAGCTTCTGCTCAGAATGGCATAATGCAGTGTAGCAAATTAAGAGAGAGTGAAGACACAAAGAGATCATGACCACTGAAACCTTTTTTACACGGACTAGTTAAAGGCAGGGATTGAAGTTCATATCCAAAAGAGAAAAATAACATATTAAAAAAGAAAAACGGAGAAAGAAAATCTCCCCAAAATGTATATGCATTTTGAAATATCCACTGGAAGGCCTAATTTACAATTTAAGGAGGCCTATATTCTATCCATGCTGCTCCTCAATAAGTGATCTTATGACTTCATTTCCTCATGAAAAATAACTGCAAGAAGCAACTCTGTACAGAACTAGATTCTTGATTAAGAGAACACAATGAGATGCAAGAGTAAAATACAACGTTATATTATCATCAGACATTTTGTAAGAAAAACCTGTAATCCCTCATCACAAAAAACACCACTTACATAACAGAATACATTTAAGCAAGTTCATTATAATGTACGGAGCCCTCACTGCAAAATTTTACTCATTTATATATCTCATATTTTTCTGTATTTGCTTCACTGAACAATAAGAAGACTGAATATTACCAAACTTCCATAACAGGCTTCACTTCTCTGCTTATCAAATTGAGTACAAGATGATAGCAATGGTACTGGAACAGTTTTCCTTACCTAGAACTTAGTTAGCATTTATTTACCAATAATGAGCATTTATTATTTAGAATTATAATAATTTTTAATTATTTACCAATAAATTATCATTTATTTATCAATCAAAGTAATGGAATAGGGGTCAGGATTTCACTTTTTAGGTACTGTAAACCTGCCCCGTCCTAACACTCAGACAGACAATAAGAACAACCTTGTCTTTCATAATTTTAGTCTGACCTTAAGACATCTGTACACCTGAATATATTTTGATTAATTTACAATTTCATGAGGAAGACTAACCTTCAACTCATTGTTAACATACACGCACTCACTATTTCAGTATGAGAGTCTACAGAAACCTTTAACACTTACCCCATCCATCAGCTGAGTTGCGTATTTAAAATGCTCATTAATTGGAGAGTCAGCTACATACTTAAAATTAGACTTAGTCTTCTCAAATAGCTCCTTGTACTTACACTGGAGACAAAAAAATCAAACACATAAAAAAATTCCAATGTTAAGCCAGAGAAGGGTAAAACAATGAAAACATGAAACATTTTGTTTTAGAAACAATCTACAGCAAAAACGTGGTGGAATTATTGCATATGTGTGTTTAATGTATCTACAAAGAAACAAGAGTTGTACGTGTAGTAGTTTTCAGGATGGATCTATCACATCAAGAAAGCAATGGATATTTCAAATCTTCATAACTTTAAAGCTGCACTTAGAATCACTAGAAAAATTACTATGGAGCTGATAGCTTTAGAAGGAACAGAGAGAAGAAGTGAAAGATAATTTTGCTTCTGTTTTCTTTTATAGTAAGAACCACAACTTCAAATGCTGTGTATTAAGTTCTTCCATGAGTTATTCACATCAAAGTCTAGGTCAGACTTGGATTTTCCCGTGAAAAATTTATCTAAAATATATGCAAACATAAAAGAAAAATTTAGCAACAATTCAGACTATTTTACTTACCCCACTGTAGAGCACCTTATTCTTTTCTGCCAGAACAAAACTTGGAGTATCCCATGCATAACAGCCAGTCCCCCTAAGCCATGATAAATCTTCCTTGTATTTAACCTATAGAAAAGAAGCAAGAGGACTCAGTTTTATGTGGCACTGAGTGATAGCAGATCAACGCTGAAATGGCACTGCAACACACGTTGCAGCAAACAGAGCTACAGCCATTATAATTCCATCATAAAATAAGTTACTTTTCTGATGGATTCAGATAATTCACATACCTAATTATTATTCGGATTATTCACATATCTATTCTATCATTATCTACTGGAGTTATTGTATTAAATTTCTGAATTGAAAAACATTTATTCTCATACAGTTCAGGGGTTATTTTATATGTACAGATACATACAATTAAAGGTTGTTATAGGGTTAACAAATCTAAGCAAATGTAACTGAAATTATTTAAAGCTGTTCTGTTAATTTCCAGAGGAGATGGGCAGCAATTTTAGCCATCTGATTTGCTCTGTCATTTCACAAATCTGCTGGATAAAAGTGTAAGTCACCTTAAAAATTTAATCTGCCTCCCCTTCCTCAAGAATAAGACTTGGTTTTCACTTTGGAAATCTACATATAACTTTCAGCCTCCCACATCCAGGAACTATTAGAACTCACGTCACTAATAGCATCCGTGACTGCGCGATGATGGAAATGCTCTGGACGGTCTGGGATTGATCTCCAGATTCCTAATTGGCTCATATAATTTTCCTTGTATTTGACCTATAAAGAAAATCAAAGAATGAAGTAAACCAATCTGAGAACAGAACACTCTCGACCATGCGGATTCGAGACATTCCTCCTTCTGAAACATCAGAACTAAGCCAGTGGAAACGAGATGAACTTGCATTCACCTTTGTAACAACAAAGGCAATCAAGGGTGTAACATTCCAGAGAAGAAAAGAAGTTAATATTAACTTTAGATTAATATTTATATTTATATTAATAGTGCTGATCACAGTGTTCTAATTATTTGACACAAATAGAGCGATAGCATAAGTTACATATTCAAATACTAATTAAGAATTAATAGATTGTATACGTACGCTGCTAATATCATCAGTGACCTTTCGATGGTAGACAATGTCCAAAGCATCTTTCACTGTGTGGTATTTGCCCTTACTATTCTCAAAGGTTTCTTTGTAGCGCAACTGGTAAGAAAAATAACATATAAGAGAATTAAGTTCTATTTATCTGTCAGGAATTGGTTTAGTGAAATTTACTAACTCTTAGGAATGTCATCCAGGGATATAGTGTCCAACATCCTAATATAAGCCCTGAGGAATTTCAAGAAGCTGCAATTGCCTGTGATCAATTGCAATTTGACTGAGACTTATGGTGAGAATTAGAGAGAAAAGGAGTTGTTACAACTAAAGCAACATTTCATCTTTAACACTTTCTGTCTGAAGACTGAGGAAAAAACCATCCATGTATCACAAGACTATTCTCTTGAACAGCAGAAGTGCACTTTGGGCATTAAAAAACCTGATCATCCCTTCCTCCATGTACTGATCTAGAAGAAAGCAGGAATATCATTCCAGTCTTTGGAGATAGATTTTTCTCAGAGGAGAAATTGAAATGTGCAAAAGAATGGGGATGCCCCGTGCAGTATTTCAAAATCAAGACTAATCACTGGAACAAACCACCAGCCCAGCACACATCCTTTCATGGTACAACTTGCAATCTGAAATAGATTGCAAAGATCTCACGAATGAACAGACTACTTTTAGCTGTTGCCCTAAATCACAAATCATTATTCCACGCTTGAAGGAAAAATCAATTTCACCTTAATAACCTCATGTGCAGCGGCTCAGATAATTTTTTCTCTCTAATCTGCTTCTAAATTAAAGAATGAGCACATCCCCACTGACATGTAAGTCACTTCTAACACAAAACTGAGATGAAAATATCTGATAAAGGTTATTCTATCCTGGCTCCAGCATCAATCATATCACTCCAGTCTGCACTATTTAGAGATTTCATGTATAACCAAATTGCTTTAAATCTATTTTTCCTTTGTTGTAAGACTACACTTCAGTGCAACAGAAAATGAAAATGAATTACAATAAATGAAAAAAGCATTACAGTGACATCAAGTAAAAACTTAATAATCCCCATAATATCAAATGGAAATGCACATGCAAACGGGGTGACCTAGTTTATGAGCTACACTGAAGTATTCTATGCTTTACATTCTTGCTCCCCATCGATAGTTTTTCTGTTATTTTCATAAAGAAAGCAAAGGAAAAGCAGCAGTGAAAGTGTTCGTGGACTACATACGTCACTGGCATTCAGGTATGCTCTCTTGGCTCGGATCAAGACGGGTGTGTCAGGGATAGGGGTGTATTTGTCCTTCATCTTCTCATACTGGGTTTTATACTTTTTCTAAAAGGGACAGCAAAAGGGAAAGGTTACACCTTTAATCTTAGAAGCTTATGCTAATCCAGTGTTATGTCAACATCCAGGGGTGTTACACGGAGTGCATAAAGTCATTCTTGCAAAGTGCTTCTGTAAAACTTTGGGAAATAAGCTCAGCTGTTCGGCTCCTCAGTCTTCCTGGTCTCACAGCCAGTGTACCTCAGATTCTGCAAACAAGCACTCAGAAACAGGTATTTTCTACCATACTAAAACATGTTTAGAAAATCTCCTCTTTTAGCTTAGAAAGGAAATGTGGAACTTAAGCTGAAGAGACAGACAACAAAATGAAGGGTAAAGAGATTTGAGCCTTGAAACTATCACTAAAAATATAAATAAAACAATTCATCATAAAGGTACCAAAAAAAAAAAAAAAAAAAAAACAAATATCTTACCTCACTGACCATGTCCTTTACATGCCTAGCATGTGTAAAGGCTGGAGTCTGACCACCAGCATGATGATGGGGTCTCTCTTTTGTGGCAAGTTCCACATACAAGTACTGCAGCAAGAAGAAAAGAATTAAAAAAGAATATACTTTTCAAGTAAGTTTTACTTTATCTCTCTGAAAAATGACTGTAAATTCACCATGTATAAATAATTACACAATTTACCACAGGAAAAAATAATGAGCCCTTTCCTCTTCCTTACTATCTTGGGTCATACTCTTGATGTTTGTTAACTGCCTGAACATGCTCACAATGAAGGAGTCCAGTGCATGTGACATTCATGGCCTTCCTACCCTACATCCAGACCTAGCTTTAGATAAAAGCATTCATAAGGTCTGTTTTTCTCTGGTGAGTATCTTCATTTTGTTCTGCAGTTTTAAAAACTTGACAAAATTAGTAGCTAATAACTCAGATAAATGAGCTGCTATATGAAGAAAGACATTATGATGAATAAAGGTAGGTGGATACAAGCATTTGTTCATCTCATGAAGTCAGTTTTTCAGAGAATTTGAACAGAACTGTACCAGGGCTCAATGCTCTATTTCAGATGGACAAAGCAAAGCATGTAAGTCACACAGGTATGGCCATCATGTGTGGCTCATTTGTAGCCACATAAAAATGAGCAGCAGTCACTTCAAATTCTCTAGGAATTCTACATAGGTTTGAAATGGCCTGGAAAGATTCTGCTGTACTTTAAGAATATATTAAGAGGGATTCCCTGGTTGTTTGGGTTTTTTCAGTCCAAAGTTTTCACCTGGCTCTGTATCTTTTGTCCCTCCTTGGCTCTTAAGAAGTCAGGTGTGTCAAGGATGGAAGTGTATTTTGTCTTCAGCTCGTTTCCTTTAGCTCTGTAAACCAGCTGGAAAAAGACAAGTCCATGAGTTATTTCTTGTTACGTATGCCCATTTATCAGGTGAACAATCACAGCTTTGTAATTATAACATCTCAGAAAAAAAAAAAACACAATGAGAGGAGCTGAGATTAATGATAGCTGAGAAAATCATATAGAACTTACTTCACTTAAATGAGTTTTTAGTTCCTGAACTGTCCTGTATCCAGGAGTATCCAATACCACATTGTATTTAGCCCACATCTTCTTTGCAGGAGTGGTGTATACATAATTAGACTGGAAAAAGAAAAGCAGTATTACTTAGGAAGCTTTTATTATTCTTAGTAGTAAAGAAAATTTTACAGTGTAACGCTAACAGTGTTTTGAAACAACTAACTAGCTTCACAGCAAGACCTTCTGTCATAAGTCTTTACTCATTTTCATGTATTTAACTTCCTGGAAGTACAAAGCGTGCCTGTAAATACATCAATTGTTGCTATACGTGGTTCTCAGAATAAAAAATATCTTACCCAAAGCTTACGCAGATGACGAGCACGGACCATATCAGGAGTATCATAAAGGAAGCAACCTAAGCCCTTCAACCACCTCAGGTCCTCTTTGTATTTAATCTATGAGGCAATTAGAAAAAGGCAAATCACAGGTTAGCTTCTTGGTTAATTTGATTAATCAGTCCCTAAACACAGTGACAAAGCATTTCTCTATTACAGAGTGGAATGCAAATGATAGAAGCCAAATTCCCCTTTTAGTGGTAAGTAGCAGTCTTGTTCTATTCAAAGATGAGGTTTCTTAACTGAAGTTGCTTACATCACTTGTGATGTCCCCAACATAGCGGCAGTGCAACACCTGAGGAGTGTATGGCAAGGAAATCAAGTGTCCCTGCATCTTAAAGAAATCTGACTTGTAGATCAGCTGAAAGACAAAGAAAAAGAAAAGAAGAAAAAGTAACATTTCACATGTTTGGTCATGATGAATATTCTACCCTTCTTCTGGTTGTTATCTTAGAAAGACACATACATCACTGACAGCTTCCTGCGTTGCTCTGACTTGACGGATTTCTGGCGTGTCTGGAGTGGTATGAATCTTGTCCTTGTACTTGTGGTACATTGCCCGGTACAACCTCTGCATCAAAGGAGACAGCATTCAACGTGTTAAAAGCTTAAAATGGAAAGTTTGGCAGAGTCTAAGTGCTTCTCTTATAAGGGCAGGTTTTTTTGCTAGGTATCGCATAACTAACAGAGAAAAGGGAGCAAACATACTATTTTCTAACCAGGCAAATATTTTACACAATTATTTTGATAGCAGTATCTCTAATACATGTAGAACTTGGGACTTTACAAACAGGTACATCTGTATGTTTAATTTTCATCCTATTAAAGCAAATGACCAAAGAAGAGAGTGTATATATATATATATAAACCTTAAAATTATTGAGACCCAATGTCATAAAGTTATTTCTATGCAACTTTAATCAAGTAGCAGCAGATGGATTAATAAAATTAGTCTGCAATTGATTTTATGTTATGGTGACAGTTTACTGAATTACTGGCAGTGTTGTCAAGGACCTTAAAGAGCCATCCAGCCCAAACTCCAAGCCAGGATCAATGATCCCTTGCTGTTCTTGATGGATATTTGTCTAGACTGCTCTTAAAAACCTCAAAGAACAGGAATACTACAATCTTCCCGTGCGACATACTCTCACCATTCATATCTTGGGCACTACAAATACAGCTGAAAGCAAATTCATCTAATTACTGTACCTCATTAACAACTTGATTCACTTTCCTCACGTTTTCAAACCCAACATCTTTAGGTCCCAGGGTATAGCCTTTAGCTTTCATGTGTTCGTAGGCTTCTTTATATTTCAGCTATAAAGAGGAAAAAAGGGAAAGAAAGAAGGAAAAGAAGGAAAAGAAGGAAAAGAAGGAAAAGAAGGAAAGAAGGAATGAAAGAAAGAAGGAAAGAAAGAAGAAAAGAAGGAAGTAAAGAAAGAAGGAAAGAAAGAAGGAAAGAAAGAAGGAAAGAAGGAAGGAAAAGAAAGAAAGAAAGAAAGAAAGAATTAAATTTCATTCTACTTGCACTGCAGCTCTGACAATGATTTATACAATATAAAGAGACAGATTTTTCAGAGACAAACAAGTGAGATGTATCTATGCTCATTGAATACACTACACATCATCATTATTTTTACCTTCATGTGGCCCAAGATTAATAACATTTAAAATTTCTCTTGCACCTAGTAAGTTATTCTCATCTGCCTGAGGAAATGTTTATTCTGATAGTAATTGTTTCAGATAATTATGCGATTGGTAACATCTAAATTCTGTGAGGTCACAGTCTGTGTTGTAGTCAACCTCAGTTCCTGGCTCGGGTATCCACACGGAACTACTCCACTCTTGTTGCTCTCTGAGATATACTGTCTCCAATGGTTGTGTGCTCACACAGGATGGGCAGCAAATATTCCCTTGTGACTCTTGGTGTAGAAGGACATCTCATGTTACTTACATCACTGCCAATGTACTGGACATGTTTAGCATGCTGGAAGCCAGGAGTATCTGTGGGAAGGCTGTATCCAGTGGGTAGAGCATTCACACCAGCCCAACGATACAAATTCTGGAAGAGAAGAGAAGAAAGAGAGAGTTTGTGACAACTGGGGGTGGTATTCGAGAGTCTTAATCTCAATTGCAATTGGCAAAAGATTTTCCCCATGTCTGCATTATAACGTGTACTTGTAGATTAAATGAGGCCATTTTCCCACTTTTATTTTAGAGTGGTGAAATCTAACTTCTTCATCTGAAAAGCTAAAGACAGACATTAACTTCTAAAGAACTTGCTTTTTGAGTATCAGAAACAATATGCACCCAAAAGTTGTATACTTACTTCACTCTGTATTTTGTTTGCATGATATGCCCGCTCCAAATCGACTGTTTTGTCAGTAGGAATCATTTTGCCTTTGACATTGTGCATATATTCACTACGATAGACATTCTGAGAAAAAGAGAAAGCAATCAGAGGAGAGTCAGAGTTGTGATATTCTTCCACATTATGTATTGTTTGCATACCTATGGGAATTTCTCCTAAAATACTGGATGACAGGTTTATTTGGATTCAGACAATTAGTGATTTTAGTAATTTTGTTCTCATATCTTAGTAAAGGCATAGGCAATGAATTATAGATAATCAACAATGATTAAATGAGTCAATTGAAATGATTACCAAAATATTAAAAGTCACATTTCTAGAACTTACAAGGAAATGACATATACAGTATTGGGGTAAAGGTGATGCAAACACTTACTTCACTTGAATTCAAGCCACTGAGGACATTTTGGACATAGACAGGGGTGTCCACAACCACAGTGTATTTATCCTTCATTTTTTCTGCCTTAGATTTGTACTTAATCTGCAGAAAGGAATTCAAGACCTCTAATTAGTAAAGTCACTGTTAACTGAATTTATTATATTTACTATATTCACTATTTTATTACTGAACTTTAAGTGAACCAGCATTTAAACAGAAAGCGTATTGAAATTATGGCTGAATAAATGAACTTGGCACTTTATTAGATAAGAACAGCTGATAAGTTTTATCAGGGACTCTTAGGAAATGTCAATACTCATTCATAAAACAAGCTTATGTACGATAAATATCCCACATAGTTATGAAGGTACAAACATTCTCAAAAAGCAGAGCAGCTATTCTCCCATTTTACTGGCTTAATCCTAAAATGAGGTCGTATTGTAAGATCTTGAGAGGAGAATAAGAAATCATGAAATCAGCATCAAAATATTGTATTTTTAATATGAATTCTGCATCATTCCTGCTTTACTTTAAGGGTTCTGGATGAAGAATTATTCTATTAAGTAGAAGACAAGTAGTTAAATATAGACTTAATGCTTTCCTGAATGGGATATAACCTGGTAATACCTGCTTCTTCTGGAACAGCAACTTTTAAATAATTGTATATTAACACCTCAGCAGATAACATTTTCCAGATTACATCTAGAGTAGAACAAAGCTACTCCATCCTTTTAAATACAGTGGAGTGAAAGAAACTAAGAAGTAATACCAGTATATTCACTTACATCACTGCGAAGGTCGTAAGCCTGTTTGGCATGGAGAATTTCAGGAGTGTCCCAAACAAAGCAGCCAATGCCTTTCAGCCAGTTAAGATCATCCTTGTATATGACCTAAGGTATCAGAGCAAAGCAGTGATCTGTAAGATTTCCACCAAGATCTAATTCCTAATTGCTAAATCAGTCTGAAACACCACTGTCAGATGATGGTAATGTTTACAAGATTTTGAGGTTGGTTTTTTTTTCCTATTTGTTTGTTTAAGAAGACTAAAACAATTCCTCTTGGAATTGAAATAGTTTCTCTTTATTGCTTCAGTTTGGCCAATAAATACGTAAAAAAGACCAGGAGTTTCTCAGACTTCCCAAGTTTCTACACCTTATGCAACCAAATAATAAAGGACAATTTGCAGAGAGGGATGGCTAAACTGGTAGAACTGGAATGTTATGACCCAATGTCTACAGTGATAGCACTGAAATTACACACACTGAGACACTCCTCAACTACAAGTGTCAGTAAAGTACGATACAGATGCTGTTTAGCAGTGAATAATACAATGGATTCAAGTGTCAACTTCAGAGCTCCAAGTTTTTACAAATCATTGCCTCTAATAGAACATAAGTGTAAGAATCTCTTTGAAAAGTGAGCCCCAAACAGGTGATTTGTGAACTTACATCACTGACTTGATCCGTTACTTTTCGAACGTGGGTGTTGACCTGAAGATCTGGTAGACAGATCCAATCGTGGAGACGTGTGCGATAATCAATTTCGCTGATTTTCTTCTGTGCATCCTTAGCAGAAATGATGTCTACCATGTCTGGAATAATGTGGACTTTGGCTTTATTCTTTTCATAAACTTCCTTGTACAGACGCTGCAGAATTAAAGCAGTACATTAATAATGGTGACAAGTAGCCTGAAGCATTAACTGTTGATAAATATGAAGCAAAACTACTGATATTTTCATTGAATGCTAGTGGGAGAGAAACCACCTTGGCTATGACTAAAATTTATGTCTTGCCAGCTCTAAAAATAATTTGCAGAACCTTAACAAGGGTGATAAAATATGATTTATGAAATTTTCATTGACTCACGTGTTAAAAGGAGGTTGACTGTGTTCTGGTTTTATACATAAACACACGACACTAAAGGTTTAGCCCTGCAGGTAATTTAACAGTTGAGTCACAAGCTTGAAAAGACACTTGTAGCTGTATTACAGGATTTAGCAAGGACTGAACACCGACAAACAGATGTGGAAAGGTGGTATCTAGAGGAAGGCATGTGGATTCTTTGAGTAGCCTCTTCTGAAAGAAGTATGGTTTTATCAGGAAAACAAAAGACTTACATCAATATTCAGCTTTCCAACTCTAAGGCACCTTTCTGTATTGGGGTCATCCTCAACACCTCTGGGTAGAGTGTACAGTGCCTTAAACTTGTCATATTCTTCTCTGTATTTTACCTAAGCAGATGCAAAGAAAGGTGAAAAAGAACTCAGTCCAGTGAGTCAACTGTATTTTTGGAACAAAACTCATCAGTAAGCAAAATATTTAGTTGAGTCCAACAGGCAGAGAAAGCTTTGAAAGCAGGATATTTGTTTCTCATTTTATTTTAAATGGCAAAGAAAACCCCACACATCATAACTAAAATGGGGTAAAAATAACAACAGCTGGCTAGAAGACTTTAAAAATAAACAGATGTAAAATAAGCCATTTATTTATTGTTCCAGCTCTTTCATTTACAGCTATCCATGAGGGGAGTGATGTTTTGTAAGCCTCAGTTCTGTAAAGTATAAGATTATGGTTTTTGATACTCAGTAAAGTGTAATTTAAAGATATTTGTTACTTTTCTGACCTGGATATTAATGAAATTTCGATTTAAAAAACCAAACAACTAATCAAACATTTTGAAAAAATAATTTCTATTACCATGAAATGTGACCTTTTTTTTTGATTAAAAGAATCAGTAAAGGACTATCTAACTGTTATCCAAATGATTATCAAAGAAAACTGATTATCTACAGACAAATATTAGATTTAAATTAAAAATAGAAGATAATTTAACCCCTCCTTTATTACATCTAGATATACCTACATATAGTCATATACCTTCATGCAAGGCATGAAGCATTTTATTGCTAGAATTGATGACCTGGTTGAAGAAGAGGAAATATTTTATTGACTTACAATACTGGCATTATGCTTCAGCTCTTTTGCACGTGCTAGGGACACAGTATCAGAGGGCAATATATAGCCAGTCGCTTTCACTTTATCCCAGGCGTCCCTGTAGAGATTCTATGGGGAAATAGAAATTCTCTGTGAGTGGAACAATTCTTCTCCAAGACAATAACCAAAACCAAACAGAAATCAAAAGCCCATCTTATTTACACTTAGGGTAAAAAGCCCATTTTATTCATACAATGTAACTATTGCTTAATATCAAGATGTTGTACACTAGTTCAATCTCGACAGTGAACATACAGGGTGGCAAAAATGCCAGCTAACCATCCATGTTCATTCTCATACAAGGTCTTAATCTTGCTCAGGTGCTTTTTTCTTCGGGGAATCCATTTATTAATGCATATATTTTGTGAAGACTGGAACTACAGTCAGAAAATATGCCCTCTGCCTGAAATACAACATTTTCCCCACACTCAAGCAATGAACAGTGCTATCACTGTCTTTGATAAGCTCCATGTGTGAACATTTCTCTTCAGAGGGAAGAAACAAAATAAAACAAAAAACCTACATAGTAACACCTTAAGAGGAAAAAAACTCAACCTTGTAGAAACACTTACATTGCTAAAAAGATGTTTCAAATTATGAACTCTTTCAGAATCCACAGTTTCAGTCACTGTTGTGTACTTGTCCTTAGTTTTGTGGTACTCTTCCTTGTATTTCACCTGTAAGATGAAAGTTTTAGTTAACTCGTTTTGATTGTCAGAAGGAGCAAGGGGAAAAGCCTGAGGAGAAGAAGAAGGGAGGAGACTCACATCGCTGGCATTTACAGCACTCTGCACTGCAGTCACATAGACAGGCGTGTCAGTAACAACACTGAATTTATCAAAATTCTCTTTTCCGGCAGCTGTATATTTTATCTAAGGAAAAACAAAACAAAATGAAACACCAGTGCTGAAAATGACCAGGAAATTCCCTGCCAGGTAAGATCAACTCTAAAACTGACAGTCTGGTGACAAGAAATACTTAATATATAGCTAGGGAACTAAGGAATAATGAAAATTACACATCAGTGTATAGCATCTAGTAGGCTAAGAGTACAATCAGCAAGGGAAGAGACATTATTTTCCCAACATAAATGTCTCACTGAGGTATCTGCTGCACAGGGTGGGATACAGAAAGACAAAGTGTTCTCTTCTTGCTGTTAAAAACCACAAGCCTGCTGTCCTTCCGTTCTCCTAAGTTTTCTGCTCCTTCAATAACAAAAGTGGTCATGTCTCTACAAAGCTGAAAGAGCGTATGACAATAGTCTGAAGAAATTATTTCTGATATAATAGGAATTACTTCATTCTACTCTGGACTAGGACAGGTTTCAGTCCCAGTGAATCATAAATGGAAGAAAAACAAATCTTATAAATAGGTACTTCATTGAGGAGACCGTGCTTACTTGGCTCTGGAGGTCATACGATTTCTTAGCCTGCAGGATTTGTGGAGTATCCCAGACATAGCATCCAAGTCCCTTCAGCCAATTCAAGTCATCTTTATACACCACCTATACAGAAGAAAACAGTCTGTTTAGGGGGGAATTTGCCTTCTGCTTGAAGAAAGCAGTATTTGTTTCTTCTTTACACCTTTCACTTGCACAAACTCAATGCAGAAGGTGACCACTGAATCTGAACCAGGCTCATTCAGTAATTCCAATCTATTTGTAAGTTTAAAGACCACTAATGTGTTAATTTTATATGACCAATTTAATATTTATATTAATATTAATTTTATATTTAACTAGTAGGGAAGATATTTTAAATTAATTTATATTTAAATACTTTGGAAGAAGTACATGAAAGGCTACAAAAATATCAAACAAATAGATGAAGCACGTACATCACTCAAAATTTCCTGGGCTTTTCTGGCTTGAATAACATCATTTTCTTCAGGTGAACAATTCCACTGATGGAGGTATGTTCGGTATTCAAGGTCACTGAGGATTTCCTGGCATTTCTTGGCTAGCACATGATTCATCATGTCACTTGGAATATGGACGTTTGTTTTGGTGTCTTCATAATTCTTTCTGTACGCCAACTAAAGAGGAAAGATCAGGGAAGAGGTGAGAAGGCAGAATAGAGTTTTTCTGCATAATTTTTATTCTAACAGACTACATTTTATAGCATAATCTGAGGTATGGGTTTGGGGTCTTTTTGATTTAGTGGATAAACTCCCATGGGAAGTCTTATAGTCAATATTAATCACCAGTCATGCTGATGAGGTTCAAGAAGGACAAGAATGACCAGATTTAACAGTTGGTGAGAAAATTAACAAGACTTCAAGATAAAAAATCATATGCTACCAACATGTTTTTGATCTGGTTAAATCTTCCTGTCGAAGTGAAGACAGAATATCTGGGATTATACTAACTTTATGCCCTGCATAACATGCTAGATGTGAAGTGGCAATAATAACAAAACACCAAATGTGCATTTACTTTTCCAGTTCTTAATTCCCTATTTCAATTCAAAATTAACTTCCTCTTTGTAAAGCAAAAGAATCCCAACTCATGTAGCATTTTCTACTACTCAATTTAACTGAAATATAAAAAAGAGGGGTTTTTTCCCTATTCTAATCTGTCTAATGGCTGAACAAATCCCTTCTTAATCTCCTCAGTCATTTCAAGTACAATTATTCAACCCACATACAAATAACCATTCAGGAAACAGAAACATGCTGAAACATTTTTACTGATGTTATTAAGCATTGCATTATTTATTAAATACATCACACTAAATGAAAGATAATGGAAAATACTACAGCAAGACTCATTCTGTCCTTACCGCACTCCTCATTTTCTGGAACGCTAGTGAATGAATGACGCTGGGGAAATCACCGATCTCCTTCCCAGCCAGGTAATGGCCTTTCAGCTTCTCGTATATTTTCTTATATTTAAGCTGCAAAATATTCATGGGGAAATTTTAAAGTTCATTCTAACAACATATGGGGGGGGGGGGGAAGAAAATGAGACAGAATGGAAAATCCATATTAACCTCGCTGTTTATGTAGTTCGCGTGCTTCGCTCCAACGACTGGAATATATTTCTCATCCAAAGTGTACGCAATGGGCTTGCTGACTTCCCAAGCTTTTTTATATAGTTTCTAGACAAAGAAAAAATAAACACATTTTGATAAAGAAATCCATTATGTTTTCCAAGATGCCTGACTCTGACACTTATATGCACACAGAATATGACTACTTTTATAGAGTAGTCCCTTATTCCACGAATAGTCCCAATCGTGGAAATGAAGACTGTTCATTCTGAACACTTACTTATTGTAAGACAAACAGAGTAAGTGTTCCAATTCAGGAAGGTACCTGAGCATAACTTTGAGCTCATCTCTGTTTTCTTACTGTATTTGTAATTCAACATTTCTCATCCAGAAGAGTAATAAAAAAAATACCCAAACTGTAGAGATGAACTCTTGTTTAAAAGCTCAGTATAGATCTGACATTGATAATTTTAGAGATACATGTTCAAAATAGTGAAAAATCTCCTAGTAACACTGTTGTTTATTATGAGCATTAACTGTGTCAGTGGCACTTTTCTAATACCTCATATTTTGTGAAATATCAAATGTATTCACCTTCAGACTAAATGAATGAGTAGTCATTTTGAAAAAATAGAGATTTCCCATTAAAATTACTGAGACTACTCAAAACTAACTGATTAATAATGTAAATAATTTACAGGTTCCTCTCATAAAGAAATAAATGTAATTTTCATCAGTAGTCTAAAATGATACTATTGGATGAAATTATAAGGTGGTTTTGTCACACAAACGCTACTACTACTACTGCTGCTGTTATTATTACTTCCAGACACCACATGGCAGTGCTTTAAAATCAGCTCAGTGAGGAAGGAAACTATCCTTATCCTAATGATCCAAACTGGGAAAAACTGAAGAACAAACAGAATAAATAACCTTGCCAGTGCCACCCCAAAGACTAATGATAGAAAAAGAAATACAAGAGTTCTCTGAAGTCCAGTCCACATTCCATTGCTTTCAAAACAAACAAATTAAAGCTTAGTTAGATCTTTGTCAAATCTTACATCGCTGTGCAGTAAGGACATGTCCTTGGCATGGTGGAGTGCAGGAGTATCATCAGACCCAATATACTGTCCTTTCTCAAGGTTAAATGTCTCTTTGTATTTTAGCTACAAAAGAAAGACAAACACAATGTTAATTCCACAGGGCAAATAATTTATCCCAACTAGTCCATCCGTTAGAAGATGTTCATTTTTTGTTATTATTTCTTCAGTAATGTTGTGTAGTACATTCCAACCCTTACAATACACAGGCAAATGTCATCGGGGTGTGGCACAACAAAATCCACACAGTTGTCTGGTGAAATTAAACATACTAATCAACAAATGCAGGTTAGTAGCAACACCAGGAACTCCACTAGTGCTATACAACTAACTGTTGTTCACCAACAGGACTAACATGTAAACTACTATAGACAAAACCTGTCTAAACTCTAAGGAAAGGACATGCTATATTCTTCTACAGAAAAATGCGAAGTTATTTTGGATAGCAATCACATGTGTTAATTTATATTACTTCTTACTATACTTAGTTACTCCAGTAGAAATCTATTATTTAAGAAGTACTTATGTGCGCGCGCACACGCACACACATACACAAGGCTAAACACAACATAGTTTAGCAAAAGAAATTAAGTCATCTACTAGTTCTAGTAATGCAACAGTTTCTATTGGAAAAAAAAAAAAAAGAAGTACATACATCACTCTGATTGACAGAGTTCATCTTTGCCAAAACAATGTCGGGTGTGTCAACCACACTGGTGTAATTGGAAAAGTTATCAAGGGCTTCTTTTGTATAGGCTCTCTGTAAAGAGATTAAATATTTTATGAAACACTGTGCACAAGAAAGAAGAGATAAATATGTAACTGCTAAAATAATTTCTCTCACCTTATTTATCAGCTCTTGTGCATTCTTAACTTTCTTATGTTCCACTGAATCCAGAGGAATCCAACCACAACCACGAAGCCATTCCAAATCAGATTTATAGATATTCTAAGTAATAAAAGATAATAAAAAAGGAGAGAAAGTCTTTAATTCAAGATGACATTTTTCAGTCTTATGCAACATGGACAGTATACTTAGACCAGCCCAAGTGGAAATGACATAGTACATATGTAATATCACTTACATCACTTTGTAGGTCATACGCCTTCCTCGCCTGAATACAGTCATTCTGGTCAGGGTGGCATGTCCATTGGTGCAGGTATTGGCGGTAGTCAACATCACTGACCAAGTTCTGACCTTCCTTTGCTGCCACCACAGACACCATATCTGGAGGGATGTGAATTTTGGACTTCGTTTTGTTATAGTCTGATTTGTACAGCCTGTCATTCTGGATCTCGCCTGCGTGCTCGAACCACACCAGTTTCGGGTCGTCCCTCATACTGGCAACTCCAACGTAGTGACCTCTTTGTTTGACATAGTCGGCTTTGTATTTAAGCTGATGGAAGAGGGGAGAAGTATGTATAAAATGAGAACTATTGTATCTACTCTGGTTTTAATCTGTGAACACTATGGTTTTGTCAACACAAAGAATAGATGAGATGGGTTGTCCTCAAATGCGGTCTTCGGTTTTCAGTAAATGGCAGGATAAAAACACAACACAAATGAACAGTAATGTTGCATAGTCCTTCCACTTCAAAAAAAAGAATTTTCTAGACTAATATGATATAATTTTTCAATAAAAAATATATTCAACATGAGAGGAAAGCCTTGTTGGAACATGTTTGCCAATTAGTGCATTTAGCCTCAATTTTTAAACAAATTTTGGTAACAAATTATTTGAGACTGTCTGAAGAGTGGTTATTTAAGGTCCAATGCTTATTTGAAGTATCTACAATTTTGATAAAATGCATATTCAAACCGAGAGTCATGTTTTCATTTCAACATCCATTATGCAAAAGTTTAGAATGTGATGTGCGTACCATGTTACAGGTTCTCACAGAGGAAGCATCCATAGTATGCCAAAAAGTGAAATCAGAGCTATATATTATAACTATAATATCACTTCAATTGTGTAGCTTTTATAAAATATGGAAGTCCAGCCTAGCTGATTTTGAAAGGACTGTTTCTGGAGAAAGTGAAGGTGTAAAGGAGAATCTGACCTTTCAGCACTATTACCTGTTAAAAGCCATAATTACAAAGATGGCTGAATGGTTTGGAGAACAGTGGACTTCACGGGTCCTGAAAAGTCTATTGGCTGTTACCCTTAAAGGAAAGCTTTCTATGTCTTTTGTTGAATGTGCAAGGCTTCCAAAGCACTTGCCTTGCTAATGAGAAAAGGTCTTACCTCACTTTGGACATCGTTGGAGTGTTTGGCATGACAGATCTGCACAGTGTCAGGAGGCAAGAGGTAACCGGTGGCCTTTTCTTTCTCCCAACTTTCCTTGTATAAATTCTGTGGAAAATAAAAGTGAGGAGGAATTCAACACAACTGTATTGATAATTATTACAGTATATAAGTAAACTATATTAAAGTGTAAGGATAATAAATCCTTCCCTTAAGAGGTTCCTAATAAGTCAAGATTTGTTAGAGTTATGAATATGAGTAGAAAGTGTCAAGGAGAGATCACATACCTGGTTCAGAATCCTGGCTGCCTCTCGGGCCATATCTAACTGTGGTGTATCTGTCAGAGTATATTTTGACTTGGCTTCATTCCATGCTTTGTGGTATTTAACCTAGAACAGAGAAAAAAAATGACTGCCTTGCAACACCACCACAAAACTGAGAAAACCCACTACCAAGATCCATATATTATGCGTGAAATAATGTACAAGCCCCTGAGTTTGCAAGGCCACTAGATGTGGCAATTTAAATATACATCCAAATGGGTATTTTTTTTAAGGAAAAGGAAATTATTCAAGACAAGAAATCACTAAATTTCTCAAATACTATTTTGCAAACTTGTCCTAAGTCAGCTAGATGGACAGGGGAGAATTTTCAGAAGTCAATGTTATTCTGTTTGGTCTACAGGGATGTACAGCCAACAGCCAAGCACAAAGGGTTTGAACCCTGCACAAGTGACAGAGATAAGCTAGTGATGTCCTGCTTATCTTCATGTCATATGTTCACAGAATTCCCCGAGACTGGTTGAAAATTCTGCTTTTTTTTGTTTTTAATTTCTTTTAAAGATAAAATCCTACTGTGTAAATATACAGCCCAATATAACAGCCCAGAAACACACTAGCAAACTTACATCACTAAGAATTTCACCACTGTTCTTTGCTGTGACATAATCAACTCTGTCTGCCACCGGAGTAAACGGAACAGTTTCAACTTTTGTACGGTACTTTCTCTATACAAGAGAAAAGATGAACAGTCAGATTATACTGGGATACTCTATAGTTAACATAGCAATTCTGAATGCATAAGCAAGGCAAGAACATTTACATGGAACGAAAATCCCTACACAACGAATGCTGCAGAAATACTGCAGCTATATTTTTTAGTTTAAAAACTATTGATGTATTTAACCACTAAAAATACATTAAATTACAAATAACCCTTAAGAAAATCTTAGTATTGAAAACCATTTTGTTACCTCATTTATGAGATCTCCAGCATATTTGACATGGTTGATTCCAACTGAATCATTGGGCAACCATCCAATACCCCGTAGCCATTCTAAATCAGATTTGTACACAGCCTGGGAAAACAAAATAGGGTTCACAGGGTTAGCTACAGTTCCCTGTGCAGTCCAGTAAGATTCAGAAATAATGGAACTGGTTAAAAAGAGAGGAGCAATTCCAACATGAGCACTAATTCTGAATTTATCACACTTCAAACAAGGCAATATTTAAAAATGGCACATACTTTGTGTTCCTAATGAACAGCAAAGCCAGTTCCCTGAATTCAGCAGGAGATTCCCACTACTTAGAGCTGAAGCAGAATAGGAAGAGACAATATAGTAATAAGTTAAGCTGAGTCCCCGTGTTAACTTACATCGCTCTGAAGATCGTAGGCTTTCTTAGCATGTATGACATCATTCTGATCGGGAAGACAGATCCACTGATGCAAGTAATGACGGTAGTCAACATCACTGACCAAAGCCTGACCCTGTTTAGCTGATACGATCGATACCATGTCTACTGGTAGGTGGCACTGTGTCTTCCATTTGGCAAAGTGTTTCTTGTATTCTAGTTCACTCTGAACTTTGCCTATGCCGAGGGCAAAGTTTATTTTTGTGTCTTCTTTTGCATTTGGAACTCCAACATAATGTCCTTTCTGCTTCTCGTGGTCCAGCTTGTATTTATACTGGGTAAAGAGTAAAGACCACCATTACCAACAGTTACCATGAAATAGCTCTTAAAGCACGTGAGGAGCTAGATGACTCTTTCGGCACTTACATCACTAGCAATTTCTCTAGAAGCTTTGGCTGCCTTGATTGGGATCGCATCTGCTCTCAAATCATAACTGACCTTCAAGTCATCCCAAGCTTCTTTATACAGTTTCTGAAAAGACAGCAAAACATCAGGCATTCAGTAAATACTCTGGAATTTGCCATTACAGAAACACAGTTTACTGCCATTTGTTTGCTGAACCACTGTGAGAGGGTTTTTTAGGTGTTGACTCCTGCCAGAAATACTGCTGAAATCTTACTGCTTTTCACACATCTCTTGTACCTGCAACACCAGTTTTGTAACCTGCACTTCATAGGAGGGTGTTTGTAAACATTTAGAAAATATTCCAGCAAAATATTGTCACAGAGTGGTGCACAATATTGCTATTTTTTAAACATCTGTATGCAAGGATTTTTTTTTAATCTCTAAATACTTTAAGAATACTCAGCAGAGAGAATGTTACAACTCTGCAGCAGGACAAACTTCAATGAGATTTACATGACTTAATCTTCAACTTTGTACATAACATCTTAGAATATTAAAATTCACAGGATATACCATTTTATAGAATTGCAGAAAATAGACTGATAAGCATACCTGGCTGTAATTAGCAGCATTAGACTTAGCAAGGGTGATTTCAGGTGTGTCTGGCATAATATGGATCATAGTCTTGTCCTTTTCCCAGGCTTCTTTGTATTTAGGCTGTGAAAAAAAGTCCATTTTATTGCACTGTAATTATGGAATTTCCCTTGTCAACACCATAAAATCCCATAAATCCTGTATTATCATCTCTAAAAAATGCCACGCCGGGAGAATCATTAAACTTGACTTCTTTCGAGGCTATAAACAGTTAAAGAGAAACCTCTTTGCTAAAATACAACACCCATCTGTGGTATTTTAGGAACACTGTAACGTACAATGCTGACTTGTTCGGCATTCGCTTTAGCTAGGACAACGTCCGGGGAATCAACGATACTGGTGTACTTCAGGCTGTCGATAGGCGTTCGATAGACGTTATCACTCAGGAGATCCTGGGCCTGCTTCACTCTCTTGACCTCTGGAGAGTCATTAGGCAACCAGCCAATTCCACGGAGCCACTCCAGGTCTGACTTATAGACAGCCTGTATCAGACACGGAAAATGTGTTTAAAATGACTGTCTTAATTATTTTAAACTATATAGAGCAGTGTATGTTTTAGAAAATGTCAAATCATCTAGAGTTAGATCGATCCTTGTTATATATACATGAGATATTCAATGTCATAAGTAAAATACAATCTGGGAACCAGGTTTTTAAGTAAGTAGTTCATTTCTTAACACATTCTGAAGTTAGAGGGGAAATAACTGAACAGAATTGTCTTTAGTGATCAGTATTAAGATCTTAAAAGAGTCTTCTTATCTCCTCCAAAATACTTATTCCTCTAGGCAAATCAACAATTTACAAGTCAAAAGAAAAATCCAAGCTGCTTACCAGGCAATTTAAGAAAAAAATAGTGAAAAAAAGAAAAAGATAATATAGGTATTGTGGACTAGAACTAACTAGTATAACTCCTGAAGTTCTAATCAACATTAAGTTTTAATCAAGCAACTCTATAGCTACCACATATCTACCCATACGTACATCACTCTGTAGGTCATAGGCCTGCCTTGCATGGATCACATCGTTCTGGTCAGGCAGACAGGTCCACTGGTGGAGGTACTGGCGATAGTCAACATCACTAACTAGTGTCTGGCACTCCTTGGCTGCCTGCACTGACAGTGCGTCAGCTGGGATGTGGATCTGGGTCTTTGAGTCATTGTAGGCCTTCTTGTAAATCCGGTCGTTCTGCAGCACCATGGCCCGGGCGGCCAGCACCAGTTTGGGATCATCCTGGGCAGTTTTGCAGCCAATGTAGTGGCCTTTCTCCTTCTCGTGTGTTGCTTTGTACTTATACTAAAAAAAAAAAAAAAACAGAAATAACATTAGCAGCCCCATATTGCTCACCTGAGCACAACTAAAGAACAAATGGCTTTCAGCTTCCTAAGCTGTCAACCCTTTGAACTGAACTTCACTCAGTTCTGCTGAGCAGGACACAGGAAGAGATGGATGCAGCAACCACGTTAAGAGAAGACTGTACCTCGCTAGCAATGTCTCTGGAAGCTTTGGCTTGTTTGATGGGAATGGCATCAGCTCTTATGTCATAGCTCTTTGCCTTGGCTTCATCCCAGGCCTTCTGATAATGTTTCTGCAAAGAAAATCAATCAGCTTTATTAGACACAGCCAAGGCTCTGCTACCAATGACTTTTCTTAAAACCTACTCTGGAAGTGCAATTGTCATGCTCTTAATTTAATATCTCTTCACACACATAATTTTATTTACTTACACTGCTGATGTTGAGAGCATTGACTTTGGACTGCAGCATCACAGGAGTATCGGAAGGTATGGAAATCTGCGTCTTATCTTTATCCCAGGCTTCACGATACAGGCGCTAAGGAGAGAGGAAGCACGACCTTTCACTACAGCCTGAACACTTAAAAAATCCCACAAACAGGGATTCTTTGGTAATTCTGATGTGAATTAGTTTCCAATTAGTCATTCCCAAGGTAGAAACTCTACTCTCCACCACAAAGAAAGGAAATGTCATCACCTAAATGAAAGGTAAGCTTACATCACTGAGCTGTAAAGCATTGATCTTAGCCTGGACAACATCTGGAGCATCTGTAATGCTGGTGAATTTCAGCTTCTCCGGCGGTGTGCGGTACAGCCTCTCATTCAGGAGCTCCTGGGCTTTCTTCGCTTTGACCACATCCACAGACCCTTCTGTCAACCAGCCGATGCCTCGCAACCATTCCAGGTCTGACTTGTACACGTTCTACAAATAAACCAAGGGTTACTGTCTGCAGAGATGACTCTACATGCAGAGAGGTTTCATACAAGGCTTCCCCAAGCTCCTTCTCCTACAGTTACACAGAAAGCAGCTGATGAGATTAGAGTGTACCAGGTCCTTCCTGCACACACCTAAACCCCTGATTTGCACAGCAAGGAAATTATTGATCTTTTAAAGATACTTGCTACATGCAGACCAGTGATGTAATCTGCAAGCAAACATTCTGCATGAGACCAAAAAAGTGTCAGAAACTTATGTTTCCATTCTGTATGAACTACCTGGAGTATTTCTAGCCTCTAAAATGAAAATATTACTGATCTGGAAAATACCATCCAGATGGATTAAAACGAACATACCAGGACTGACTGCAGGCTCATGAACTTGCATTTAAAAGTACATTTGTCCAATCACTAACGTACAAAACCTCAGACACCTGCCATAAAGCTCTTCCACAGTTACTCACATCACTCTGTAGGTCATAGGCCTGCCTTGCATGGATCACATCGTTCTGGTCAGGCAGACAGGTCCACTGGTGGAGGTACTGGCGATAGTCAATATCACTGACTAGTGTCTGGCACTCCTTGGCTGCCTGCACCGACAGCGCGTCAGCTGGGATGTGGATCTGGGTCTTTGAGTCATTGTAGGCCTTCTTGTAAATCCGGTCGTTCTGCAGCACCATGGCCCGGGCGGCCAGCACCAGTTTGGGATCATCCTGGGCAGTTTTGCAGCCAATGTAGTGGCCTTTCTCCTTCTCGTGTGTTGCTTTGTACTTGTACTAAGAAATGCAAAAAGAAACAGTGAATCTAGGATGAACTTCCCATAATTTCATATTACTACTGATCACAAATACGCTTTTTTGTCTTATGAAATATGCTCATTTAGAGTTTAGAAATGCCTAATCTATTCTTGCTCCACATCTTTCATTTATTTTCATTGTAGTTTATTATTTTCTTGTATCTGATTAACATCAGGATTCAATGTTTCTTTTGGAAACTGTTGCCCATTTTCTTCCTGCAGTGAATTCTTTGTTAGTAGGCTTTCAAGGTGATTCTGTGATATACCATGGGGTTTTTTTGTATGTTAGGCATAGTTCATTACTTCATTCTTGTTTCTCAAGGTAACTGAAAATAAATGTAAAATTAACATACATCACTTGCGATATCTCTCGATGCCTTTGCACTTTGGATTGGAATTGCATCAGCTCTCATGTCATAGCCCTTCTTTTTGGCCTCTTCCCAGCCTTTTGTATAAAGTTTCTACACAAAAGAAGACAGAAAATAGCTTCTCAATATTCAGAAAGATGTAATTTCCACATTTCATGGGGTTTTTTTTCTTAAAAGTTTCATGAATGCATATTTGTGGTTAAAGAAATGCTTACTGAATTTTTTAATTCCTATTACTTATAGTATATATGTAGACGTTCTTACGTGGCTAACATTAGCTGCATTGGCCTTCGCTAACAAAATTGCTGGTGTGTCAGGCATGACGTGAATTGATGTTTTGTCTGCATCCCAGGCTTCGGTGTATAAACGCTAAGAGAGAGGAAAACACAAACCTTTAGAAAGTTTCACAATGGAAAGACTGCAAATATGAAAGCAAAAATATACCCATGATAGAAAGGAAAAGTAGTCTTGAAGCAGAACAAGATATATATATATAACCAAACACATTTGTCCAAAGAAAGTATTTTCCAAACCGTGAAGGGCATTCCAAGCAAGCTTTAAATACCCTGACATAGAAAAGCTTCTCATTCAACAGCTCAAGAAAGAAACTTGGTCCTTCTTCATTATTTCTCAGGCTAAATTGGCACAGCAATTGATTGGTTTAGGATTGCTGGGAAACTGCTGCAGGAGGAAAATTATATTAATCATTCCGCCATATCTGTACGAGTGGTCTGATTGATGTTTCTTATGAAAGAGGAGTAGGCACTTTGCTACTTCATTCCTCCAGGTCTGAGATAAAATGAAGAAGCTTCACTTCCAGAGAATGTAAGTGGTTTCCTCCATAGCTTGTTCATCAAGCGGTATGACATTCAGCCAACGATACATCAGTAGAGCAGCTACAGTGAAAGACTCACTATTCTTCTACATCCTATCTTATAGCGTGGTGATGGCACCACCACCTCCTGAACACTTCCTAACACCTTGCTGGAACACCATTTCTGCAGATATCATGGTATTAACTAAGAACTGAAAAAAAGCCTGTTCTGTCAGAGATGAGCTTTGTGTAGTGAAGCAGCAGTAATAAATAGAAAAACCCTACCAAACAAACTTAAAAATAGGATCTCAGCTGAGATGAGAGGAAGAACGAAATTCATCAAAATTGTTAGTATTACTCTTGAAAAATATGTCATTTAGGTGAATTTTTTCTGGACATTTTCACCATTATTTCAGACAGAGCCCAAGATAAGACCTTTTTTGTGCAAAGGCTGAATTTGGACATTCATTTTCTCCACAATTGAAGTGTTTAGTCTTACTTTGTATTTTGTATTTTTCAGCTCATGAGCAAATTCATTACTCATAATAGCAGTGATTTTGACACAAAAAAAAAAAACCCCAAAAGACTCACCTTGTTCATGGTCTCAGCATTTTGCTTGGCTAAGACCATGGCCAAAGAATCTGTCACACTAGTAAATTTAATTTGGTCTGCTGGTTGACGATACTTCCTATCACTCAGAATTTCTCCAGCTCTCTTGGCTTTCTCAACTTCCATGGAACCAATAGGAACCCATCCAATGCCTCTCAGCCATTCCAAGTCTGATTTGTAAACAGCCTGAAAAAAAAAATGAAAGTTTATTGCATGTATGCAGGTGTGATCAACATTAAAATAATTACAAATAAGCACATTCTAGTGTAGCGCAAAAACTGGATACATTCTGCATAGTAGCAGGATATGGTTTTGAAAACAATTCTTATCTTTGAACATGTCTCAAAATAACTATTAAATAAACAGAAGGGTAGAGTTACTGAAGAACTCCACAAATACCAGAGTTACACACAAATTACATCTCAGGCTCAGGACAGAGAAAAGAGGATTAAACATAAATTTGATGACAGAATATTAAATGATTCACCTCTATCAAAATGTCTAATGCAAGCGCCTAAGGCATATAATGTATCTTTAGAAAATTATATTGTGCAAGACCCAGCATATATAATTATTTATTGCAAAATTAACTATTTACTCACGTCACTCTGTAGGTCATAGGCTTTCTTAGCATGGATAACATCGTTCTGGTCCGGCAGGCAGATCCACTGATGCAAATAGTGCTTGTAATCAATATCACTGACCAAGACTTGACATTTCTTGGCCAACACGATGCCCAGCATGTCCACGGGGCTACTGAAGTGTGTCTTGGTCTTCTCAAAGGCTTTCTTGTACTCCCTGTCACTCTGGATCTTGGCTACGTGCATCGACCACATCATCTTTGGATCATCCTCGATGTTACGGGCTCCGATGTGGTGGCCGAGCTGCTTGCGGTACCCTTCTTTGTACTTGTACTGAGATAAAACATATTCATAGTCACATGGTACACTTATAAGTAATTCCCACAGCTTAACATAATCATTAATATATTTTTTTTTTTTTTGAGGAAAAAAGATGATTTATGTCTTTCTACTGATTTATGAATTTTCACATTAAGAGGATTTTTACTACAAATATCATTATCTTTGATTTTTTATATCACTAGATCACACTTTCTATTAACTAAACATTTAATGTCATATACTTACAAGTTTGTTTTTCCACATCCTTTTACTACTAAGATTAAAATGTAAAGGTTAACTTATTTCAAAAGCTTATTACAAAACACCTTTGTGAAGATAGTCTGAGTTGGTCTTTATACCGACAGTTTAAATACCAATCTTAATGGAAAAGCAAGGAGAATAAAACCCTGTTATTCTGTTTCTTAGTGAGTAAAACCTGTCATAGTCATTGCATGCTTTTTATCCCCGTGTTTGTATTTAGATCTCTCGAAATTCAGTATGAAGCTTCCACAGAACTTCTTTTTCCTCAGGAAAAAACAACAATTGACAATTTTTAGAACTAATTTTCTAATGTATCTATTTTGGGGAGAGATTTTAATTTCCTATTTTGAATCAGAAATTAATTTGATGCACTCTAGCACAGACTTCTACGTCTTTATTAATCATCCTACTTGAACAGTCCTAGACATCAGTGGAACTATTGTAGGGGGCATAGAAATAATCCTAATTTTATTTATTTATTCCTGTGATATGTACCTCATGCATAGAAAAACAGGTTATTCATTCCTTTCCTGTACTAAAGGAATGCAGTAAAATCACTGGATTTCAGTAAACGTAAGTGATTACATTAACAAATAATGGAACAAACATTCTGATTGTTTGCCATTACCAAATCCATACAGACACAATAAGAAAACTGCTTACATCACTGGCGATCTCTCTGGATGCTTTGGCAGCTTGAATAGGAATGGCATCAAAACGCAAATCATGACCCTTCTTCTTTGATTCCTCCAAAGCTAGTCTGTACATTTTCTGTAAGAATATCCACATTTTAGTTTCAAAAAAATAAAATTACACTTCAGTTAAGCACATCTGTGAGATAAAACATATTAAGTCCCTGAACAATGTTATTAATGTTCAAACAAAACAACATCTGAGCAGAGCTCTATCTTCTGTAGAAAATAAAAAAATGCAGATTTCAAGGACCTTGTAGCTGTATTGTAGGTGCTGGGAAACTGGAAAACATTTAGGGAAGGCAATGGAAGGAATATTCTAAAAGTTAAATTACTGATTTCCATAACTTGCTGTACGAATAATGCCTCATTTATGCAAGATTACATACTTTAAAACCCCAATTAGATATGTAAGAGGTAAATTCCAGCAAAGGGACAACTCTAGATTTAACAGGGGATCTGGCAATTTGTGAAGCTAAACAACTCAACAATATTATCCTATTAATGAAAAGTCAGAGATGCCAAAACAGTACTTGTCAGAAATCCTTAAACTCTCTGAACTCTTCAGCTCAACTCACCTGGCTGTAGTTTAATTGGTTTTGTTTGGCAAGTACAATTTCTGGTGTGTCAGGCATGACATGAATTGTGGTCTTATCTTTATTCCATGCTTCAGTGTACAAATGCTAAGAAAGAATACAGGCAGAGATTAATATTGCATTCCAAACAAGTTAATATCTCAATAATCAAGTAAAACATAAAGCATACCAGGTAAAAATACAGGAAAAGCATCATGGATAAATGGTTATGTATTTAATCAGGTAGAGATACCATTATTTAAAAATTAATTTATCTAAAGAAATTGAATAACACTTAGAAAACTGCCAAACTTTACCTAAGAGTAATGAATAAACCAATGCATGATTACTGCTCACTGCACAGACATGTCAAAGAAAAATTAAAATGCAATATGCAGAATATCACGACAAAGTTGAATCTTCCATTACATGGCTTAATAGTTTTGACTGAAATAAACTAAGGACACTATTTGAAAATACATTCTCTCTGAACTTCAGCATTCCTTGTGATCATCACATTTCTAGTCCTGTCTCCAGGGTTTAAGCAGAGACTGCTGATGTGTTACCTCATCAAATCAAGACTCACTTTGTTCATGATCTCCGCATTCTGCTTGGCCAAGACCATCTGTAGAGAATCAGTGACGCTGGTAAACTTGATTGTGTCCGGAGGCTGACGGTAGATTTTGTCACTCAAGATCTCTCCCGCCCTCTTGGCTTTTTCAACTTCCAAGGAACCAATGGGGACCCAGCCAATGCCCCGCAACCATTCAAGGTCAGACTTGTAGCAGTTCTATTACAAAATACAAAGAGAGTTGTCGCATTACTATTGCCAGATAAACATTTCATATATGTCATGCAACTACTGCTTACTTTCAGTAAGTTCCCTTCCTCATCCTAGTTCAAAGTTGCACCTTTTCACAGTTAAGTAACCTCAGTATCAACATTTAATTCAAATAAATTCAAAACCCTTGAAAAAATCATAGGAGAAAAAAAAAAGGCATTTCATCTACATTAAGAGTGAAACCAGGTTACACATAATGACAAGTGATAAATAGCCCAAATTCTGGAATGACAGTATTTAATTTAAATATCAGCTAGATAACATATCCCATTGGAGATCTGGATTAAAAGTAGACACGTAACTTCAAAATAAGTTCTGAAAATTTGGTTCTACCACATTGGTATGTGATGTCCACCTATGCAAAATGTAAAATACACTCCTCACCAAGAATTAAATGAAAAAGAGCTCACATCACTCTGTAGGTCATAGGCCTGCTTAGCATGGATAACATCATTCTGGTCCGGCAGGCAGATCCACTGATGCAGATAGTGGCGGTAATCAATGTCGCTGACCAACCCTTGACATTTCTTGGCCAACACGATGCCCAGCATGTCCACGGGGCTACTGAAGTGTGTCTTGGTCTTCTCAAAGGCTTTCTTGTACTCCCTGTCACTCTGGATCTTGGCTACGTGCATCGACCACATCATCTTTGGATCATCCTCGATGTTACGGGCTCCGATGTGGTGGCCGAGCTGCTTGCGGTACCCTTCTTTGTACTTGTACTGAAATATACATAAAGGTATTATATTTTCATGTCACCTCTAAATATTCATATTAAATATTCCTAATAAACTCTCACAATCTCTCTCTCTAAAACAATCCAAAAACACAAACTGTCTAAGAAAATATGGTGCTAAGTAACATGGATTCTCACATTACGTTTTTGGGATTCCATTTGGAACCCTAAATACAGATTTTTGTATGTGTTTTTGAAAGAATACTCTGTGGATGCTGGAAAGCTGCTAGCAGAGGGATTTTCTCAGGTTCTCACAATATCCGGTGAAAATCCTGCCTTTCTCACTAGTGTTATGAAAAACAGTAGGATGGTTTTCATAAGCTGGACCAACACCTGGTGCTTTGCTAAGTTCTGCTTATGGTACCTTGGAAAAATATTTTGAAATGGGTGCTGTAGGACTTTAGCCAATCACCCTAGGAGATGGGTGATCACTGACCAATCGCCCTATGGGGCTAGGGTATATAAAATGGGGTTATAAATTAATGGAATTGCTTCTTTTGCCAGTTCTGGCTGAATTTGTGTGTTGCTGCATCTCTCTGCTCCCGGTATAAACAGCGACAACTCTTCATTTGTATTAGTGAGAATTAATCCTCTCCTATATAATATATTCCATCCTTATCAAATATAATAATATACATACTGTTACAATTTAATTAAAGATTAAGGTTCGTGAGCTATCAAATTAACATGACAGCAGCATTATATTGTCCTTACAACTTCTCAATATTTACTTTTCACAATTAAGCTTTTAAGCATATACAATCACTTCCTTACAAAGATTTAGCATTTGAGATCTCAATTTAATTGAAATGCCCTTTTGGGAATCCAGCTGATGACTTACAGGTTGAAGAGGTCAGATATCACCACCCAAAGAAAGAAAAAAGTAGTTTCTTACATCACTGGCAATTTGTCTGGATGCTTTGGCAGCTTGAATGGGGATGGCATCACTTCTCAAATCATAGCCTTTCTTTTTGTCTTCTTCCATGGCTTGTTTGTAGAGTTTCTAGGGGGAGAATTAAACGACAGGCTTCATGTAAGTAAGTTCCATATATTCCATTTGATGCAAAACCAGCTGCTTGGAGGCAGAGTAGATTTAAAAAGCTGTGTTAAGATTGACTCTAACCCAGCTTTAGGTAACGTTCTGAACTCAAAGGCCCAGATCAGTAGCTGATACAAATACCTATCAAAGGAAGATCTTAGCTAAATACATTAGCTAATGATCTTTCTCTTTCAACACTTTCAATAACATAACATTGACAACAATTTTAGAGAGAAAATATTCTTCTGTACAAGTAGAGTATGACTTACTTTTTAAAGCTACCTCCTGTGTGAATTTTTTTGCCTAATCATTGAACACTGGGATCACAGCCCTTCCAAACTGGAAATTCTCTTTTTAGTATTTCCAATGTTGGAATTAAAGTTGTGCCTTCCCAACAGTGTGCACCCTGTCAGAAAGGACTCCCAAAAGTTCACTGGAGGCACACAGCAACTCATGGAATATATTCTCAATAGTGCTCACAGTTGTATCCGTGCACTGCTTCACAAATACACAAATGATGGTTTTAAAGTCACCATTTTGAGGATAAATATTGAGTTACTTAATGAAAGCAATAGTATCATGTCTATAAGCTTTATCAGAATACTGGTGGTACAGCCACGCAACAGACCGGATTCTTTTGGAGAACTAACACACTCACCACACTGTAGTTTTGCTTGTTCTGTTTTGCCAGTGTGATTTCAGGAGTGTCCGGCATTACATGGATTTGTGTCTTGTCTTTTTCCCAGGCCTCAGTATATAAACGCTGCAGGAGAAATAATGTATGTTAAAGGGGGGAAAAAGGTGACTGCTTGGAGATGACTTAAAATGTAGGAAGAATTACAGATCTGTACTCAAAGTCTAAAAAAGTCTTTATTCCTTATATAGCAATGAGAAATTATATTCACTCCTCTAGATACACATGCCCAGGTTAAAGATTAGTAACCGAGAAAGAATTCTGCTAATATGATATGATTACAAAAAAGGCAGCACAGAGACCTAAACTCTAAGAATAAGGTCTGTTTGAAAGAGGAAATAGTTTTATTGGCAGAAATAGGACTGAGATCAGGGCCACAGTTTCAGAAAAACTCTTAGAATTGACTACAAATTAGTTACCTGTTGATCACCAATAATGTAACTTCCACTTTTAAAGTCTCACTGGTCTGAAATCTCACACAGCAGCCACACTTCTGTATTTGTGGGCCTGTGTCCTGAGTTTAGGCAAAGACTGCTGTCATGTTACCTCATCAAATCAAGACTCACTTTGTTCATGGTCTCCGCATTCTGCTTGGCCAAGACCATCTGTAGAGAATCGGTGACGCTGGTAAACTTGATTGTGTCCGGAGGCTGACGGTAGATTTTGTCACTCAAGATCTCTCCCGCCCTCTTGGCTTTTTCAACTTCCAAGGAACCAATGGGGACCCAGCCAATGCCCCGCAACCATTCAAGGTCAGACTTGTAGCAGTTCTATTACAAAATACAAAGAGAGTTGTCTCATTACTATTGCCAGATAAACATTTCATATATGTCATGCAACTACTGCTTACTTTCAGTAAGTTCCCTTCCTCATCCTAGTCCAAACTTCAAAACAATCTCTGCTAGCAACCTTGATTCAGACCCTGTATCTATGTTCAAGAGGTATCATTCACCAAAGAACCTGCTGGGAAATAGTCAAAGCATAACTGGATTAAAACATAATCTGAAAGACAATATAAATATTTCCTGTAACACTTGTTCCCAACCAATAATTGGTCACCCACTAAGAAAAGCATGTCTGACTTAAAAACTTTTTCTCCAAATAGAAAAAGGAATTCTTTCAAGCAAAGTCATGCATCTAAACCAAAAGGTGTTATTCTTATAGTCTCATATTCATATACTGCTTATGCATTCATATTCCTCTTTATATGCAGTTAATTTGTATATAAAGATATTAGGATTGTCTATTATCAAGTGTTATATGCAGGAATTCAGCGACTGGGTTAACTGATTAGCTGTACATAAACCTTCACAACACCCAACTGTCCTTACACATAGATTCATTAATTCCTAAAACTTTTATGACCTTCCCTGTAACAAGCAGAGGAAAACACAAGGTGAATAAAAGCTATATGAGACAGTTAAAGAAGCGTTGAAAGTTTATATACCAAGGAAATTATATATGCCTTACAACTACAAAGCTTATTGTTGAGTACTCACATCACTCTGTAGATCATAGGCCTGCTTAGCATGGATAACATCATTCTGGTCTGGCAGACAGGTCCACTGATGCAGGTAGTGGCGGTAATCAACGTCACTGACCAACTCCTGACATTTCTTGGCCAACACAATGCCCAGCATGTCCACTGGGGTACTGAAGTGTGTCTTGGTCTTCTCAAAGGCTTTCTTGTACTCCCTGTCACTCTGGATCTTGGCTACGTGCATCGACCACATCATCTTTGGATCATCCTCGATGTTACGGGCTCCAACATGATGGCCGAGCTGCTTGCGGTACCCTTCCTTATACTTGTACTAGGTAAAAAATTGATCATAGGGTTTCAATCGAGTTTTTATTACATCCTGAGCATCCCCTGTGGCACAAACTCAGATAATAATGAGTGCAGCTGAGGGCTGCTGGGTACTTACATCACTTGCAATGTCTCGGGAAGCTTT